>VDFB02271358.1:153508773-153553434 GCA_007258455.2 Sequoia sempervirens
AAAGGGGACTCGCGCCGTATGGATCACACCCCATGAACGGAATGCCCGAATTAAATACCCTTTGTTGTAGAGACCAACCTATTTGTGGCCGTTGCTTGGTATTAGTGCAGGGTACAGTATCATGCTCGAAGATACTCACTACTGATCCCCTTGAGTAGAGATAGTAGTTCTTGGGAGGTCATTGCCCAAAGAATTTAGAATTGGTGTGCTCGAAAGACGTTAATGAGCCGTGGAGGGGAGCCAATGCCACCAAATTCCTAAGCTATCCGCTCTCAAGAAGGAAAGGTGTTCATCACCAATACGGGATATAATAGGTGGGCTATACCAAGTATACAAACCCTAGGCCTTTGGCCTATTAGGATGTGCTTGTCTGTTATCACTTTAAACGTTCTTTGAGTCCAAAATTGAAACTGAAAACACTTTGTCTTACGATTGTTTTTGAATGTTAGAATTTGATCACGGAAAACGGAGTCAGTTTAAATTTCATGTCACTGAAAATTCACAAAGAGTCGCAACTATTCACCAGAAACACGCATCTGATTTTTAGAGTCGCATCTGTTATTTTTGAGTCGCATCTATAAATTATGAGTCGCATCTGTTAATTTTGAATCGCATCTGTCAGTTTGGCTCGCTTCTGCTTTGGAAAAACAACATGCGTTATATTCGTAGTCGCGTCTGTCAATTAGAGTCACATCTGGTATATTTTGAGTCGCATCTGTCAGTTTGAACCACAACTGTTAATTTTGAGCCGCAACTGAAAATTAAACAATGCATCTGTCTGATTACCAGAAAACCAAAATTCACACACTGTCCCAACACGGTTATACCAGTTTCAGTGGTCTTCACACAAACAGTCTTTGAAACAGAAACCTGAAATGATTTGCTCAATTTTGCATCCTTTAGGTTCATTTAGTCATTACCATAGTTGTCTTCAGTTAGAGTTTACCTTCATCTTAGGGTACATATCACCTTGCATTATACTTCTAGAAAGGTCACTTTTACAAACTTTAGGAGTAGTCCACCATCTATACTCTAGAAAGGTCATAGTGTCAACGAAATCTGTCATTGAACCTAGTCTTATCATCTTATACTTTGTCCTATAGAGAGTCATCCTAGCGCATCAGTCTAGTTAGGAAACTCAACTCGTCTTTGATTTGCGTCCTACATTGGTTCCTTGACTTAACTAAATTGACACCTTGGTTTGACTTTAGGAAGTTGGTCCCTTCATCTTGGGTTTATAGAATTGATCACTTTAGGGTCTTGCTTAGACTTTTCATCTTTAGAGTCTAGACTAGTGTCATCCTAGGACATTCCTTATTCGTCATATGAAAACCCCAAAAACATAGACTAGAGTCATACTATTCATACCTATAGTCTTGCATTTCCCGCATATTGAGCTTGTCTTACATGGTTGAAACTAGGTCTAAGAGAAGAGAGAGAGAAAACATGTCGAACCCAATCGAGTTCATCAATCCATTTTCTTCAAGACCTCATAAGACTCTATTAGACAAATTCACCACTAGAAACACTCAAGGACACATTGTAGTAGAGGACATAGAGGCTGCCGCATAGGACCCTGAGTTTGCCTCTTTTGTAGATGAGTACCTAGCAAATGATCGTCAATGGTTTTTAGGAAAATTGCTAGCTGAAGGTGCTACCTTACCTCCAGGATTTGACATTAGCACCTTACAAACTCAACCTACACAAGGGACAAATACCACGACTGCTAATACTACTCTACCTCAGGTCAGCACAACTATGCCATCTAGCATGTCTACACGGAGTACAACAGTCCATACATCCCCATTTGGTACACCTAGCATGACATCGGGATTTAATTTCACTACAGGGGCATCATCGTCCACTCCCACGGGTCCTCTTATTGGGAGTAAAAGACCTAAAACGTCAGCCCATACATCATATGTCGGTGTCACAAGTGCACAATCAACAACCATACCTACTGCTAGTATCATGGGTACCTTACCACAGTCGATGGCCATACCTAGTGCTCAAATCACTAGTACTATACCAAGGATTTCACAAACAGGGGGCATTCTCTCCTTCCAATATGGCAATCAAAATCCACTCTTCCAGACTAGCAGTCAGAGTCCATTTACATCGATTCCGAATCAGAACCCTTTTTCACAGATTGGTAGTCAGAACCCGTCCACGCAGATTCCAAGTCAAAACCAATTTATGTCGATTTCGAATCAGAACCCTTTTTCACAGATTGGTAGCCAGAATCCGTCCACACAAATTCCAAGTCAAAACCAATTCACATTGATTCTGAATCAGAATCCCTTTTCACAGAGTGGTACTCGGAATCCATTTACGCAGAACCCAGGTCAACACCGATTTGTGCAAATACCAGACCAAAATACATTTACCAACATTCCAAATCCAAATCCACCTCAGATACCAACGTTCAATCAAAACCCATCATGGGACTTTGGATTTCAGAATACATACATGGATCCACATAATCCTCCTAGCACATCTTTGACCCAAGTTGACGTCCTACAAACACAAATGCACTCATTGCAAACGCAAATGGATAGCATGTCGGTATCAACCAAGAAATAATTTTCACCAAAGGACATATGCCCATTCCCTTTTGATAGATCATTGTACATGACACCTTTCCCACACGGATATGTCATACCGAATCTTCCTAAGTACAATGGCAAACGCAATCCAGTAGAACATATCAGGGAATTTTCTACCATATGCATAGATGTCGCTTACGACCCCATGTATCTTATGAGGCTATTTCCACGAAGTCTTGTAGGAGTTGCACTGGAATGGTTTTCGGGTTTAGATTCTGGCATTAGATCTTGGGGGGAATTAGTCGAGAAATTTGTGGAGCAATTCTCTTTCCACATTGACCATGAGATAAATATAGCAACCTTGTGCCACACAACACAAGACGAAGGTGAAACATTCATTGCTTTCTTCCAGTGATGGAGAACTATTGCTAGTAGGTGTCCTGTCGAGATACCCGAAAAACAAAAGGTTACAATGTTTCAAGAAAACCTTCATCCAAAACTTAGGAGTAACTTAAGGGTACATTGTTGCATATCTTTTTCAGAACTAGTGGAAAAAGGGGTGATAATAGAGAAGGATCTCATTGAAAAGGGTGAAATCAAAATGACAACATCTGATAGAAACCCAATCGTACAAAACACCCCCACTAACAGAAACAGATTCTGGTCTCGCAACAAAAATGTCACCAATGATGGGGTGGTGGATGCTAAAACACTACAAGCAAGACCCCTCCTCACATTACAAGGACCTCATACTTTTACCAGCACACTTAATGTTGTCAATCAACCTCCTAACATGGTCTCAAATACTCAACGTCCACAACCAAGGAGATTTCAAAAATGTGAGTTCACTCCCTTAGGGGAACCCATTGAGTCGGTGTTCAAACAATTGTTACAACACAACCTCATACAACTGCAGGAACCAAGACAATACGATCTAGGACAGTTTAAACCAACTTGGTGGGATGACAATGCCTTCTGTGATTATCATAGGACTAAGGGACATAACCTACAAAACTGTCGACAACTGAAGAATATCATACAGGATCTTGTTGACAAGAGAATTATTGAGGTTAGTGGACAAAAACAAAATACATCCAACACTGATCATCAAGTCTTTTCAGACCCACTACATGACCATGGGAAAGGAACTGTCCCCAGTTCGAGTACTAAGACCAATATGTCAGCCAATTATGCGAGTATCAAACATGACTATGATAGCGGAAAAACCATTCATTGTCTTCGCGCCGCTGATCAAAACATCAATACCATTACTATCAATGCTAATCATGAGTGTGCAGTCAATACTCGTCGTACTAAGTTTACTATCCCAGGCCCTCCATCACAGCAAACACCTCAACCTTCCAAGTTACAATATAACCTACTTGACCAATTGGGGAAGACCTCAGCCCAAATCTCAATCTTGGAATTGTTGCGTATCTCTCCGGAACACCGATTTATCCTCGATAAGGCTTTACAGAACACCACGGTCCCTAATGACCTTGATGTCAATTTTTTCCAGGAAATGGTGGGCTACTTGACCAATAATCATCATGCCACATTTTCTGAACAAGACTATGCCACGGACAAGACGAACCACAATGACCCTTTACATCTAGAAGTCCTTGTCGATGACACCAAGGTTAGACGAGTTTTGGTAGACAGAGGAGCAGGGTTAAATCTATGCACTTTAAAACTAATTAAGGCATTAGGTATCTCAGAAGCATGCGTGGACACCACTAAGAGTATTGTCATTAAGGCTTATGATGATGAAGAACGCAAATCAAAGGGGGTGGTAACACTTCCTATCAGAATTGGTCCCGCTGTAATGGAGACAAAGTTCCGTGTCTTGATCTCACCCCTCCTTATAACCTTCAAGCTAGGTAGACCATGATTCATGAAGAAGGCCCCTTCCACATATCATCAGTGTCTTAAATTCCCTTACAATGGCACCAAAATAACTATAGATGGTGATCCCGATCCTTTCCAGTATTGCACCAATCTAAAGGAGATCCCTTAATGTCAAGTGCCAGTCAACCAAGAGGCCTCACCGTCTAAACCATCTTCTTATGTTGACCCATCCACACTCACTCGAACATCTGTTTCACCCTCACTTCCTACCATTCCTAGGGTCGAGATCCAAGACAAGGGTTGTGGAGAGTATTACATGAAGACTTCTTATTGTGTTAGCCATTTGGTTCCTCCTAAGTCATATGGTTTGCCTATAACAGGTAGGGGACAATCTATGATCACTATACATGTTCCCCCCACAACAACCTTCACTAAATGGGGTGAATTAAGCAAAGAGGCTGTAGATACAGAAGATGTCACTTCCTGGCTGTACAAGGAAGATAATCAAGAACCCCTTTTACTTGCTCACATTCCAACAAGTCTATATGGGAAGGGTTTCAAAATCATGCAAAGCAAAGGATATGATGGAAAAAGTGGTTTAGGTTTAAACCAAGATGGCAGAGTGGAACCAATATTTGTTTCTCAATGGCCAAAAGGAGTAGGGTTAGGGTTTCAACCGATTCAGATTGGTGTTCCTAGTACTCCATCACCCTTACTTGAGGAAGTACGTGCTTCAGAAGATACTAAGACATCTCACAAACCAGTAGACCAACATCATTGTGACTCCCCAGATTCTAATGATTATGAGTGGGATTCCCTATCCTCTACTTCCTCCATGGATCTTGACAAGTTATTTGGAGAACTCGACTTGATGTTAAGTTCTTCACCCAATCCTTTGAATTCCTGTCCACCAAAGAAAATGACAAAAGAGGAATGGTTTAAACATTAGTTATTTGGAGAACTCGACTTGATGTTAAGTTCTTCACCCAATCCTTTGAATTCCTGTCCACCAAAGAAAATGACAAAAGAGGAATGGTTTAAACATTACTATTGGGAATCACTTGATCCTACCTCTTGGCAACCTCAGCCACTTGTTTCCAATAGTCAAACCTTGGAATTAGGCCCACCTATTCATCCAGCTAGACCCAAACCCAAGAGCAAAACAGACCTGGTACAAGACTTTTGTAATCACATGAATAATTCAATCTTTACCTTGTCCCCATTAGAATTTGATAACTTCGACGATGACATACCCTTAGTTTATCCCCAACTCATAGATTGGGATCAACAAGATACACCTGTCTTAGACACTTTTGAGAACAACGAAGCAATTGCTAAGTTCTTGGGATTACGTGAAGGCATACCTAATGGAGATCATAAAGCTAGTTTTACCATTGACTTGGAAAATAAAGCATATTTTGGGGAATCTGTTCAATCCTCCAGTCACAAAAATGAGAAAAATAATAAACAAGATAAAAAGGATGAGCTCTAGGTGAAACCTAAAGGCACCTCTAGACAAATGAAAAAGTAAAAGAAAGGACACATTTGAAGGTGAAACCTCCAGGCGCCTAAGGATGGAGGCTTGAACATTCTCCCCATTGCATAGGAAAAGTCACCCATGCTCGTGGAAGAATCAGTAGAAGTCAACATAGGCACAAAAGAGAATCCTCGATTGATTTATTTGGCAGTGTCATTGACAACACAAGAGAAATCAGAGTTCCATGATTTCTTTGAACAGAGATAGATAAATTTTGCTTGGTCATATGCTGACATGCCTGGGTTAGATCCTAAACTTGTTCTACATCACTTGCCTTTACAACCACAAAAGCCAAACCAAGAAAATGTGGTTGAGAAAATGCATCCACAAATTGCTTTATTAGTCAAGGCGTAACTCAAGAAACTGTTAGACGCTGGTTTCATTAGATCAATCGACTATGTAGATTGGATCTCCAATCTTGTTTTTGTCACTAAACCAATTGGGGGCATCAGCATCTACACTGATTTCAGAGATATCAACAAGGCTTGTCCTAAGATGAGTTCCCTTTGCCTAACATAGACATGATAGCTGACATGACAGGATATGAGATGTTGTCCCTTTATGGATGGATTCTCGTGCTATAACCATCAAAATTACAATCAAGATCAACTCTAAGACAAAATTCTCTCACTTGTCCTTGGGGAACGTATTGCTGGAATGTTATTCCCTTCGGACTCAAGAATGCAGGAGCAACCTATCAATGTGCCATGACTACTATCTTTCACGATCTAGTACACACTTGTATGGAGGATTATGTCGATGACCTTATTGTAAAATCCAAGACAAGGGCAGAACATTTACAAGTTTTAGACAAGGTATTTCAGAGGTTGGAGAAGTATAATGTGACACTCAATCCAAAGAAATGTGTGTTTGGAGTCAAGTCAGGGAAGCTGTTAGGTTATATCATTTCTAGACGAGGCATTGAAGTAGATCCTGCTAAGGTAAAAGCAATCATGGACATGCCACCACCCAACAATCTCAGTCAACTAAGGACATTACAGGGAAGGTTGCAATCTATCAGAAGATTTATAGTGCAACTAGCAGACAAGACACACCCTTTTCAACATCTACTTAAGAAAGGAGTACCCTTTACATGGACACCTAGGTGTGATGAGGCTTTTCAACTGATTAAAGAATATTTACTTACACCACCTGTCTTAATGCCACCTGTTGAAGGGAGACCATTGATTCTTTATATCACAGCAACCCATTCATCACTCAGAGCATTGCTTGCACAAAATGACGATGAAGGTCATGAAAGGGCAATCTATTATATCAGTCGGACTTTGGTTGGTTATGAGCTCAACTATAGTAACATTGAACGTGCCTGTCTTGCAGTAGTATTTGCTACCCAAAAACTGAGGCACTACATGTTAAACCATCAAACAATGTTGGTTGCTAAAATAGATCCCCTGAAATATCTTCTTAGCAAGGCAGCATTAACAGGGCGACTGGCCAAGTGGGTTATGATACTTAGTGAGTATGATATATAGTATGTAGAAAGAAAGGCTATTAAAGGACAGGTCATTGCTGATCAGTTAGTTGATGCACCCATATAGGTAGATCACCCATTAGTTGCATACTTTCCTGATGAGTTCATATTCACAGTTGACACAAACATAACATGAAGTTGTACTTTTGATGGCTCACATACAAATCATGGTTCAGTGGGTCGATATTGTTTATCACACCCCACAAGGTGATTCCATCCCAAGTCATTCAGTGATTGCATTTCCACGCACCAACAACATGGTAGAGCATGAAGCTCTAGTGACAAAGGCTACGCATGGCAGTCAAGTGGAAAATTAAGGTTTTACAGGTTTATGGTGATTCTCAACTAGTAATCAGACAGGTAAATGATGATTATGAGACTAAGGATGAGAAGCTTACTCCATACAAGCGCATGGAAGATAGTTTTAAAGAGTACTTTGACAAAGTCAAATTTCATCAAATACCTCGTGTTTTAAACAGGGCAGCAGACACTATGGCTACAATTGCATCACTTCTTGACATTCCTAACAACGTGCCTAAGTTTGAGTTCTTGGTAGAACAACTTTTGGTCCCAGCCTACGATATCCCAAATTCTGAAATGGTGTGTGACATCATTGGTCCTGATTCCCCATGGTACAAAGAAATCTATGATTACCTTCATGCTGAAGTCATACCCATTGGCCTATCAAATAACCAACGTAGAACATTCCTCCGCAAGTCAGCCAAATATACCATCATCAGAGACACCCTATATAGACGTGTCGTAGACAATACCTTACCAAGATGTCTTGATTCTACTGAAGCACAAGCAACCTTGCGTGGGGTGCATGAGGGTATATGTGGTTCCCATTCTAGTGGTCCTACCTTAGCCAAAAAGATTATGAGACTGGGTTATTATTGGCCTACTATGGAAAAAGACTCATATGTCTTTGTAACAAAATGCCGCCAATGCCAAGTTCATGGAGATTTGATACATGCCCCAGCACAGGAGCTCCGTCCCATCACGTCACCATGGCCCTTTGCCCAATGGGGGCTTGAACTCATAGGTAGGATCCACCCCACATCATCTGATGGACACAAGTTCATTATCACTGCCACTGAGTACTTTACGAAGTGGATTGAAGCCATTCCTATGACATACATTACCGGCACACAGATTTCTAGATTTATCCTAAACTATATCATCTGTCAGTATGGTGTCCCTCAGTCCATAATCACTGACAATGGCCGCCCATTTAAGAACCAAGAAGTCTGCCACCTGTGTGATGAATTTCACATCCAACATCATTTTTCCACCCCATACTACCCACAAGGTAATGGCCAAGCAGAGGCATCTAACAAGACCATCATTAGAATCCTCAAGAAGACTATCAATGATGCGGATCGTGACTAGCATTTACAGCTTAACCCTGCCTTATGGGCTTATCGTACAAGTATCCGTACTCCCACTGGTGCTACCCCATATTCACTTGTCTTTGGATCTAAAGCCATTTTACCTATTGAGGTCGAGATTCCTTCCCTAAGGGTATCCCTGAAAGGCCACATTGATGATGAAGAGTACCGAGTGTCGAGACTCCATGAGCTATAATTTTTAGATGAGCGAAGATAGAAGGCACTAGACCATCTTCAAGCATACCAGAATCACCTTTGTCGTAGCTATAACAGGAGGGTTTTGAACAGGAACTTTGACATTGGTGACCTAGTTTTAATGGAGAACCCAAAGAATCAAGCAGAAAGAGAAAAACCAAGAAAGTTTGAACCTAACTGGTTAGGACCTTATATTGTCACAGAAGCTTTTGGATCAGGAGCGTACCAACCCTCTACTCCTGAAGGGGAACCATTGTCCTCACCAATCAATAGTATGCATATGAAGAAGTTCTACGCATAGCTTCTGGGAGCCTTTGTCTTAATTAGCAAAAATACAAAAAATCAAAAAAATCACAAAAAAATCGTTATCAAGGTGAAAACCTGGCAAACAGGCGTCTTGGTAACACCAAAAAAATTAGATAATCTGGATAATGGTAAAGACAAATCATTCGTCCAATAGTGAAAACCACTTCGGTGGCGCTTTGGATAGGTACCATGGTGAAAACCTGGCAAACAAGTGCCATGTGTACTCAACTCTGCTCCTTTGTCTACAATTATTCTAATCTACCTTGTATATAGCCCCTATCATTGTATATAGTCCATGATCCCTGTACATAGTCCTTATCCCTATACATAGTCCTTATCTTTGTACATACTACCTATCCCTGTACATATCCCTTATCTTTCGTGTCCATCACTTGTATATACCATTCATAATAAGTGGTAGTCTTTCCCATAACTTGGAATGATTGACATCGAGAACATTTAATATCCCCCATCTTACCCTATTCATAATCAATTGGTCTTTTACTCGACTAGGGGCAAACACTTGACGTGCGTCATATTGGTTCTTACATTGGCTATGTGGAAGACGAAACACCATGGAAAATCCACGAACATCGCAAAATGACTTGAGAAAACACAAAAACATCGGAAAACCTCAAAAAAATCCAAAAACAGAGTCAGAGTCAGTCGCACTTGTCAGTCTTTATCGTTTGTCAAACTACGTTGCCTCTGCGACTAGACGTAGGAAAGGCCATCTTCCGATGTGCCCCCGAGGCATGAGGTCAGTCCGTTTAGGTTTGTCTGTATAAAGTCATGAGTCAATCCATATGTCTATATGACAAGGTCATTGGTCGTGTCGAACTATGAGGTATCTGCGTGTATAACGTAGGCAAGGCCATCAATCGATGAGCCCCCAAGGCCGCACTAGGTCAGTCCATTAAGGTTCATCACATTCACTTTCACACATGTCTTCTATTTGTAGTCAGTCTTGTCGGTCAATTCAAGTCGAACTACGAGGTCTCTGCGTGTACAACGTAGGCAAGGCCATCAATTGATGAGCCCCCGAAGCCGCACTAGGTTAGTCCTTTAGGGTTTGTCATCACACACAGCTATTTGTCCACGCATCGTATCAAGTCATGCATCAATCTGGTGAACAAGTCAGCAATATCTCTAAGTCAAATCAAACACCTTGCCAAACAAAACAATCAAAATAGATCAACTACAGTCTGCTACAAGATGTGTCCTTCTTGGAAACAGACGTTATCAAAACAATCAACCTATGTCTTATTCAGGATGATTCCTTCCTGCATACTCGACAAGGTCAAAACAATCAAACATAGCCTTACACAGGTTATCACATCAACGACATCTGACTCAACGTCTTATACGATACATGTCTTTCTAAAACCAGGCTTTGTCATGCCTTATACAGATAGTCATAACATCGAAACTAGACTCACAGTCTTATCCGGTATGTGTATCTCCTGCAACCAGGCTCTATCAATCGGTCCCTCTATCAATCAATAAATCAAACAAACAAAATCATGTTTTGGCAAATATTTTCATTGGCTTATTGACTTTATGGCTTATTTATCTTATCATTTATCTTGAATTGATGACTGGGATTCATGTTACTAGCTTTCTCAAGGATGTCCCATGAAGGATTTAGAGAAGCAACGACGTATCAGAATTCTATTTTCTTTGACTGTTGTCTATCGACTGTCTTTTAAATTCGATTTTGAGTCATGTAACTAGTTTCCTCAAGGATGTCCCATGGAGGATTTAGAGGAGCAATGACGTCTCATGACCCGTCTTTTTCTTTTGTTTGCTGTCTGTGGTTTGTCTCGACAAAAAGACTGGGGCAACTTGTGTCCTTAGTATGAGTTGGTGACAATCCTTGTCTGCGACTGTCTGTTATTAGCAAGTGGATGACTGTGCACACCTTGATCTATGCCATATCATGGTGTTTTTCTCCATTTGTATTAGTCCCGCCCAATGATGATAAAGTGCAATACCTTTTGTGATACGGAAAAATATCGAAGATTCCTAATACTAACATCTATCTTCTATCTTTCATTCTTTGTCGATCTTTCTTTCTGCACTAACAGTTCTTCTTTCTTGCATTATGACGAAGTCCTGTGACACAAAACGGTGTGCATCATCCTGCATCAACATACATGTTAGAAACATTCATACATATAGGCATATTTTACATCTAAATCATCATGGCATAATAGACAATAATCATTAAAACCAATACATATTATAAGCATTTCATGTACAAATCAACTGTAAATACGTGCATCACATTACATTTGCATTAACACACATATCGTCTGCATCATACATATAAGCATTATATTGCATCTCATAAATATGAATTGCATACATCATATAGAATCATACACCATTTAGAACCATGCATCATGTAGGATCAACGTTATCTCATTAGCTGCATAAACATCATAAAATGTATATACTCATCCATCACATAGGCATATCATATAAACATCACATGCATAAATAAAGACTACATAATCCATACATAGAAATGCATATCTAAGAATTGCTGCCAAAATCATATATATATATATATATATATATATATATATATATATATATATATATATATATATCGCTCATATGTGTCACATCACAATGTCATAATGTATCACAAATACATGGAAGCCCGCAGGCTATCAGATCAAAAATACAATGTCTCAAATAGAATCTCAAACAGTATCTCTATCCTGCTGCCACTGCCATCATACCGGGAGTGTGTGGGAGACTGATGCCAGGAACCTGCTGATCTCTGAGCTATGGGAGGTCTATCATATGGCCCTACTCTATGTGGCTGATCCACTCCCTCTGTGCTCACTGATGGGGACCTACTACTCTATGCCAGCGGGAGCCACGTCTCTAGAGACCTACGCCTCATATAAATCACAGTAGCCTCTCCCTCTCTCCGGCTCGACCAGCTCGGCAAATGCTGCAGTGCATGCATAGTGAGCTTTGTGAACCTCTGCTTTCCGGTCTTACAGCAGACTCTGCTACATTCTCCATCCAAAATCTATCTCTCTCTCACCACATGGGCATCTCTCTACCATCAATACTCTCATCTGCTCCTCCAATGAGGCAACCTGGGCTCGTAACATATCTGTGTCGGGCACCTCTGCCTCTGTCTCATCCTGACAGGCCCTGTCTCTCCCATCCTCCTCCTCGTCTAGCTCCTCAAGGATCTGATCTCAGATCTCCTGCTCATGATCATCCTCCTCCTCATCATCCTCCTGATAGGCACCTAGCAACCCAAGAGCATCAAGCTCTGCCTCCTCTCCAAGCGCCTCCTCGGCACCTACCTCCCCCTCCTTCCCTGCCCATCCCTCCCCTCCAGATCCTTTGTCATTCCTTCAGTCCCTCCATCCATTCCCCTCTCCCTCCACTGTCCGGCCACCAGCCATCATCCCCTCCATCCCCCCACCTCCTCCTCCCTCGTCTACTCTGGGACTGCACCACGCCCTCTCTTTGCTTCCACCCTAAATCGTCATAGGAGTCCCGGCTTTGTGTGCGACCCACCGATAAAATAGGCTGGGTGAGTCCCTGGATCTTTGGTCCACCCCCTCCATCCCCCATGGATTGCTGTGGCACAGCATCAATGTCTGCCTTTCTTGGTGTGACGGGAATCTCTGGTCCCCATAGCAATACCTCTCATGACGACCTGGCAAACTCTGCTCTCCCTCAAGGTATATCCTGTACCTCTCCTTACTGTCTCAGGACCCGGTCCGGCAACTGCCACTCTATAATGTGCATATGGGACACTGTCCGTCCCACCAGATACTGTGTCTGTCTACAAAATGGAAGGTGCTCGTCCTCATCTGACCACACCTCACAACCCAGGTACAATCTCCATGTGAACTCCTGCATCAAGTCTATAGCGTGTCTGAAATAACCTATGTCCCCAATATGGTGTTGTGTGGTTGCCCCCGCATAACGGAAGGCGTATGGAGCTCCATGAGGAACATCTACTGTAACCGGTGGCCTGAAAATGGCAATATGCTCCCAGGCCCATACCATCAGAAGCATGGTCCCGCAGCTCATCGACTGTGCCTCTCTATAGGCAATGTCATGCAAGTGGAAGTACAACATCCCAAGCACACACGAACCCCAGGCATATACAACTCAGTGCTCAAGCATGCCCACTAACATCTCCCCCCATCCTACAGGGAATCCATGTCCTCGGCGGTCAGGCAGTACTATACCGCCTATCAAGGTCGCTACTAGACAGTCTAACTGTCTATACCTCTGAGCCAATATCCGCCATCTAATCTCATAGTCGTCCACCCCTAGCTGTCTAACGTCGGCATGGGGGTAATATATACACATCTCCGCTATACCCCTCTGGGTATTATAGACCACCTGCGTCCTTCTAATCGGCAGTCTCAATATCCTATATACATCCTCCAAGGACACTGTGGCCTCTCCAGTCGGAAGGTGGAACGATGATGTCTCTGAGTGCCACCGCTCACATAGTGCTGTCAACAATCCCCGATTTGCCCTAATCTAGGGCATATTGGTCACGTGCAACAAACCCAAATGCCATAGAGTCTGTCGCTCGGCCAGCCGCAAACTGTCTCTAAATCGAAACGTCGTGGGTCTCGACTCCCGTGTATAGATAGGGTCTAATACAACCTGCAACAACATTATACATGTCTCATGTTAGCCTGAATCATCTATTCTAATGTAACTTGACTCTTTTAACATAAAATGTAAATGCGTCGTTATTTTGCACATGCGTCATTCTTTTACAAATGCGTCGCTTTTTCACAAATGCGGTTCACAAATTCTATATGCATCATTATTAATCAAATGCGGTTAATAATAATCAAATGCATCATGAAAATGACAAATGTGTGTCTAAATATGCAAATGCATCGCTAAATATGCAAATGCGTCTCAAAACGACAAATGCGTTTCTAAATATACATTTGCGTATCAAAATAAACATATGCGTTGCAAAATATCAAATGTGTAACAAAATTAAACAAATGCGGTTATTCAGTAAAACCTAATCTAACTGACTGGCGTTCAAATTCAAATGCGGCTTTTCGCGGTCACATATGTCGTTCGCGTATACACATGCGGTGCAAAATTAAAAGTGACGCATAACTTAAAATGCAATAAATGTCTTAAAATAAGCGCAAATTAAAAATTTTCAAAAGGTAAGTTTTAGGTCCATACCGGGGGGTCCGCGCCGGCTGGTCTCTGGAATGTCCGGATCCTATATGCACAATGATGGGTGGCTGGAACTAGAGACATCCTCGCTGAAAATCCAGAGCAACTTTTCAAATCTCTAAGCTAGGTGGGTGCAAATGAATAGTTTTTCACCCCAATTCAAATATATACCTAGGGCTTAGGTGGCATTTCCTTCCTACTAGCCATGTAAACTTCCATTTTCTATCATCCCGTACCCGTCCCTCCCATTTTCGAACCAATTCCATCAACTGCATTGCATTTCTGCCTATCTACTAGACTAATCGGGAGCATTTCCAAAATTTTCTGAACATTTCGGAAATTTGTCAATTTTCCCGAGGGGGCATACCTTCACCTATTTTAATCTGGAGCATGACTGGGGCATATTTTCATCGACTTTCTTTGACACAACGCCTAAACGACATTGTATCAAAGAGGGGCAAATGTAGACACCGAAATCTGGTTTAGGCCTGCGACTTCCATATTCTTCATAACTCGTATTCTTCATCGTCATGATTAAATAATCTTAATTATTTAATTAATTCATCTTAACATCATTGCTTCTATTGATTAAATAATTTTAATTATTTAATTAATTCATCTTCTTTTAATTCTTCTATTAATTAAATAATCTTAATTATTTAATTAATTCACATTGTCTTTATTCTATCTAATTAATTAAATAAACGCTTTTTATTTAATTATCTTACTAATTAACCTTTTTCTTCCTGTTAAATTAAATAAATCATTATTTAATTTATTCTTTATTATATTTCAACTATAATTAAATAAATTCATTATTTATTTAATTATTCATTTAAAATCCCTTCATCATTTAATTAAATAAATCTTATTTATTTAATTATTCTCCAAATATTGAGTCTTGAATTAATTCATTTAAGTCTATTTTAACACGTTCCTCTATATTTTAGATAATTATGTGAGTTATCTAAGTATTCACTTTTACTCGACTCGACATCTATTTTAATCGTTCAGTTAACTATTGATTTAATGTCTGAGTGGCGTCTTTGAGTAATCTCTTCGTCAAATCGTTCAATCGTCCAGTTCTAACTCATTTGCGTGCACATGCATATTAATTAAATATTCTTATTTAATTAATTAAGTGTTGTGCGTGTGTTCGAACAGAGAGTCATTATAAACAATCTTTATCTTTGTCATGCAAAGATATTTCTTATGTTTTCGAATGCCGAACTGAAGATTAAATCATTTATTTAATCTTTAATTCTATTTCTAATTTGAATCACTCATGTCATCACTGTCAGTTATCAAAATGCATGTCTAATCTGTCAATCTCAACTGTTCGTTGATCTTTCAATCTTGACCTGTCGTTCGAATAATCAATTTTCTATAAATTGATTTGTCATTCTTCATTCCAATCTCTCTCGCGAATTTTGTAACTTTGGAGAGCACTTTGTCTTGAATCTTCGATATTTTGCTAATCACTATCTTAGGCTATACTTGCACGAACTTGAAAATCTGAGGGCAATTATACTGCACAAGCAAAATGGAGAAGGGAAATCGAGATGAATCATGGAAATACGTTTGAAAATTGGTGAGATTGTTCTAGTTTTAATTACGTTTTTACTTTCCCATGTTCTTTGTTGCTTAACGAATGAATTTGCATTTTAGATTTT
The DNA here is from genome assembly GCA_007258455.2 of Sequoia sempervirens. Classification (NCBI taxonomy): domain Eukaryota; kingdom Viridiplantae; phylum Streptophyta; class Pinopsida; order Cupressales; family Cupressaceae; genus Sequoia; species Sequoia sempervirens. The sequence continues at coordinate 153,524,970 of VDFB02271358.1, forward strand.
AGTATTGCATTGCATGTGTGTTTCTAATCGATCTTTGTTGTTGTCTATTGTGCAAAGCTTTTATTTCAACGTTACAATAGTTCTTTCCAACTATAATTGAGTAGGGACCAACTACAGTCAACCTTACTAAATTTGAAAATAGGGCAACTAGACTATTGTAGAGGGCTTGAATAGTGAGTAGTTATAGTGATAAGTGCCCCCAATTATAGGAGTAGTGGTCACCCCATCTATCTTTAGGGATGCATCCTTGTGGCACTATTATGGTGGTGAATTAGAGTGAGGGAGTGAAGTATGTTCAAGGCCTTAGCTATTTTAACTATAAGAGTAGGGGTCTGATTCCAGGGAAGAGAAAATATCCAATTGTGCATATGGAGCATAATGCCTAAGACATATCAAGGGTAGGTTGATCCTTCTTAAACTATGGTCCCTATCTATATTAGTTTTCCATTACACCAATCCAATCCCTACTAGGGCATCCCTTTGTTTCAATAGGGTTAGGCCCTATCCATATTAGTGGAAATCCCACAGGGGTCTTTAATCTATATGCACATAGCTAGATAGGATAGATCAAGGAGTGTTAGTAAGGAGAATCAAGGAGCTTAGTCAATAGGGCACCTTACCCCCTCTTTGGATCAAGCTGGCCCCCTACTATAGTTATAGTTCTATAATTTCCCCCCTTTGTTTCAATAGGGCCTTATCCCACCTATTAACCTTATGTAGTTTCAATAGGGCTAATTATAGTTCTCTAATCATAGTTGGTTGCCTACCTTCTTTCTATAGTCAAACTAAAACTAAAGGTGTTGAGATCACCCTATGTACAATTCTATAGTTGGCCTTTAGGACCAAATCTAGTAGGGATTACCCCATAGTCATAGTTCTATAGTCATAGTGTCTATCTTCTATAGTGAGGTTATAAGTTTATTTGTAAAACTTTGGGGTTCAGCCACTCAATTTGACATGATGTGACTAGCTCTCAATTATTGAGTTACCCCCACTATAGAGAGGGAGTTGCTTTCCCTCTACTCTAAGGTTGGTCTTCCCCCTCTACTCCAAGGTTGGTTGCCACTCTCCTTTTCACATGGTTCACTACACTCACACCCCCATCTATAATAGGCTATAGATCACTATGAAGAGTTGCCCTTGACCTATCAATCCACCATCGTACAACACTATACCACTTATTATATACATGATATTGTTGATGACTCATATTACATACATAATAAATGATGCACCCCTCCCATTATATAGAGGGTCAAGAAGGCTCCAACCCTATGTCAAATCTAGTCGACCATAATTCAATTATGATGAATGGAGGATTAGGAGGTTTCTTTTGACTACAAGGCCCAATTATTTGAATATTTACCCCTCAATTGCAAGGCATTGCCATGTTTGGTTTGAAGCACTTGAATGAACCTTCCTTCCACCATCAAATCCATTGGATCATCCATGGTGGTGAATCTCTTTGGATTAATTGTTCTCAGAAATGCAAGACCTCCCCTTATCAGCACTTTCTCTCAATGGAAGTCTAGAGACTAGATTGGTCAATAATGATCATGTTTGGTGTCAAGGGCCTTTAGACACTCACCCTTAGCTATAATGCTTGGGTGAGAGGGGATTAATCCAAGGTGAGTGGAGCTATCTTTCACTACGTGAACCACTCAAAGATAGTTCTACTTGCAAAAATTGAAAGTCCCTTCTATATAATATCTCCAATGCTCCTCTAGACCTTTTCCCTCTAGTCAAGGGACCACCACAACCCCCTTTGAAGTCGAGGTAAACTTCCTAATCAAGGAACTATCTTTGCAACAAAGGGCAACCTAAAGAATAGGAGCTATTCAACTAAACTATATATGCACCTTATACTCTATATGAACATTGAGGCAACCTTAGACCTAGCCCAACCTAAACTGGATGCAAGAGTCGAGAGCCTCAAATGTAGATAGGGTCCTTTGCTCCTATGGTCAAGGGACCTACAACCTAGTAGATAATGGGATATTGGGGGTGGGATTAGAGGTCAAGGAAAAAGAGAAAAAGGGAAAGCTGACTTTAGGCCTAAGTACTCTACCATTGATCATTGCATCACTCTTAGGCACTTGATTGAAAAATATGGCACTCAAGGTGAAGAAGCCTTTTGTTGCTTTGTTGATTTTAAAAAAGCCTTTGATATGGTGCCTAGAGACAAATTGTGGAACATAATGGTTGAATTAAATATACCAAACGAATATAGGGTTGTTGTGCATAAGCTTTCTGAGCAAGTTAGAGCTAAAATTAGAACAAGTGAAGGTATAATAAGAAATACTTTTTTGGATTCAACTATGTATTGTGTGTTGTTTTTTTTGCATCAACATTTCGAAGGAGTAGACTATGAAAAAAATTCTAAGAATTTTCTCTCCAACTTTTTGGGCGAATGCGTGCGAAGTTTGGTTTGAGTGTGTCCTTCGACACTCGTGGAGGAGGCTCGGCCCTCCTCCATGAATTTGCATCATTTTTTTGAGTACGATGGTTTTCCTTTGTTTGGAAGGAAATATTTGGCTCCGTTCTGGTGTGTGGTGGGTGTGACCATTTTTTTCTCTTGTCGGTTGTCTAGGTCATGTCAAGGCATGTGTGTTTCGGTTGGAGTTTAAGGAGTGATGAATGTGGATATGGATCCCCCTGATAATTCCTTTAAATTCCCGGATTTCGATGGTGTGGCCGAACATTCTTTTAAGTCTTTCTGGGACGTGGTTACAAGAGAGTGTGCTCAAGTTCCTCAAGGGAAAAATTTGTTACAGAACTGGTTGATTTGAGGTTGAAGGATGGAAGAGAGGGACAAGGTAGGCATTTTTCGGCTCCTCTCTTAAAGTCCGTCTTGATTCCGAATGAGGCTTTAGATGATGTTATTTCTGAGGAGGATTTTAAACTTTCAAATTCTGCAATTTTCTTTGTTGTCGTGGATACCAATAGGATCCCGACCCAAAAATATATGGAAGAATGGTTTAGAAATGTGTGGGAAAACAAATTAGGGTTTCATTTTTACTACTGTCAAATGGTTCAAAAAGGCTTATTTGTTATTTTCTTTAACAACCCTAAATCTCAACAAGAAATAATTGATAAGGAATTTTGGAGTGTGGGAAAAGTCACTTTTCGTGCCCTGGCATGGTGTCCAGAGGCCCTAGAGGAGGAAGTACAGGCCTTGTCCAGCCCCTGATGGTTGGTTATGAAACGGGTTCCCCTGCGACTGTGGAATTTTGTCCCGCTTTTGCTTGAACTTCATGGCAAAGTATTGAAAATGGAAGATACCAAGTCTCCTCTCCCTCATTCAAATGTGGGGGTTTTGGTATCCTTAACCCCGGGACTAGACCTCCCGTAGATCCTTGAAATTAAACTTAAGTTTGGAATCATTTCGTGTTATTTGGAAACCCTTGGTGGCTTCAATGTTTGTTATCTATGTCATCAGGAGGAGTACATTAGAAGGAGTTTCCCTCTGATAAAGAATAAGAATAGTAAATCCTCATCCTATGGCGATAACACTTCCAAAATACAACCCTCATCGGAGATTGAGAAGGAAAAAATTATTTCGAGGAAGTCTGAGGAATGCGGGCTCACCCCGAGAACCCATACTATAAATAATTAAGACACCACCAGGATTAATAACAAAGGAGCAACTTTATTGCAGGATACTAATATAGATCTGACAAATAATAAAATGGAGGGGTTGGTTGAGTACAGTAGAGATGATTGTTTCTCACCTCCCCGACTCGAGGAATTAAGAGAACCTCCTTCTAATGGCAAGCTAAATGCACAAAAAATGGCAATTCTAAAACTTAGAAAAATGAAGTGACCAGAAGAAACTAATAATATCACTTTCAAAGAAATTTATTCTTTCAATGATAAATGTTTCAGAGAATTAAGCATTGATGATGAAAACAAAGAAACCTGGTATGTTTTCCCTCATGAACATGATAGTGGTTTATGCTTTGGAGAACAAGGAGACTACCCTCCTGAAAGCAATGAGAAACTAAAAACCTCGAACCATGACAAGGAAGAAAATAAGATGAATTTTGCGCAGCTTGCTTTGACTGAGGTGCATCCTAGATCACAATTGAATTGCAATTCTAACTCTGTTGTAAATGGCAATCTAAAGGTAGATGAAACCCAGTTTCCTATTAATGCATTGATAGCACCTTCCTCCCTTGATGGAGTGCTCAATTCGGAGGGGTTTGCCTCTCAATCTGGAATGGATTCTGTAGATGATATAGTGATTATCTCCACTAGGGAGACCACTGATGGGGAAGGAGTTCCTTTGGAGATTCTTGTTAAAAAAGCAAGGAGGTACAAAAAAAAGAAAGGAATGGATGGCTCTAAGCAACAGGAGGAGGACATAAGTCACCTATTGAAGGATAAAAGAAAGAAACTGAGTGGGGTGACTCTTCTTCCCACTGCAAAAAGAATAGAAGTAGAGAGTCGGCTACCTAAATGTTTTGATAACTTTAGGTGTGACAAAGGCCCTTCAAATGATGAACAAGGGAATGGAAATTAATTGATTTTCTTGGATTGTTAGGGATCTTGAGACCCCTGAAATAAAACATATGGTAAGGAGACTTGTTGCTCAAAAGAAGGAGAAATATTTTGTCCTCTTGCAAGAAGTAAAATCTATTGGCTTTGCTTTAGAAACTAGCCTGAAAATAATCTGGAAGGATGCTTCCCAGCTTGCCACCAACCATGAAAAAGGTAAGGGTGGAGCTGTAATCTTTATGGCCAACTCATGGTCTCAATATGTGGTAAATTTTGGAATCTCTCCCTATAATAGGGTTGTATGGGAAATCTTGAAAAGAAATGATAATTGGTTTGGCATATGCTCAGTATATGCTCCTAATGAATATAAAGACAAAGTGCTTTTGTGGAAATGGATGTTCAATCTTCAGGACATCCCTTGGATCATAGGGGTGATTTTAAATTTGTTGAAAGGGAGGAGGATAAGTGTGGGGGGCTCGCTCATGATTGGAAGGATGCTAAGAGGTTTTATTGGCAGAAGCTAAAATCTAAGTTGAATCTTGAAGACCCTATAGATGGTCGAAAAAATGATTTCAAAGGAATTTGGTACACCTAGTCTAATTACTAGAAGGGTGGAAGGAGAGTCTTCTGCATGCTTGATAGATTTTATATCAACAAATCCTTCATCACAACTGCTCTTATCGAGGAGGGATGTAAGGTGGAGGTCACCCCTTATTCTCTTTCTTATCACTATCCAATAAGGGCTAATTTTTTGCTCAAAAATGGGCCATTCTCAAGGGTGGCTCCCAAAGTTGGGTTCTGCCTTAATACTAGTCTTCTCCAAGATGGTGATTGTAGAAATACCATTTCCTCCCTTAGGTCAATCAATAAATGGATGCATAAATCTTTATCCCCCATTGAGAGGTGGGATCTAAATGTCCAAGGCTGGAAAATCCTATTTCAAACTATTGGGGAAAAGAAGGCCAAAGATAGGAGGAAGAAGAGACTCTTCTACAGGATAAACTTTATCAAGCTGAATCTAAAGTCTAGAACTGCCCAACTGATAATTCCCTAATTGATAAGCTCACTTTGGCCAGAGATTCTCTCAGAAGATTTCAAACCAAGAAGATCCAGGGGCTGAAAGTCAGGGCCAAGTTGAATTGGCTTGAAAATGGGCATAAGGGGACTAATTTCTTTTTCAGGTATATATCTTAAGGAGAAACATGCCAAGGAGCATATTGAGCAGATAAATGTAGAAGGCAATACTCTGGTGGATCAGGATGAGATAAGAGAGTAGTTATTTCTCTTTTATCAGAATCTCTTTACCTCTGAAGAGGGTAATGAGGCCTATTTTCAGGCTAGGGAATGCATTAAGAAGATTATGCCTAAAAGGATTAGTGATGAAATGGTTGCTGAGCTAGATAGAGAAACCTCTAAGGAGGACATAAAGAGGGCCATCCTCTCCCTCAAAAATGATAATTCTCCAGGTCTCGATGGGCTCCCTATAGAGTTTTACAAATCCTTCATAGATTGGACATGTGAAGATCTTTACCTTGTATATAAAGAGGCTATTGAGAAAGGCACCCTTGGGAAAAATATCAATAAGGGAATCATTAAATTGATCCCTAAAGATGGGGATAGGACCCTTGTCAAGAATTGGAGGCCCTTTAGTCTCCTAAATTTTTCCTATAAAATTTTGGCTAAGATTCTTGCTAATAGATTGGTTGGAATCCTTCCTATCATCTTTAATTCTACCCAAACTAGATTCATTAAGGGGAGGTATATTCTGGAAAATCTTGTAACAAGTTGGGAAGCCATGAATTGGGCCAAGCTCTTAGGGAAAGATTCTGCAATGCTTCTGCTAGATTTTGAAAATGCCTATGACAGGATTGAATGGGATTTTGTTCTTTTGATGTTGGAGGCCTTTGGGTTCCCAAAAGTATTATGCTCCATGGTCAAAACACTCTTCCAAGATGCCTTCGCTCAGGTTGAGGTCAATGGAGTTCTTTCACATGATATCATTCTTGAAAGATCAATAAGAAAAGGGTGTCCTCTTTCACCAACTCTTTTTGTCATTGCTTTTGATGCTCTTCACTATATCCTTGGGGACAATTTGATGGTCCCAAGGGTAAGAGGTATCCAACTACCTGATAATAATGAACTCATTAATCTGTAATTTGTTGATGATACTTCTACTCTTTTGCAACTTGATGATGCAAAATTTGTAATTTTGATGGATAAGTTGAATACATTTTGTTTTGCCTCAGGGGAAAAGTGGCCTCCTTAAAGTCTTGCCTCTTGGGGTGGAAGGATAAGCCTCCTGACTAGGTTAATAATTATGGCATTCAGTTGGGGGGGGTGGGGGGGGACACAGAAGTTAGTGAGATACCTTGGTATCCCATTTGTTGTTGAGCCTAATCTAAAAAAAATGTGGTGTTGGATTAGAGACAGGATTGAAAAGAAATTGTCAAAATGGAATAAGCAGTATATTTCATTTGCTAGGAGATTCCAAATTTTCAAAAAAAAGTGTCCTCATACAACATTTATTTTGCCTCGGTATGGTTATTTTGGTCCTATCATATTAATTCCATTCAAAAAAGAATAAGAGAGTTTCTTTGGTCTGATGGCAAAGGGAAAAAGAAAAGACACTCTATTAAGTGGGAATGGTGCACCATCTCTAAAGGAAAAGGTGGTCTGGATTTGAAAGATTTGAGAATCCAAGGCATTGCCTTGGCTACAAAATGGGTAATTGGTGCTCTAGATGGGGAGGAACCCTAGAAAGTACTAATCAGAAATAACATATCTAATGTTATTCCTAAACATGCAAAATCCTGGAAGCTTCTCCCCTTCATTGATGCCCTTAGTTGTGATTGGCCTATGTCACCTACAAGATCCAATGTCTTTAAAACCATTTGGAAGGCTTGGGAAATCATAAAAAAGAACCTGTCCAATTGTCACTTCACCAAGGGAGATAATAGGGTTATCTACTCCAATAGATCTATCTGGTGGAACTTGAAACATAAAAGAAAACCTCTAGCTCTCATTCAGAGTTGCTTTGCTAAAGGTTGGACCCTAAAAGGGATTCAATGCTTTAGTGATATTCTGAAGGATGGAAGGTTGAAGGACTGGAATGATCTCAGCTCTGAGTATAATATCCCTCAAAGCAATTGGAGAACATATTCAATGCTTAGAGAGGCCTGTGGGCTTTTCAAATTCCCAATTGAACGCAAAAATGATCCACTCCAATTTCAAGAGTTTCATTGGAAAAATGGTAATAGTATAAGGAATTATAAGGTTAAGGAAATTTATGCAATGTTAACTGACCAAGTTGATTTAACAGAGCACATGAATAAGTCTTGGCAAATGAATATTAACAAAGAACAATGACATAATTTTTTATGAAAAATTGGCAGAAAGAGTTAGAGGCCAAGAAGGCATGCTTCAGATGGATTTTGATCTTGCAGAAACTTTCCTTTAAATCTAAGATGGATGATATTGATATTTGCTCTCTATGTAGGAAACCTGAATCAATAACTCATATTTTTTTGTATTGCATCTTTGCTAAGGAAGTTTGGAATATGTTTTACAGTTCTAATAACATTTGGGGAAAGAATGGGGACTTAGTCCCTGAATACATCCTATTTTCTCAAAAGAATAATATGAGTAAAACTGGTTCCTTATTTTGGTATGTTCTTTCAACTGAGATTCTTTGGGCAATTTGGAAAGCTCAGAATGAAGATCGATTTCAAGGTAGGAGGAGATTGCTTACTGAGTCCTATAAGGGACTCATCTTTTACAATGTTGCAATGTAGGTTTTCATAACAGTAGAGCTCTCAAAGGAAAAGTTCTGGAAGTATTTGGAAAACAAAGAAACCACCATTGGCATTATGGATGCATAGTATGGGCATATGTGGCAGGATGGTCACCCTGGTGCAGAGCTTTTCTTAAAGGCTTTGTAGGCCTTTAGGGAAGAAATAAATGTTGAACAAAAGAAGAACCCAGACAAAACAAGAACAAGGAAGTGGTCATTGTGCTAATGGAAGGGCAAAAAGATTATGTTCTTGGTGCTTCAATGGAAGATGTGGCTGTTGTTGAGGCTTTGGTCTCGCTTGGTGGCTCTAACAATATTGTTCATGTTTCTTAGGGACTTGATAGAGTTCTCTTTTTGTTTCTTTTTGGCTGTCAGCTGCACTTGGGTTGGATCTTATCATGATCTTGATATTGTAACTGTTACTTCTTTGTTAGCACTAAGTGTTGGGTTTTTGTAATTATCTTCGAGGACTAGTTGTTATGCTTCTTATGTTTTGTATATTCTAAGTCCTCTTAGGAAAGGATGGTCTTGTGTATCTAGTTTGTTGATGAGTCTGTATCTTGGTCAATTTGTACAAGGTCTCTATGATGTGATATTGATGTTTATTCTCTGGTTCTTTTTGTACTGATCTCCTTATAATTAATACAAAATAAAGGAGTAGACTATGGAAATATAATGTCTTTAAGTGAAGGTATGTCAAAGTGTTTTGCAACGATATTAGAGTCAAATAGGGTTATCCTTTATCACCCACTCTTTTTGGGTTATACATTGGCAAGCTAGAAGATTGGTTAAACAAAATGAGCAAAGTAAGGGGGGTATTCAGTTGGCAGGGTATGTGGTGAAGTTGTTGCTATATGTTGATGATCTTATTTTAATCTCAAAAATTGTGCATGGTTTGAGAGAACTTTTGAAGGCCTTAGATCTATTCTGTCAAGAGGTGGGAATGCAAGTGAATACCACCAAGACTAAAGTCATGATCTTTTCCCTAAACAAGAAAATGAATCAAGATAACTTCCTTTTTGAAGGAAACCCTCTGGAAATAGTGAAAGAATACAAATACCTTGGGATTGACTTTCACTATAAACTCAGTTGGGAGACTAGCAAAACCAAAAGGTTACAGGGAGGTTGGAAAGTTTTTTTCTTACTTCAAAACAAGTGCAAGAAAGCTGAACTTTGGGATTGGAAGACTAAGAAAACCCTCTTTGGTTTGTTGGTCACTTCAATGGTTCTTTATGGCTGTAAGTGTGGGGAAGCAGCATGTCAAAGTATCAGTAGAGATAGCTTGAAAGAATTCAAAAGCATATCATTACTTGCAACCTTAAAGTCAAAGCCTCAGTCCCTTATGATATTCTCTTGGCTGAATCGGGAACCTTTCCGTTGGAGGCTTCAACTATAACTCGCTTGCTAAACTATTTAAAGAAGGTTGAAAACATGGATAACCACTATTGGCCTTGTGAAGGAGGCCTTAGACCGTGGGAAGAAAACATGGATGAAGCAAAATGACAAATGGTTGAGTAAGTGGGCCATCAACTTACATGAGTGTCCTAACAACAATCAAGAAATTAAAAATTATGTCACAAAAAAATTCATGACTGCCATGTGGAAAAAACAGATAGGGTGGAAAAAAGCACACTATGTCAAAGAGTTCAACCCAACTTGGGAACACGGTGAAAAAACTTATTTAGGGGGAACTATTAAAGGGAAAGCAAGGTTGTTAATTGCTTAGTTGAGGACTGGGTCTCATCATCTTAGGTGTGATGCCGGAAGGTGGACTATTCCTAAGGAAGCATGGTAGGACAAAATTTGCGAGTTTTGTAGCAAAGGGGCAATGGAGACAGAATGACACTTTATCAAGGAGTGCACAACTTATGAGGATATATGTACTCAATATGTGGAGGACTTAAAGATTGACAATCTGCATGAGTTATTTGATGAGGAGAAGATCAACATGACCGCTAGTTTTTTGGTCAAAATCCATAACAGAAAGTCCAACATCGAGAAGAATTCGGAGTTTGCGTAGTTTCTATCTTTGTGGTTCTCGGTCCTGTAGACTGTTTGATCTCGTGGACGATATTAAAATCCCTCATTCATTCAAGGGTCGAAGACAAAATGGTGGTGGTCGGCATCTTTCTCCAAATCTCACTAATGGGTTGAAGTTCTGCCCTAGACCAAGTCGAGATCCCAATAAAGGAAGTTACGGGTGGGAATAGTAAAATGACTCTTATCAGGTCTTTACTCAACCTCCGTACTTTCCTGGCCCTTCCCCACCGAACAGGCTCACATGGCCTAGCTTAGTTTCGTCCGGTCTATGGGGTAGGTCGGTGTCAACTGGAGGAAGAGAAACGTTTGGATTCGATGAAGAAATGTTCCTTAAACTCGATCAAGTAAGGGACATGTGTGTCATCCTCAAGAGAAAAGATGGAAACCCCTATCCGGAACAAAGATTCAGAGGTTCTGACAATTTCCCCCCACCGCTCCTCTTACCTCCCGACCACCAAGGGAAGTGTCGTATTCCCAGATATATAGGTAGGGCCCTTTCTCCCGATTTCGAGGTTGGATGGTCGTTCCAACGCCTTCCTCTTTTTTCCCCACATCACATTCTTCTCGAAACTTCGCCAAAGAAATCTTGCCTCTCGACTTTGAACAGCAAAACAGGGCAAATTCAATGCCCAAATGTGCCCACAACCACTTCAATCCTCCACCCCCATTCAAATCTTGAATTTAAGTGGGAAAATCAATCACCTTCTTGAAGGAAATGGCCGTTGTTAGATTTAAAACCACCGAACCCTGTACTCTCTTGGGCTGGACGTAAATGTGGGTGGCGGAGGTTAAACGGCTCTGTAAACCATACCAGGAGGCAAAAGTTTTAAATTTAAATTGTGTTGTATTTTGTCGGCCCGTATACGAGGCCCTTTATCATTTGGTAAAAGAGAAACGCATTACCATAAAATAGGCAAGATAGAAAGGTAGGGTATAGTTCGACGAATGGAGCAGAAAGAATGGTGGGTTGTGTTAGTTGGAAAAGCACATTTTTCCTCAAGTTTTAATTAACTAAATCACAAGCTAGTGAATTTATTTATAGTGTTGATTCCTCATTTGAATAGAAATTCCTAGCAGGTATTAATCATATATTGACTTTTTGTATGGTGCACAAAAGGTATTGTAGAGTTAAACCCAAGCATACATAACTTCAACTTAAAATCAATGAACAACCAAACTAAATCTTAATAAGACCAACATAGATCTAGCGTACAAAATTTTATGAATTGATACAAGAGGCAAGAAATGGAAGTAATATTTGTTAGGGAAGAAATCGCCATCCATAACAATTATAAACATCTATAAGACCTATATGAATTGCAATAAGCAAGGCACTTTAAGTGGGTGGTCTTTTTCAACAATTTTACTCTAAAATCAAGTAGTAGAGGCATATCAAGAAAGATGGCATGAATGGTCTTGAGGCCTCCAAGTTAACAAATGTTTCAATAATGGGGATATTAATGAGCATTCACATGAGGTGTATAAACAAGTTGTGTTAAAGATACAAATATTGGGGATACATATCAACATGTGTAAGGCACCAAGGACAAAGTATGTGAATGAAAAACTTATTGCAACCTCAAGATGGGACAATCTAGAAACTAGACAAACTTTGTGCGCCTAAAATAGAGGGGATTTAGCTTATGTTAGAAGTGCACACTTTAAAATCAATGGTTCACTTTAGTATGAAAAAGATAGTGACAACATTGCAGTGGCATGTTAATTGTCCAAAGATTCATGGTGTGACAAAGGTCATTTGTGGATATGTATCATGTAACATAGAAGCCTTTCAATAAGAATAATGGATTGCACATATCATAATCAATACCAAATAGACCGTTTGAGAGCATCTTTATAGGTTTCATGGGTTCATTACCCATGACCAAGGAAGGGCATGACTACTTGAGTGTGATGAGAAGTTGGACTAGCAAAATATGTACATACATTTCATGTAAGAAGACCATAAGTGGACAACAGACAACACAATTAAGTGTTAATGGAAAGTTACACCTAATTTACCATTTTAAATAGAAACATGTGAATATTGGGCAAGTTGTAGATTACATAGTGGGGAAAGAGGGCTACTAAGTTGAAGAGTTCAACTACCTTCCATCCAAAAATTATGTTCAATCCTAAATAGTGTATAGAACATTGGTGCGATTCTTGAGAAAATGTAATAGAAAGCATCCAAATACTTGTAAATAAAATATAGCACACTTTTTTTCATCTATACAATAGGGTGGTGCACACTTCTACATGGTCCTCTATCTAAGGCATGTTTTGATTATTTATCTCCTTAATTCTATGGTGTTTATGGGTAGTAAAATGATAATAAATAAGAGGCATGTTTAGAAGCAAAATTGGCTTAAAAAAATTTTATTAACAAGGTTGTACTCCAAAACCTAATAAGTGTCTTGAAGTCATTATGCCAATTATTGTTTACAAACAACTCAATGAAATATTGGACCAATCTATTGATGAGCAATGTCTATATAATATCCTCCACTACACTATTATGCACAATTACAATACTCTTATGACCAAATAAATTTTGCAAATATATGCAAAGTAATGTAACACATAGGTAGCTAGCAAGCCAATAAAGCAATAGAAAATGTATAAGCTCAATTATGATGTTTAAACCATTACAAGCAATACTCCAAATATCGACTTTGAAATCATCAATTCCAACAAAACCACATTAAATTTCTTTGAAATGTACCTACACTACATAAGAACACAACATCAAACAAAAGAGGGAATAACTTTAGTACAAGACAAGTCTATCAAAGAAGTCAAAATAATATTACAGCCTCCTATAAGCCCTGCCTTGAATTTTCCACCACTTTGCCTACATATCAAGCAAGCAATTATTTCATCATATTAAAAGATTAAAATTTCATTAAAAATGTTTAGCCCCTTTTTTAAGAATTTTTAATCATTGCTCAACTCTTTTTCATAATCTTCATTGTATTAACTATTTTTATATTGTTATTCTTTCTTGTGCTTTATTAAATTGTTTCATTTGTTAGTTTAATCTTATGGCACTAATAGCATATTGTAATTTGTTAAATTATTAAAATAAACTTAGTCTTCTCCTAATCATGTCTTTTAATTTTAATTAATTTTTCTAATTCTTATTCCTTGAACCTCATGTTGGTTTCCCCCTCTTCCCACCTCTTCCTTTTTAACTATCTTTGGTCTACAACAAATTCATTTCTTCTCCTCTAGCTCTCTTCTATCCTGATGATGAATCACAGAATGTGATCCAAAACGTTGATGCAAAAAATTCAAACGCAATCAAATCCAAAAGGAACAATTAATTATCAATATGAATTGTGAAAACTTAATATCATTAATTCTTCCATCCTTTATTTTAACTTCCAACTCTAGAGAGTATAATGAGTGTTACATCAATAAATCAAATCTATAACAAAATTATCCCCTAATAACCTTCCTCACTTGAAAATGCTACTCAAGTTTGGTCTAATACAAACAAAATACAATACAATAAAAATTAGGCACTCGCCAATGCAAACGAAGATAAATAGTAATTTTTTCCTGCAAAATAAACGGAGAATTGAAACTTTGGATTAACATCGCATTATATCCCACGCTCAGTTCCCAATGCACAAATAAATTTGCTCTTTGCTCAATCAAAAACATTAATCTCCTGCTATAAAGACAAGGACTAATAAACACCACAAAGATCATGATAAACCATAAGAAAATAGACAATTTTTTTCCTCGCACGAATATGGAGATATAACACCACTCCATAAAACCAATGGAAAAACAACATGAATTTGACATGCTTCTAACAAATTTTTAAGCGTGTTTTACCTATTTGTTGTTTGAATAGTATAGAACCAAGGACCAACACATAGATATAATGTATCCAACCTAAGTTGTGTAAAGGAAAACCGTGTTTGGTATGGATACAACTTATTTGTCCTCCTAAAGGACTTGACGAAGTTCATTATGACTAGGTCAAACATCATCCCTATTGGGAATAAGAGGGTAGCTTATGAAACCACTTCTGCCAACCTGACTATGTATAAGAAACAATCATTTTATTTTTATTTTCCCCTCATTTTATTTTTATGCATGCACCCATGTCAATGCGACTTTTTCCTAAACATATCCATTCGATAAAAATAGACAATGTGGTGAAAAAGAGCCATCAAATTCTCCTAGATATTTATAGTGCAAAATCATTGGTTTCAAAAGTGAAAAAGTTTGGTATAATCTATGGGTGTTGATACTATAAGTTGTTGGTAGAAATCCTTGGCTTCAATAACAAAAAGTTCTACTACAATGTTATTTGTGTAGTTACTAGTATATTAATTATTAAAGAATATCCAAATATCAAAATAGTAATTAAGAACTTATTTTACATGTGTTTAATAAATTATATAGTTTTATATTTTGAAATAATAATTTAATATATTTAATTATAAAATATTTTGTTCAAGTTTTCATTATTATGTAGGTTCTTTTAATAATAGGTCGTATAGTTTACAATGTTAGGAAATAATGCATCATAATCCAAAATCTTAATTCATTTCCTACATAATTCTGATAGAGAAAAGAATGCATACAAATAACCATAATGCATAGATCAAGTAGACAAGCCACAAGATAACACAAGATATTCCTTGGGGAAACCCTCAAGAGGGAAAACCCCAGCCTTCGAAAAACATACATACTTCATCTTATTATTCAGCAATAAATAAATACAAGAGTAACTATGAATATATTTGAAGCGTCAAGCCTCTCCAATGCATCCTCATGTCTCCAAGCATGAATCCACACATCACATGCCATGCTTCGCATATGCACTCCTTAGAAAGACTCAATAATGACAGCTCACTCACCCAACCAACCTTAACCACTAAACATGTGCTTGCTTTTATAGATACAAGCTCAGACAAATACAACCAAGTGGTAAAATAAAACCATGTGAACACAAAATCACTAACCCCTTATTTAATATTGGGTACTAGTCTTTCACTTTATTTATTATTTCCCCATTATTAAATTATTATCACATGTTTATCAAACATTAAATAATGATACAATGTTACAATACAACATAAAGTGGCCCCCAAATAATTACCTAGTGTGATTAACCAGACTTCCTAGGTGCATCACAACTAAATAATTATTTAATTACAACATTATAATATAACATTTTATGCACTGGTTAACAACACCATATCCCAACATACAGTTTTAATTTTCATAGTGTTTAATATTTTATCAATCCAACTTGTGTTTGCAGCAAGGAAAAACACATTTGATACAAGTTGGACTTGCCAAACATTGGTAATCTATACATAGTCAAACTCAATGAAATTATTGAATTTTTTACCCCAAGCTAACTCTAGAGGAGAAATGTACTACCAAATTTTACTTGGATATTTTTAAAATGAAAGATATTTGAATGCAATTATAACTAAAAGAAAGGAGTGGTGAAAAATACACTTCCTAGACTAAAATTTTGAGGGGAGTTATTTGAAAAGTAATTAATCTTACAATTATTACAAAATACACAAAGAGATCATACCAAAACAAGATTATTTATGTAGAGAAATCCCTTTTTGGAGAAAAAACCCATGTTCCAAAGCAAAACAACCTACATAATTCAATAAATATGGGGGTTACAATACACATCTCAAGCTATGTATTTATAAAAATATCACAACTAAATTCTAGACAAATTATAGTGGAATAACAATACATGTAAATCAATCTTACAACTCGTCATATGTGATAATCCACAAACCATGGGTCATCATAACCCACTCACCAAATTGGGTGCCCCATATTGGTTCTATAATGTCCCTCTAAAGATACCCCTTGTTGCATCATATATGTCATAAAGTTGGTCAAGATTCATAGTCAACAATGTAACTCCCTAACATGCTGGAGCGGTTGGTATTTTTGGCTAAGTTGGCTAACTTACCAAACAAGGAGAGAATTAAAGTTGAAGTGGTTGAGGTTGAGGATTCCCCCGTTGAAGAAGATGAGGAGAAAAAAGAGGAGCATAGAAATTCCCTTGGTCATAACATAGAGCCAAATGATGCACCTCCTGTCAATTGGGATGAGATCAATATGGGTATGTTCTGCAAGATGGCTAAGGATGGAACATAGAATTTTCTTTCTCTAGTGAAATGGTTGTTCTCTGAAGTGAAGGAGCTCAATATCCAAGTGAAAAATTGTTGGAAGATGAATTACTCTGATAGGGGGGGTGAATCAGAGTAATGTAAAATTTTTAAATTTAAACCTTGACATGCAAAATAAAAGAAGACATTGAGATAGATACCACTTTGTTTCAATGTGATATTTTAACAAAACAACTTTGATACTGAACTTAAACAATGAATTTATATGATTTCAACTTTATCAAGAACAACTCATTGAACACATTAAGTATGTGTTTGAATTGTTTGATTATACTGTAATGATTGAACTAACTGATCATATAACATTGAGTATCAACAAGACAATGATTTGAAATATGAACATCCACATTTGTGAAATATTTTAGATAGATTGAAACAATCAAAAATGTACCAGAGCATTGCATGAACCACTTTGATAAATAATTGAATGAAAACTTAAGCAAGATAAGCACAAACCACACAAAAGAGAAACACAAAACTTTGACGAGTGGAAAACCCTCTTGGGGTAGAAAAACCACTCCAAAATGCTTTGTAGGCTTAATTCCAAACTGATTACAATATTTTTTAGAGTACCAACTCTATAACAATTCAGGAGCACCAACTCCACCAAAATTCTGAAGCACCAATTTTAGTAGGAGCACCAAATCCTTTACAAATTTTCTCAATAACCATGCAAACTGTTAGGACCTTATAACTACATTATTTTTGCAATTACAAAATCTCAATAGAGTACATATAAAAAATACACAATAATGCCCATTATAATCTATATTGAATATGACAGTACCAGATAAATCAGACAATTTAAGCTTTCATCTATCTCTTTTGAATACAAGAATATTTCTGTCAGAAACCCTTATTCTTTTTCACAAAAAAATCAGTTATTTCATTCCAACCTCTGTCACTTTTCAATGGCTAAAAATACCATGCTTTTATAGACTGAAAACTGTATTCACATTTTCCAAACCCTTTATTCCAAAATTTGAAACCATTGAGTTAACTAGGGTTTATCAAAAATGGAAAATGCATTTGAACAAAAACTGTCTATTCTCATTTCGAAGTAACTGAATTAGAAAAAAATGCAACTAAAATCATTTTACCTTTTCACTTTCGATGAAGGAAAAAACTTATCAACATTTACTTCTAGGAACCAAAAGATTGTGTAGATATTACCTTACTATGGTGGTCAAAAACTAAAAACAAATCTCACAAAATCTGCCTTCTTTACTTCCACTTTCAGCTGCAAGTCAACCATTCTTCTTTCTACATTGTCCATCATACTATTGGCTCAAGCAAACCTCATAACTGTCTCACTGAAGTCCACACTGTAATTCATTTAATTCCCATCACCAGACATCTGTAACTACCATTGTTCGTGGTGGCAATAGCTAGGGTTTCAAACCCTAAGAATGAAAAACAAAAGACTTCACCCTAATCTTCTTTGCTATGTTGTCTAGAACTTCACTTCATTTTGTAATCATTTGAAGTCCATGTGAAACAAATATTTCAAATAATACCTTTATTATTGTTTTTGACCTTTATTAGTGTTGTTGATACATTTTCCACATGAGTCATGAATGCCTTCAACTATTCCAAGTTT
Organism: Sequoia sempervirens; assembly: GCA_007258455.2. Lineage (NCBI taxonomy): Eukaryota > Viridiplantae > Streptophyta > Pinopsida > Cupressales > Cupressaceae > Sequoia > Sequoia sempervirens. Next base: position 153,543,085 of record VDFB02271358.1, read on the forward strand.
CCCAACATCTAGGTTGATACAAAATAGTGTCAATCTGAAATATATATATATATATATATATTTCAGATTGTCCAAGTTAAGACTGAGTTATAACTTAAGTCAAAATCAATGAAACTCAAAGACCATACAAATAAGGTGTAGCCCGATGTAATGTGGTCGATATGCAAAGTGAAGCCCGACCAACAATGTCTTGTGAAACAACCAATGCCAAAGTATCAAAGCCAATGCCAATGTGGTAACCAATAGCCATTTAAATGGCTTATATTTTAATCACTAAAAAAAGGCCGATGTGTGCAATTTTTTAAACTTTAACCATAAGTCCTTGAAGTCTGATTCATGTGACTTCATTTACCAATTGAAGCCATAGGAGCCCGATCTCCTTAATAAATCATATCTTGGCTATGTGAAACATAAACCACCGATGCCAAAGAATATTGTTAAAATTTGATAACAAAGCCAAGTCAACTATAAAGAGCTCAATAGTTATCAAAGACAAATAGAATATGTTCTCTTTGTGAAATATTTTAACACCAAGTGGAACCAATGGTGAAGCCAAGTAAACCAATATAATGCAAGTGATAAAATATTTCCTTGGTGAAAGATACTCAAAGAACCGAGTGCCAATATAACCTGTAGATGCCATTTTATAATCCTGTTATAACTAGCACCTTCAAACATATCCATGATCACTGCACATAATCATACAAAATTAGTATCATCAAAGCATTATAGTGAACCAACTGTCAAACTATGCCACCAAGTGTAAAATAAACCAACTGAGAATACCAAAAGAGACCTATTGTGTATGTTCACTTAAATGTCAATAACCAAGTGAACCAAAACATCAATAACCAGGTGAACCAAAACATGCCATGATGCCAATCATAGAATGATGATCAAATCCATGTATGACCACCAATGATGATGCACCATGAAGTACCCAAACCAATCAATATGTACTAAAAGCTGAAAATTTGAGATCATTAACATCAGCTAGCTATGAAGAATTAACAAAGCATGTTTTGACATGAAGGACAAACAACCACAAGATGAGACCAACTGAAATCCAACAAACTCCCCCTTTTTCCTTGATGGAAAAAATTTAGCCATTTGAACTAATCACAAACCAATCACTGAACCATCATTTTCTCCCCCTTTTTGTCACAAGGAAAAAGGAAGAATAGCAGAGAATGTAATATTCCATGAATATATAAACAACTAAATCTAACCACTTATCCAATCAAAAATAGTTGCAAGAGAAACAATTGAGCAACAAATGATAATAGATAAGAGATTTGGGAATGAAAACATGTAGAACCAAGCTTCCCCTACAAAGAAGCGTTATACAAAAATATATCAAAACTGCTATCATTACTCCTTTCTTAGTACCACACTTGAACAAGTATAGAGAGTATTTAGCAAGTAGAAACACAATTATTCAAGCTATTTCAGATGAAGCCCTGATTAAACAACACCATACTATGCACATGATAAGCATAAACTTCTAAATACCATGAAGGATATGAACATTGTCAACTAAATCTCATAAGATCAACATATCATGCCAGAACCAACTTCCTTTTGTATAGCAACAAATCACTGTCAAGCATGAATCAAGGAAGCATATGAATAAATATTACCATACTATTACCTATCATACCAATTATCCTGAACCATATCAACAAAATAATGATCAATTGTGTTAACCAACAAAGTACTATCACCTGCAAGCTAAAGACCATGAACTGCCAAGTAACAACAAAGCATTGTTATACTAAAGCAACTATAAAAGTTGTCATCATGTATACTATACTATCAGCATACAAAAGAACTATTATAGATAGGAAATATACAAATCATCATTGAGTTATGCAATTATGCCACATTATCATTTGCATACTCATTGTCAAAACACTAGTATTACTACCATACCCCTGCAAGCACCTTACATCTATGTCCAAGCAACAAATGTTGCTTTCACTGATGTTGTCCTATCTTAATTAATCATCTCATGAAACCTAAAAGGATTTACCTTGCCAATCTGAACATTAGACAACTATTATATCAACCATAATATCAAAATACACATAATACCATCCAGTGGAATACTCAAAGATGAAACAATGCTTAAGGAAACAAATGGTGCAGACAGATAAGAATGTCTCCCCATAAGATCATGCATACTTTAAAATGCATTCAGACAAGACTATTTCGAGAAGCCTTGAAACCCTATTCCACATTGCTTCATGAAGTAGACAAAATTGCATGACTTAAAAAAAACATAATCTTTCTTCTCCATCTCCTCAGACATAGAGTTTTCTAAATTCTCTCTTCATAACATAGAGCCTTCCTCTTTATGTAGATAGAACAACTAAGTATTTACTGTCCAAGCAACTAATATCAATTCTCAAGAAAAAATTTCTACATCTTGTTGCCATAATCAAGACAATGTTAACACACAATCCTTCATGTAATAAAAAATTGCAAACTATTCCAAAACACCAACTAAACTGCAAAGATTTGATTGCAGTTTATACTTTTAGGGATATAAGATAAAACTTTAAAACACACCCTGCAATCACAAATATTGATTAGTGAAAAGAAATAGGAGGAAGATCATAGGGACTCCTCCTCAACTGATCAAGCACTTTCACACTAGTCACTTCATAGATATTTCCCTGTGTCCTTGAACCAGCAATAACTATTTCTCCTGATTTCCTTTTAATCTAACACCCACAATCATCAAAAAGAATACATAAATCCTGATCACATATTTTTGTCACACTTAATAGATTGTGTTTTAAACCTGCTGCATAATAAAAATTTGGCAAGAAAATGTTGCTACCAAAAACCACTATTCCTTTTTCCATAAGTTGTACGTAATCATCGTTACCAAACGATACTAAACCAAAATCACCAAATTCAAGTTCAATAAAAATACTTATGTCCCCTATCATATGATGAGAACAACCACTATCTAAGATCCATGTATTTTCAACTTTAACATGTAATTTAGTTTGACTAAAGATACCTTTTGGTTCTACATTGCTCCTTTTAGGCATCCAAATCAACTTAACTTTGTTTTGCATAGTTGTCTTAGAAAGACCATTTTTCTTCTTGTAGGAAGCTTTCTAGATCTGTCATATTTAGCTTTTACATTTATATCTAAAAAATCACTTGAATCATTCATATAACCAAGACCTGACTTGTCTTCATAAGACCTTTGTTTATTCAAAAGATATGTAAAATTATCAAATTCCTTTCTAATATTGTTGATTTTAGTTTCTAAGATACAACACTTTTCTTCCTTGAATTCCAATTGCATCCTTGTAATCTTAAGAATTTCAACTTGAAGTATTAAATCATTAATTTCTTTTTCAATGATTATAATCTTACTTACTAGATTCTCAGTATCTTGCTCAATCTAAATTTTCAGGTATACTAAGTCCTTCAAATTTTGAACTTCACTTAGAGCAATTTTCAGTTCATTCTCAAAACCATTAAATTCTTTATTAAAAGAAAAATTCTCTGCAAGTCTATTTTCTTGTAGTTCCATTTCATTCATTGTGGCCATAAATACAGTTTCACCTTTTAGATCTATTTTATCATCCTCTAAAATAGACGGATTATTTGATTCTTTATTTGAAGCCTTTTGTGAATCAACTTCAGCCATGAATAAAGTTTCATCTTCATCACCAAGTGAGTCATGTGTCCCAACATCTAAGTCTTCTTTGGTAAAGAGACTCTTTTTCTTTTTGAAGTTAAACTTCTTCTTAGGATCAAAAACCTTTTTCTTATACTGTTTTTCTAACTTTTCATCCTCATTGGCTTGATCACTGTAAGGGCATTTAGCATCAAAGTGTCTAGACTTTCCACAAGTAAAACATTTGAATGACATTTTTTCTTTATATTTCTTTGTCAACTTCCTCACTAAAAGAGCTTCTAAAGAATCAAACAACTCTGATTCACTGTCTAAATCTTCTTTCTTTTTTGCTTTAAAAGCAATCTCTTTAGAAGTTGAAGCAAAGATTCCTATCCTCATTTCATAGGTTGTTAATATTCCTTGTAAATTATCCAAGGTAAGTGAATCAAAACATTTCTTTTCTTCAAGAGTAGAAACTTTAGACTCAAATTTAGGATGCAAAGTCCTACTCACTTTTTTGAACAACATCGGAATCTGCAATTGTTTCACCTAGACCTCTTCCTGCATTGACAACTTCATCTATTCTTAAGAAATAATCAACAATCTTTTCATCATCCTTCATTCTCATTTCCTAAAATTGATTCTTGAGAGTAAGGATTTTGGATTGCTTGACCTTTTCATTTCCTTGATACACATTTTCAAGCTTCTCCCAAATTTCATATGCAGATTTACAATGCATGACTTTAACAAATACATCTTTTGTCAAGCCACACAAGAGTGCATGTTTAGCTCTTGCATTCATTTCATATTTCCTTTTCTCATCATGATTTGTAGGTATGGTGTCAAGTACAATGTATTTACTACACATTAAGTTTGAGACATCAAGGTCTAAAGAAATCAGATATGTTTCCATTTTGATTTTCCAAAACACATATCAGAGCCATCAAATAGAGGAGCTCTTGTAATAGATGAACCTTCTTGCACATGCAACATATTGACTTCCAAGACCTGAATCAATCCTAGGTATGAAACCTAATGCAGGACCCTATCCTCTGATACCTATTGTTGGAAGATAAATTACTCTAAGAGGGGGGGGTTAAATCAGAGTAAAACTTTAAAATTTAAACCTTGACATGCAAAATACAAGAAGACCTTGAGACAAATACCACTTTGTTTCAATGTGATCTTTTAACAAAACAACTTTGATATTGAACTTAAACAATGAATTTATATGATTGCAACTTTATCAAGAACAAGTCATTGAGCACATTAAGTATGTGTTTGAATTGTTTGATTATACTGTAATGATTGAACTAATTAGTCATATAACATTGAGTATCAACAAGATAATGATTTGAAACATGAACATCCACATTTGTGAAATATTTTAGACAGATTGAAATCATAAAAAATGTATCAGAGCATTGCATGAACCACTTTGAAAAATGACAAAATGAAAACTTAAGCAAGATAAGCACAAACCACGCAAAAGAGAAACACATAACTTTGATGAGTGGAAATCCCTCTTGGGGTAGAAAAGCCACTCCAAAATGCCTTACAGACTTAATTCCAAACTGATTACAATATTTTTTAGAGCACCAACTCTATAACAATTCAAGAGCACCAACTCCATAACAATTCAGGAGCATCGACTCCACTAAAATTTTGAAGCACCAACTTTAGTAGGAGCATCAACTCCTTTACAAAGTTTCTCAATAACCATGCAAACTGTCAAGACCTTATAACTACATTATTTTTGCAATTACAAAATCTCAACATAGTACATATAAAAGATACACAATAATTTCCTATTATAATCTGTAATGAATATGACAGTACCAAGATAATCACACTGAAATTATTAATGCTTATCTCTATTTTTGAAATAGAGAAATTAGACAATTTAAGCTCTCATCTATCTCTTTTGAATACAAGAATATTTCTATTAGAAACCCGTATTCTTTTTCACAAAAAACTTAGTTATTTCATTCCAACCTTTGTCACTTTTCAATGGCTGAAAATACCATGCTTTTATAGACTGGAAACCGTATTCACATTTTGCAAACCCTTTATTCCAAAATTTTGAAACCCTTGAGTTAACTAGGGTTTATCAAAAACGAAAAAAATGCATTTGAACAAAAACTATCTATTCTCATTTCAAAGTAACTGAATCACAAACAAATGCAACTGAAATCATTTTACCTTTTCACTTTTGATGAAGGAAAAAACTTATCAATATTTACTTCGAAGAACCAATAGATTGTGCAAATACTACCTTACTATGGTGGCCAAAAACTGAAAACAAATCTCACAAAAAATTGCCTTCTTTACTTCCACTTTCAGCTGCAATTCAACCATTCTTCTTTCTACAATGTCCATCATACCGAAGTCCACACTGCAGTTCATTTAATTCCCAATGCTAGACATTTGTAACTACCATTGTTCATGGTGGCAGTAGCTGGGGTTTCAAACCCTAAGAATGAAAAACAAAAGACTTCGCCCTAATATTCTTTGTTAAGTTGTCTAGAACTTCACTTCATTTTGTAATCATTTGAAGTCTGTGTGAAACAAATATTTCAAATAATACCTTTATTATTGTTGTCGATACATTGTCCACATGAGTCATGAATGACTTCAACTGTTCCAAGTTTCCCAAAGTCTAGGTAGTTACAAAATAGTGCCAATGTGAAATATATATATATATATATATCATCGACTATCCAAGTTAATATTGACTTATAACTTAAGTCAAAATCAATGAAACTCAAAGACCAAAAAAATAAGGTGTAGCCTGATGTAATGTGGTTGATATGCAAAGTGAATCCTGACCAACAATGTCCTATGAAACAACCAATTCCAAAGTATCAAATCCGATGCCAATGTGATAACCAATAGCCATTGAAATGGCTTATATTTTAATCACTAAAAAGAGGCCGATGTGTGTAACTTTTTTAAAACTTTAACCATAATTCTTTGAAGTTCGATTCATGTGACTTCATTTACCAATTGAAGCCATAGGAGCCCAATCTCCTTAATAAATCATATCTTGGCTATGTGAAACATAAACCACCGATGCCAAACAATATTGTTAAAATTTGATAACAAAGCCAAGTCAAATATAAAGAGCTCGATAGTTATCAAAGACAAATATAATATGTTCTCTTTGTGAAATATTTTAACACCAAGTGAAACCAATGTTGAAGCCAAGTAAACCAATATAATGCAAGAGGTAAAATATTGCCTTGGTGAAAGATACTCATAGAACCAAGTGCCAATATAACCTATAGATGCCATTTTATAATCCTACTACTAGCACCTTCAAACATATCTATGATCATTACATATAATCATATGAGATTAGTATCAAAGATCATGTAATCATCAAAGCATTATAATGAACCAATTGTCAAACTATGCGACCAAGTGTAAAACAAACCAATTGAGTATGCCAAAAGGGACCAACTATGTATGTTCATTGAAATGTCAATAACCAAGTGAACCAGAACATCAATAACTAGGTGAACCAAAACATGCCATGATTCCAATCATAGAATGATTATCAAAGCCATGAATGACCACCAATGATGATGTACCATGAAGTACCCAAACCAATCAATATGTACTAAAAGCTGAAAATCTGAGATCATGAACATCAGCTGGTTATGAAGAATTAACAAAGCATGTTTTGACATATAGGACAAATAACCACAAGATGAGACCAACTAAAATCCAACAAAAATTGGTAGGATATCTATGTGGCAATGATCTAATGCAATCAAAAGGAATGGGTAATTAAAGGTAAGGTGAAAACTATGAATATAATACCAGATAAATTAGTTTTTGATGTTGATCGCCTAGGGGTTTCTCATGAGAAGAGGATTTCCTCTTTGGAAAAGATGATTAAAATAAGATTTTAGAAGATAAAGTTGTTAGTATTGAGGAAAAAATTGGTAAGTTGTCGAAGGATTTGAAAACTATGATAAGCATCAGCAACAATTCCTTGAAGGCCATTGCTAAGTGTCTTTTTGTTTTAAACAAAAAATCCTTGAAATAGACAAGTAAATCTTTGGAGCTAGGGGTAATTGAGAAAGCAATTGAAGATGTTAATTGCTCGAAACTAGTGGAGAAAAATCTGGATCCATCTTCAGCTTTGGAAAAGGATGTGGAGGTCGGACCATGTCTAAGGACAAGAAGTAGGACCAAGAAGAGTGTTGTTGTTGCGTATGATGAGCTCAAAGAGGTTGTGGAGATGCATGAGGGGGTCATTGAGTAGAATATGGCCTCGGTGATTTTTTTGGAGAAGATGTTGTAGCTGTTGTTGACTCTTTTTCTTCATTGGCCTGGGTGCTGATGTTTTTTTATGTTGGTATGCTGATGGGTTTCTTTAGTTTTATCTATTGTCAACATTTTGGTTTTTTGGGCTACTAGTGTTATTTTCTTAGTTTTTCTTGCAGCTTGTCATTGTTGTAAAGGGTTTTGGGGCCCCTTCAAAACTTGATTTTCCTTATCAAAAACAATGTAACTCCCTACAATTATTCTCTTACAAAACTCTTAATATCTCTTGTACACCAACATATTTTTCATATATGCTCTGACACATCCTTCATGAAAAGATATTATCTTACATGCCATTATTCACATCATAATGAGGCACACATAAGGCATAATGGCCATCATAATTATTCACATCATAATAAGGCACACATAAGGTATAATGGTCATCATAAGTTGGACACCATTTTCATCTAGGATCACAAATAATCATGAAATGCAAATATAATACACTTAAAATTGATTATTTCAAAATTTAATCTATATATTTCCTTGGGTATACATTGAATCAAGAAGTGCAAGGAAACCTACCTCTAATCCTAAAATATTATAAATAATTTTATCATTTAAAGGATTATGATTAGTCAAATATTTCCAAGATTGTTTCATTGAGAAACAAAGTAAAAATTCATCAAAGAAAAAATAAGTTGAAGCCATGAAAAGAAATGAACAATACAGTTACATACACCAAATATTGTGATATCAATAACAAAGTAAGTTTTTAATGCAATACACAACTATATAAATACATACACAATATAGAAGATACCATTACAAGGCTTGCAATACATTAAAATATCAGTATATATGTCAAATAGAGTATTAAACTCATGCCAACAAATGTGGCAAGGAAGAAACCCTAGTTGTAATTAAGAAAATCCTTTGAAAACACACAAACTATAATAGAGATATTTAATTACAAATATCACTTACAATAGGAACTTCCTTTTGATCCTAAAAGATGTTATTGCTCTTTAAATGGACTAAATTGGCATGGTTTACAGCCATAGAGTGACTTGGTACATGTAGGCATTTATAAATAGCACAAACCAACCCTTTGAATGTTATACAAATCGATATTTATAGCTTTCAACTTATGGTGTCTAACTACTCTCAAAAATATTGGGAGGAAGAGAATTGGACAATGAATGTGTCCTATGGGGGTCATGTATGTTAGTGGAACGTTAAAAATGAACAAACTGTGACCATAGAGGTGGACATGGGTAGGAAGAACATTGAAAACCCCATTAATTATAGTAGGGCTACCATACATGTCACCATTACCTTTACAATTTAAATTGCATCTAGTAATTGAAACAATGGATCTTTGGAAGGGAAACACCTTTGGGACATTGTAGAGGTCAAATCAAGGCCTTAATAGTGATATGGAAGTTGTTTGGTTAGGTAAAATTATTTTATAGGGATTTTTGAGGTGTGAAAAAGGTACAAAATTTAGATGTATTGGTGACAATAAAAACTCCAAGTCTAGGAGGGACCTAAGAACATATGTTGAAGAGGCTAGGAGAGAAAGCAAGTTAGAAAATAGTAGGCAAGAGGAAGTGGGGAATATGGACCATGCTAGGATAATATGGTGTTAAGGTTCAAGAGGAAATTGGAACTAGGGATTGGAAAGGGGAAAGGATGCAAATTAGGTCATGAGGTAGACTTGGCACTAAGAACATGGTGTTGAGGTTCAAGATTCACCTATAGGCCTAAGAGGGAAGATGAAAACTAAAAATTTTGGGCCAAGGTAGACCTTGCACTTGGGACATGGTGCATAGGTTTGATGTTCCCTTGGAGGTTTAGGCTTTGGGGGACATAAGCCATAGGAGTTGGGGTGGGGGTTCTCAAGTTTTTAGGGAGTTTTGAAACTTTAGGACTTACAATGTGTTGAGGACCACAAGACCTTAGGACTAAGTCCTTTGGTCCCAAGCCCATTCACCAATTGAGAGCATGAGAAGATAAATCATGGAAGAGGATGATAGCAAGGATAGATCACTAGAGGGGATTGGGGACCCAAGGAATTAATCCCTAGGGTCCAAGTCCACACACTCACTTATAGCTTAAAAGAAATAAATATAAGACTACAAAGGGTAGCAGCTAATACTCTAGGGGAACCTAAAGCCTTGGGACCTAGTGCATAGGTCTCAATTCCACCCACAAGCCCACAACCAAGGGAAAAGAACAAAATCTCAACAACAAACATAAACAATTGAAAATTTTATTTAACACTAAACTCCACCAACACAAGGGAGACCCATATGGTATTTTCTCATATCGAATGTTAATGGGGGTTGAAATAAGGAAAGTGCACACAAGAGGATAGAAACAAGAAAATGTTTGGCACTATAAGATTGATTCCCAACAATGACTTT
>VDFB02271358.1:153553534-153612837 GCA_007258455.2 Sequoia sempervirens
ATTCAAACCATACCAAAGTTAAACCTCCTGATAACTTTAATAAGGTGCCACACAAAAAATGATTTTCAAGCTTCATAAGGCAAGAAAAACTTTGTATGCTAGGAGCTCATAAACAAACATGATGGCTCTACAGGCATGCAAGTTGTGTTATGCAAGGTGTCCATATAATTACTAATGCAAAAATAAGAAATGTTCAAAGGAGTCTTGATTAGTTCATGTGAGGTACTAACTTAGGAACATTGTGCCTAATGTATCCAGGAGAGAACCAATCAAAGAATATAAAATTCGCAACTTGGGGGATGCAGTGCATCATGTCAAGCCACCAAGAGGAATATAATATGCTAAGAGAGATCATTCTCCTAAAGGAAATCACACCCAATGTCATCCATAAAGTGAAAAATGCATCGTATGAAGTAATAAGACTGCACCAAGAACTAAGAAAAAGGAAAATACAAAAGAATAATGTCGATGTATGCCCCCACTTTAAATAAATTGCTAAACACCATACTATGAGCAATTACTTAAAGTAGCAAATGAAAATGCAAACAAGAAAGAATACATGAGAGCCAACTTGGAAATCCCTATGCCAAGTCATATGTTTCCAAGTAAAGTTGTGGCATTCAAGAGAAAAAAAAAGAAGAAAAGGAAATGGGTTTCCCCCAAAATGAAAACACCAAACACTTAAGGGATCTATGGATTTGGGGTCAATATGTTCTTTGCTACAATGTTTTTTTTTTTTAGAGAACTTGGAACTATCATCATCCCCCAAATACCCATAGAACTAGAAGAATGAGATAAACAGAGCGAAAACAAAGAAAAACCTTTTGGGTCAACATGGAAGAGACATGAATGTCTTGACACCTTGTGTCATCCCCAAAAAGAAAACAAAAGAGAAAAGAGAAAAAGAGAAAATGAAAAGGAAAAGGAAAAGGAAAAAGAAAGCCTTTTGGGTCAACATGGAAGAAACATGAATGTCTTGATGCCTTGCATCATCCCCAAAAGAAAAACACAAGACAAATGAAAAGAAAAGATAAAGATAAAAAAGTAAAATAGATACACAACATAGAGAATAATGAAGGTACACATAGAGGAATGTCACAAAGAGAGAGAAAACATCAAACAGAACATCATGAGAGATTACATTACACACATGAAATCACACAAAAGAAAATGAAAAAGAAAAGACTAGTAAGGAAAATGCGATTCAACCGATGAGAAATTCATCTGCCTCCCAATCTTAGTCTGTATAAGTGGAAGGTGAACAACACAGCCAAGGGACATCGGTAAATGCATTACTAGGACAAGGCTATCAATTTCTTGTGTCTACCAAGTGTGAGACAAGAATGAGCCAAGGTAGGTGATGAGAAAGGTCATGTAATAGTGAGAATATAATATTCTACAATTATTACATGACAAGGGGTGAACAGTATTAGGCTACACAATCACATGATGGCAATCATTTCCATCAAAGTGAAAGTTTTTCAATACTAACTGGAATGCACGACACTCATCAATACTATGTCCAAGAGTTCTGTGGTATCGACAATGTGGAACTTTTGCATCTTTAGTATAGAACACTAGTATTTCTTTCATTGTTGGTAATGTTATTAGTTTTTTGTGTAGAAGCAATTATAGTTTCCTTTCACTTTCAAATTGCGGACAAGGAAAATTTAGTTTTTGTAACCAGTAAGGCCTCTTGCATTTTCTAGATTCACCCATTTCTTGAATTGAATGAGGGGACCCAAGGTGTTCCTCTCATCTTTGTCATTTTTATGAGTGATTGGTTGTTATTTTGGAAGAAAGACATTCATATTAGGAGGGGAATCAAAGATCACCATACCATCACTTCAAAGTCTTAGATATTTTCTAGGAGGCTTTCTACTATGAGAGGGATCTTGATATCCTCATCCCTTTGCACTTTTATTAATTGGTGTTTGTTCTAGGAATTGATGGATGTCATGTTCACTTGTTGTATCACATCCTTGTCTACTCAAGATTGTGAATCCTTTTCCATAGGTTTCTTCAAGATTGATGGGAGTGTTTGTTACTTTGTTATCATAAAATGGTTGAGTGTTTGCTTGTCTAGAGGAACTAGGTTCACCTATTTTAGGGAACTTAGGTTCAACATTTTCTTTAGGATGGAAGTAACCAAACATCTCAAGAAGTGGTATTGTAGGAGGATTTGGTTGTTTCATGGATGGGTAAAAGGTTGTATTAGCTTCTAGGTTTTCAAGACAATCCTTTAGGAACTTATTCATGTTGTCATCATCTTCTCCAATAATGTCAACATCACGAGGAGGACACACATTAGGAGTTGAGTGAGCATGAGTAGGGTCAATGTCATTAGGGTCATTTCCAAAGGTGCAACTTGACACATCCACTAAGGTCTTTAATGACATCCAAAGCTTGTTAAAGCACATATCCATGATGTAAATTTTAGATTGTAAACTATGCAACAATGTTGTAAATATAATTTTGATTTTAAGCAATGCACAAGATGAATGAAATTAAGCTAAATGCAATGAATTGAATGAAATATAAAATATGCAAACTGAAATAGAAAGGTAAGAATAGAAAAAAAAAAATTAGAAAATGAAGTTTAAATGCCAAAAAATGCAGTGAAAAATGTGCAGAGGGATTGAATCGCTCAAGGTGGTCAATGAGTCCCAGTGATGATTTTTTTGAATTTTTTTTTAATTTTTGAATTGAATTTTATGGTTTTTATGTTTTCTAATATATATGAGATGTAAATGTAGAATTTGATTAATTTTTAATGAAATTAAGTGCAAAAAGGAAAGCTAAATGACCTTTTCACTAATGCAATTTTTGAAACCCTAAAATGCAAATTAACCAATGCAAATCTTGATGCAATGTTAATGCAAGCTAAATTTAGGATGTAAATGTTGGAATCAAGCAACACTGAGAGGGGGAGTGAATCAATGTTGTGCAATTCTTCACTTTATTAATCTAATCTCTTAAGTGCTTATAATATTCAATCAAAAGAAAGATGCATGAACATAGAACAATAAGCCACAACACCATAACAAAAGGATTTTTACATGGAAACCCTGTTAGGGGAAAAACCACAATGGAGGTCAATCCACAATTTGAGTACTCAAATATAAGTGTATTGCAAAATGGGAATGCACTTGCATTCAGGCACACTACCTAGAGCTCACTGCTCAAAATCAGGAAGGCTCACTTCCTTACAAAAGGTTTGGATTACATCAAAAGGTTGAACCTAGAAGATAGCATCTACAAATGTCTGATTATAGTTCTTTTTAGGCTCGTAGATCAAATTCTAGATCTTCTATCTGATTCTACAATTTGCTTTGTTCTACCTCAATTCGCTTCACAAAATCCTCTTTTGCATAAGTGAAAATCGCTCAACTAATCTTCTGATATTCACACACACATCAACACATATCGAACTGTCACACACACACAAAATGAATTAACTGATCTCTTATTTATATTTGCTACCAAGGATTCGATTGATATACGTTAGCTTTAATAAAATAAAAAATATTTTCTAACCATCGGCTCAAATCATGAATAACATTTAATGTGCATCCACCAAATTTTTTCATAGCATAGTTAGGACCCAAAACAAAATACTCAACATAAAAATACTCCAAATTTTTTTACCTTAAACATCTACAACACCCCACATTCACTTAGTCGGCCTTCTAGCACTGATGAACAAAATATCGAACGACCGGATCTCCTAACTCGCACACCACTTGATGCAACAACACAAAACTCGAGAATAAGACATTTCATATACCCAAAGACCTTCCCTAAGATCCATAACTAAAACTGAAAAACTGGTAATGTTAACCACTTGACAGATTCAACTTCAGTTGGATACCCTATTCTTTACTATGTCTTCTGGTATGATCAGATACTGAAGTGCAGACCAGATCAATGACTTAGGTTTCTATCAATGACAACACTAGAAGCAATATTCCAAAAATCTCCCCCTTTGGCATTGATGGCAACACTTAGTGAAAAATGACTAAGTGTCAGAACCAAGATACTACAATCCTTCAAAAATTCAAAAATCCATAACTAACAAAACTCAACAAAATTCCCCCTGAGTTTGATAAGGAATTTTTCACTACTCTCTCTCCCCCTTTGACATCAATAAAAAAAAAGATAATAAAATATTTTCTTTCTCCCCCTATGCAGTGTAACCAAAAACTTATTCAAAAACTGATTCAAAAATTCAAAGAAATACAACTGCTATTTGAATATTATTTTGTACTTTTCCTTCATCTCCAGAAGAAACTTCTTCCATGCTTCTACTACAATCCCGCTATTATTTTCAGATGTTCGGTTGATAATCTTGTTGAGGAATTCTGGAATGGTGAAGGCTTCTTCCAATACCTCTCCTTTCCTCAGTATCTCAATTAGTTGTTCCAGCTTGCATTCGATTATGTCCTTCACTTTCCAAAAGGTGTCAACGATCATGTTCCTAGTGTTCTAAACATTTGTATGCTCTATCTATAATTCTTGAATCCTTTTCCTGATTGCACCATCATGATCTTGAGACATGTTAAAATTTTGTCCAATATTGTTCAGTTCTGATTCAATTTGTTCTAGCTTTTCTTTGTACTTGTTGATTGCATGAGGCCATCGAAGACAATAGCTATAAATGTTGTTTGATATGGTCATGCATTGCCTTAGTTTATTCATGTGTCTTTTTAGCTTAGAGAGTGAAAATATGTACTGCTTCATTAGGTGTAGGATGACTTCTTCTTCTTCCTTGTTCTGAGACTAAAAGTTCATGATTTCCTTGATGCATTCAATCATCTCTTCTGGAAACTTGTTCTACAAACTCTCCAATTTGATATGATTGTGCACAATATGAGCACTTAGTATGCTTAACATCATGTCCTACTCATATGAAGGTCTGATAGACCATATGTTCCCAATTTTTTTCATTCCATCTTCCTCATGAATAAGCTGCATTAGCTCTTCTTTGGTTAAATCACCTTCTCCTTCACTTCCTTTTTTCATTTCCTTTTCTTGTTTTGGTTCAGCTGTTTCTAATTCTTTTCCTTGCGTGTCCTTAGTTTCTTTATCAAATTCCTCATCTAGTATGTCCACAATCACCTGTTCTTTTCCTTTCCCTTCAACTTTTGGAGTCTTGCATGTTGGTGGAGTACATACAACAATTTCTTTTGCTCTTTTCTTCTTTCTTTCCATCTTGCCGGAGGAGGAACCAACTTCAAGTTCCCTTACTGAAATGGAAATCATAATTGACCCAAACTTCCCTAGCAACCCTTTAAAGAAACTTTCATATACTTGATCATAGTTTCCCAAATTGTTAGAGTATATGTAAATCTGCTTGCAAAATGGTTCACTCTCTTCCCATATTACATTATTGTTCAGGGGTAAGCAATTCAAAAAATGCATCACAAGGCATATAACAAGATTACCAAACCTGAAAGGGTAATTTGTCTACTTTTTCAATTGCACGTTCTCCATCAATTGATCTTTCAGTAATCCGCAAAGATCAAAATTCTGATCTTCCATTATCATCTTGTGAGAAATGTAAACAACACCTACCGAAGTTGCACCTTCTTGGTTCCTGAAAAAGATTTTGTGGGATACTCCATGCGCAATGTACCTTGTCACTGAATCTTTAATTGTGGATATTATCAATGCCCTTTGATCTCCAATTACTCCAGTTAGGGTTTCAACTTCTTTATTTTGGATTGATTTATTCCTCAACACATCCTCAACTTTGCATAACCCAGTTACAGTTGCAATCACTTATTTTAAAATAATGTAGGGTTTATCCAAAGCCAAATTATCGTCATTCAATCTGTCCAAAATAAACTCAATGATTTTTGTGTTTCTGAAATAGGGGAATTCACTCCAAATATCCAAGCTTTTGTGTTTTTCTTCTTTCATCCATTTCAATTCATTGTGCGATAACATGTTTCTTTCAGCTCTAATCTTCTCACTGCTATACTCATCTAGGTTTACCATTCCTTTGATTTGTTCCATTTTCCCTTCCGTACACATGTCTTGAAAATAATTTCTTCAACCGCACACCAAATTAGACTAAAATTTTAGAAGTACCTAATGGATTAGTTTTTTGCCACCGAATTCTCTTCACGCTTTCGAAATTCTAATGCAAAGTGCTCTCCTTCTTCTTCTCTTTGATACAAAATGGAAAATGAGGGTTTCAACTTTCTTTTTATAACTTGCAAACCTAATTTTTGTTGTAATAAGTGTTTTTTCCCTTACTTATCTGGATGCCCTATTTTCTTAGTCATCAAACAAAAAATTCTACAAACCTTCAAATCAACATAATGTTCTTTCCAACTATTTCCACAGCATCTATAGATCATCAATGCAATGACTGCACTTATCCACATCCTGGTGTCAGTTACTGGTAGGGGGTTTGAAAGATTTTCTTGACAGCTCCCCCTAGGCCAAAGGCCCAAAACTAATTCCTAGAGGAATTACCAGAAACAGGTTTTGGTACTGGCTCACTTCCTGCAACAGAAAAAATCTTCTTCACCCATGTCTTCTTCATCCAGTCTCTCATTTCATCCACAACCTCTTTCCCTTTTCCTTTATCATCTTTCTATGTATTTCTCCCTTTGTATGTCGAACCTCTTCTATCCATATTTTTGTTTTTGCAAAATCTTGTAGTGTGACCATTTTTGTTACAATTGAAACACACAAAAATTCCTTGTCTAGACTAGTCATTCTATTGATTTCTTCTCAATCTGCACCAATTAGTAATATGCCCAAATCTTACATGGGTATAACATTTTACATTCCTTCTATTAACAAAGTTGTTTGAAATATTTTTGCATTCAATTGACTTATGACCAAACTTATTGCAATGGAAACACTGGCCATAAAATGATGGATTACTTGATTTCATTTTACTTCTACATTGAGTAGCCATATGACCAAATTTATTGCAAGCAAACAATATCCATTAAAATTTTGAGCATTAGGTTGTCTTACCGAATTCCTTTTTGCTTTATTCATTAGATTTCCTTGCCTGAAATTCCTTTGTTCAGATTTGGAACTTTCTCCTTTCTCATATCCAAGACCTCGCTTTTCATTTCCATTCTTCTATCCTTGAGTCAGCTCATCAAGCTCAAATAAGCTAATTTTGAACCTCTTTTTGTATTCATTTGCAGTAGTAAATTCATCCCTAAGAATAATAATCTATTTTTCAAGCTCTTCATTGTTTCTAGATTGTTGCAGTTCCATCTCCAGCTGAAGGAATTCTCCATTAATTTTGTTGCATTCATCAGATCTCTCTTTTAAGGACTAAGAAAATTTTTCCTCATTCTTCTTTCTTCCTTCAATCTCCTTAGTCAGCTTCATCACCATAGATTCCATCTTATGTTTTAGGGTAGCATTGTCTCTGGCAATATTTTCACATTCTTTAGTTATTTCCTTCAATGTTTCATTCAGGTTAGCATCATCCATGCTTTTGCTTTCTTTCTACTTAATTTGATCACAAAGATCATTTCTCTTCTCCTTAGATTTAATAATATGATCCTTCCACTTTTGAATGAGTTTCTCAGCATCCTTAAGATTTTCTTTCAATTCCCGGACTTCTGCTTTAGACTGATCAAGGTCATCAAGTGCCACCAAAAGTTGCTGCTGAAGACTACCAGAGTCCATCACATTCCAAGATCCACCTCAAGCTGTTAAACTCCTTTTGAGGAACTTAGCTCTGATACCAATTGTTGGAATCAAGCAACATTGAGAGGGGGGCGAATCATTGTTGTGCAATTCTTCACTTTATTAATTTGATCTCTCAAGTGCTTATAATATTCAATCAAAAGAAAGATGCATGAACATAGAACAATAAGCCACAACACCATAACACAAGGATTTTTATGTGGAAACCCTATTAGGGGAAAAACCACGATGGAGGTCAATCCACAATTTTAGTACTCAAATATAAGTGTATTGCAAAATGGGAATGCACTTCCATTCAGGCACACTACCTAGAGCTCACTACTCAAAATAAGGAAGGATCACTTCCTTACAAAAGATTTGGATTACATCAAAAGGTTGAACTAAGAAGATAACATCTACAAATGTCTGATTACAGTTCCAATTAGGCTCATAGATCAGATTCTGGACCTTCTATCTAATTCTAGACTTTGCTCTATTCTGCCTCAATTCGCTTCACAAAATCCTCTTCTGCACAAATAAAAATTGCTCAACTAATCTTATTATAATTGCACACACATCAACACATATCGAACTCTCTCACACACACACAAAATGAATTAATGGATCTCTTATTTATATCCGCTACCAAGGATTCGATCGATATATGTCGGCTTTAATAAATTAGAAAATATTTTCTAACAGTCGGCTCAAATCATGAATAACATTTAATGTGCATCCACTAAAGTCATCCATAGCATAGTTAGGACCCAAAACAAAATCCTTAACATAAAAATACTCCAAACAATTTTTCGTTAAACATCTGCAACACCCCACATTCACTTAGTCGGCCTTCTAGCACTGATGAACATAAAATCAAACAACTAACTCGTACACCACTTGATGTAATGGCACAAAACTCGAGAATAAGAAATTTCATATACCCAAAGACCTTCCCTGATATCCACAACCAAAACTAACAAACTGGTAATGCAAACCACTTGACATATTCAACTTCAGTCGGATACCCTGTTCTTTACTTTGTGTTCTGATATGATCAGTTACTAAAGTGCGGACCGGATCAATGACTTAGGTTGCCATCAATGACAACACTAGAAGCCATATGCCAATAGTAAATGCACTCCAAATCAGAATTATGATGCTCTAGATGCAGGTTCACCAAAATGAAAGGGTGAAAATTTGTTGTATTCTCTCTTTCACCTTTAGGGTTTTGGACCTAAAAGAAGAGGCAATCTTCACATTGTTTACTCACAAACAAACCCTTGAGTTTTCAATGAAAAGGATATTGAAATGTTGCAAAGGGACTATCCTAAAGTTTGAATGAAATATAATGAGGGGTTCACCACCAAGTTTAGACTTGGTAAAGATAATGTAATGCAAGTTGTAAGACAAAACCCTAATTGAATGACTTAGAAATATGAAAAAAATGAAATAGAAAGTGTGCACCTGGGAGACTAAAGAAGGTAGAATGGAGGTCTAGAATTTTGGAAAATTTGATGTCAATGCTGACCGGGACTCATTCACCAAGCTAGGTGAATTAGTCCTTTGTTTGGGAAAATGTGTAGATGGAGGTTTCAGCCAAAACGGTATCCAAATCTATGAAAATCTTTGTTAGGCCTGTACAGTGGGACTCATTCGCCACTTGTGGCAAATCAGTCCACTTTTTCTTTTTAGAAAGTTCAAGACCTGATTCTATTCCTCTCAGCCTACTTTGCTCATTTTGACTAGTTTTTGGATCCGAAACTGCAAATTTCCACTTGTAGGTCTTCTCCAAGTTCCTCCAAGGCTTAATGACAACTTTTGTAAATCTAACCAATTGACAAATTTTCTCCAACTTTTCTCCTTGAAGAATCTACAACCTAGCCCTACAAATCACACACAAGAAGAGGTAAAAATTTTGTGAGTTTAGTGAATAAGGGTTTTCCTTGGTCAAACCCCTTGTTGATAATTAAACCTTGAAATGAAAGCAAATATGAATGGATAATGATGAATGAACAAATAACAATGTTGAAACTTACCAACCCTAGAAATAAGGTGCTGCAAATATGCTTGAAATGGATGTAATGGATGTGGTTCTTGAATCTTGCTTGAATGATGTTGATCTTGCTTGAAACACTTGCTTGAATTATAAAACTCTACATCACAATTGTTAGCATAATAACAAACATGAAGAATGCAATCTTTGACATAATGATTGACACTTGAAGAATGCTCTTGAATGCTTGATAATCTACCCTTGAAATTCCTTTGAATACTCTTGTGAACTCTCTTGAATGCTAGGTGAGAATATGAGTGGAAGAACCTGGTATTTATACCCGTGACATAGATTTTGGGAACCTAGATACTTGCTCTTGCACTTCTAGGGTTTTTCACCAAAAAGGAGAGTGATTTAGGCCCAAAATGCTTATGTAACACTCAAATTAGGATGTGTGCAATGTGATATGATGTAAATGAACTTGAATAAATGAAATTGACTGATTAAAATGAAATAAAATGAATGCAAAAGTGTAATTTAAACTATGTTTGAAAACACAATGTGATATGAAAAGAACTATAAAAATGAAGAAATTATGCAGAACAAAAGGTACAGGGGTAAATCTGAGTGCACCTAGATGCAATGTGAGCTATTTGGAGTGTCTGGAATGCTGATGAATTTTACTTATTTTTCACAGTGGGACTCATTCACCTAGGGTGGCGAATTAGTCCTCCTACTGATGAAAAACTATCGGGAGCTAATTTTTGTTTGTCAGGATCTGAAATCTGACAAAATTCAAGTTTCAAGTTCTAAGGTGGGACTCATTTGCCACAAGTGGTGAATCAGTCCTCTCCTAAATTTCTAAAAAACTAGGAGACAACTTTGCAACACCAGATCTAGAAATGTCTGCTTGTTAGGTTGTCGAAGTCAAATCTATGGAAAATAGACAAATAAGTCTCTCCAAGCTTGAATTTGACTTATGTTGACTTGAAGCACCTAGTATACATGAAAATAAATCTTCAACACCTAATAACCTGTCAAATATATAAACAAAAGGTTGCAAATACACAAGCAAAAGGGGGAAAATGATTAGGGTTAGTGAATAGGGGTTTGCCTTGGTCAAACTCCACTTTTGGCAATTAAACCCTTGAAAAGATAATGAAATGCAAGAGAAAGATAAAGTAATAACATGAAAATGATATCAACTCACCTAAATCTTGATCTTATAAGTCTGAAGTAATGTCAATGGCAGCTTCAAAGTGCTTGAAAAGTGCTTTAATTGTTGATGTAAAATGCTTGAACGCTTGAATGTATAGGTGGATAAGTGAACCTGATAAATGGGGGTTAAAATGAGATGAAAATCACTTATTTATACAATTATTGTGCCTTACTATCCATTCATACCTCATCACATGCCGACATCAAGTGTTTTTAAATAAAATTTCGAAAGGAAATTTCAAATATTTTGAATTTGGGGCCAAGGGGGACATATTCACCACCCAAGGTGAATGGGTCCCACCTAGGACCTAAAAACAAGTGTCAGGAATAATGTTGTATTTAATGTTATTTGTTAGGATAACATTCAAAAATACACTTAATTAAGTCATATGAGGGCATAAAGAGACAAAATAAAGCATGAGAAAGGTGTAAATAGTGAAGATGTGCCTAGAAAAGCATGAAGGCTTGTTACAAGACTTTACAACACTTCAATATAGGACTTGTTGATGAGAAAAAAAGGTGATTTTTAGGTGAAATGCATTAAATAGAGCATAGAAGAATGTAGAAATGTCTTACAAAACTTCACAACACCTTCACAAGATGTCGTTCTTTGAGTTTTAGGACCTAAGTAAGTATGTTCAAGCCATGTTACAACATAAAATCAAAGCAACATAGTTCCAACACCATGAAACAAGACCTAAAATGCCATGAAAATGACAAATGGACATTTTTCTACAGCACATTTAGCCCCCACTTTAGTGAGGGGATGAACCAACTTCAAACTCACACTAAAGTAGCCATGAACATTGAGGGGAGGGTTCAAATGCACTTACACTAGCAAGATGGAATACAACAATCAAGAGGGATGATCAAGCCCCCAAGATGAAGATCCCATGGCAAACTAAACATAAGAACAAAGGAACACACAAGTGTTGAAATGAATTAGATGAAGCTTCGATCATCAATCCAACTAGTAGTGAAAAGAGATCTAGGTTGATTGTTTGGAAAAGAGAATGTGTACTCACTTTGGGGCCATGGAACTTTAGGTTTTTCACGAGGTGAGAAGGCCCAACTGTATACTCACTCTGGGGCCACATAACTAGTTGTCTGCGGGGTGAGAAAGCCCAAAAAGTAAGATACATACGCTAGTTGGTATACACTCACAAACACAAAGGTGGATATGGGAAAATTCATGCCACTAGTTGGGCTTCCCACTCAACCATGCTATAGCTATACCGCTTGATAACTTTAACAAGGCACCATAAAGAAAAAGAAAATGTAAATGTTAAGATTTAAACAATACGACACTACATGAATGCAAGTTGTGTTATGCAAGGTGGCCAAGAAATGCAAAAATATAAAATGCAAAAATGTAATGTAAAAGATTGTTCAAAGGAGTCTTGTTTAGTTTATGCAAGGTCAGTCACTTAGGGAACATTGTGTCTAATGTCTCCAAGAGAGGACCAATCAAAGAATAGTATATTCACAACTTAGGGGATGCAGTGTGTCACATTAAGCCACCAAGAGGAATGTAATGTGATTAGATAGATCACACTTATGAAGTACATCACACCCAATGTCATCCACAAAGTGAAAAATGCATCACGTAAACGACAAGGCTACACTAAGAATCATGAATGTACATGAGATAATGGTAATGTATGCCTCCCACTTTAAAGGAATTGCTACACATCGTTTTGTGAGCAATTACTTTAAAGTAGAGAAGAAAAGAAAATGTAGAAAGAAAAAAAGACATGAGAGCCAACTTGGAAAGCTCTATGCCAAGTCATATGTTTTGAAGTGAGGTTGCATCATGTCAAGGAAAAATGAAAAATAGAGAAAAGGAGTTTCCCCCTAGAAAAAAAAATACACCAAAAACATAAGGTATCTATGGATTTGGGGTCAGTATGCTCGTTGTTGCAATTTTTTTTATAAAAGAGCTCAGAACTGTCATCATTCCCCAAATACACATAGAACATGGAAGAGACATTGTGGTCTCGATGCCTTGCATCGTCCCCAAAAGGAAAACACAAGCAAAAAGAAAACAAAAAGGTGAAAGAAAATTTTAAAAAAAAGAAAGCTTTTGGGTCAACATGAAGGAGACATTTCGGTCTCAATGCCTTGCATCATCCTCAAAAGGAAAACACAAGAAAAAGACAAAGTAAAAAGAAAAAGGACCGATTAGGTCAACATGGAAGAGACATAGGGCGTCTCTACACTTTGCATCATCCCCAAAAGGAAAACACAAAAAAAAATGAAAAATACAAGGACCGTTTGGGTGAACATGGAAGAGACATAGGGCGTCTCTATGCTTTGTGTCATCCCCAAAAGGAAAAAATAAAACAAAGAATGATGAATAGAAGAATAAAGGTACGAATAGAAGAAGTTTACAAAGAGAGAAAACATCAAACGCACGATATGGGGGAACACAGTACGCACATGAAAATAAAAAGGAAAAGATAAAAGGCTAGCTAGGAAAATGAAAGTCAACCATCTAACAAGTCATATGCCTTCCAATCATGTTCAGTGTAATGCAAAGGCGATTGACTGTCCAAAGGAGGAATCGCAAGTGCCGAACTAGGATTTGTACCAGGTTCTTCACTTGGTGGTAAGGATTTATCATTTAAACTCATTGTAGACAAAAATAAAGAGTTCAAATCATTGTGTACTTCTTCGTATATTTTAGCAATTGTTGCATCATCATCGTCATCATCAATATTAATAATGACAAGAGGACAAAGGGTGATTTCTAAGGATGGATGTATCAAGAGTGTTGGTTGTTGGACGGGTTCATTTTGTTTCAATTGTTGGGTTGAACTATCATGTGGTAAGTGAGGAGATGGAAGGTGGTCATCTATTACTTTTTTCAAGGGTGGAGGTTGGTTTACTTTATTGTCTTCCATACGAGATTGACGAGCAAGGAGATGACGGTGACGCCTACGTTCCCGAGCACCATGGTTTTTTTTAATTTTTTTTTGGAGTTGTTGAGATGTAAGAGAAAATTGAGTCATCATAGGTTCTTCTGCATTCAAAGGGAGAAGAGAAACAGAAGCTGAAGAGGATGGATCAACCACTTTCTCTTTTGCTTTATACACTTGTTTGATTCAAGGAGGTAGGACATGAGTTATTTTATTTTCCCTTGGTCATTTAAATGATGGTGGGGAAGTGTCAAGAGGGATTTGTTCAGAAGGTTTGGTGGTTTGTTCAATATCAGATTTGGGTGTAATAATGGTTTCATCAAGGATAGGATGAGTGGAGGTGGACGAAGATGTGTTATGAAGAGATAATTCAGCGATCTTTTCGGCTTTAAAATTTTGATAAGAAATGTAAAAGAAGTCCTTACAATGGGTGATAGGTTCCATGGGTTCAAGACAAAAGGATTCTAATGAAAAGTTACATTTGGAAGATAAAGGATTAAAGCCACTATGGTGTACGGTGAATACCTCATTTCCATTTGGAAACTTCAAGAACTTATGAACAACGGATGGGACCGCTTTCGTTGAGTGAAGCCAAGGAAGGCCTAGCCACAAACAAAATTGGTCAGATTGTGGAATAATGGAAAATTTTACCCCCAAAGTCTTAGGTCCTATTTGTAAAGGTAGCACGATCGATCCAATCGTAGGGCATACAAAACCATTATGTGTTTTAATTCATGCAATCGGTGTATTATAGTCATCTTGATATAGATCATGTAATACTAGAAATTCCTCTGTGATCATGTTCTCACCACAAGTGGGATCTATTAATATCCCATTAGTAGGTTTATCATAGATTTGGCCAACTATGTAGAGAGGACCATCAGGAAGCTTTTGTAGTATTTCTTTAGCAGAAAAAGTAATATCAAGAGATTTAGTGGTTTGTCCCTTGCGAGGGATAATGTCTATCATAGCTACAAGTTTATCCATAGGACTAGCTTGGGTAACAATAGGAGTTGTATCAGGTTGGTCATTGTGTGTATCAATAGTCATTACATCAAGCTTTGAATGTTCATTATCCTTGACAAACGAGGTAGTGTGTTTAGGCATAGGGTTGGTAAAAATTTGTAGATTTTGGTTAGGGGGTGTGACAGATTTATTGCCTTGATCATTAACACCCATAATGGTCAATTCGCCTGAATCAATGAGGTCTTGAACTAAATGTTTAAGATGCTTGCAATGTTCGGTTTCATGGCCATTTTGAGGATGAAAATAGCAATAAGCATTAGGTTTGAAGGTAGGTCATAAGGGTTGGTTAGGATCAAGTGGTCGAACCGGTGGTAAGGTGAGCATGCATTTTTGAATTAAATGGTTCATTGTATGATGGAGGGTGTCAAGTAAAGGGGTGAAGTGTCTATTTGGATCACCATAATGATAAGGCATGACTTTCTTAGTAGCGACCATTGAATTTTGAACTTGTGAAGTTGGTTGTGGTTGGGGTGAAGCAGGTGGATTAAACTATAAAAATCCTCGGTTAGGTTTGTGAGAATTTTGCGTGTTGTTTTGGTTTTGATTGTTATGTTCAAGTTTGTCAACTCAGCTAGAAGTGGATTTTGAATCATGACTTGAAATCGAATTTGGATAATCACATAAGGTTGTACATAAATGCATTAATGAAGGGAATTTCATCATGGTAAGTTTACCTTGAAGGTTGGTGTGCAAGTTCTCAATAAACATCTTCTGTAGATGCGCATCTAGAATTTTGACACCAACTTGAGCGTATACGGATTGGTAATAGGAGATGAAAGCTGTCACTTTTTCATCTGTGTTTTGTCTACATCTCATAAGGTTATCCATTGTCTTTTTAGGTGTCATGTGCACTTGAAAGTGACTAATGAAAGCTTCCACCAATTCATTAAATGAACGAATGGAATGATTGGGCAAGTTGGAAAACCACTCTAAAGTAGTATCTTTCAAGGTCCTTGGAAAAAGTTTTGCTAAAAGTTTATCGTGAAGGACAAAGTCACAACACAAAGTGGTATAAGCATTGACATGGTTGATAGGGTCTCCTTTTCCTCCTTATTTCTCAAACCTCAGAATTTCTATCCCTTGTGGCATCGGGGTATGTAAGATTTCTAATGATAAGGGGTTGTTGTGGACAAGATATGTGGGTGGAGTGGTTTGAACTTGACTAATGGTGGAAAGTTGGTGTTGCCTGGATGAAATGGTGTTAAGAAGTTGTGTAATAAAAGGATCAAGATAACTGGGTTGAGGTGGAAGGGAAAATGGTGATAGAGTGTAAGTGATATTAGGGGAGGTGAAAGGAATGCTAAGGGGTGTGAAAGTGGTGGAAGGAGCTTACGATGCCACAAAATTAGGAATGCTAGTGGAAATTGAGAAAGAAGTAGCCACATAATTAGGTTGATGCATAGTTGTGTGGAATTGCGGATTGGTGTAAGTTGGTATGGAAGCTATAGTTGAAGGGGGAGGAACTTGAGATGCTCCTTGGCTTATAGGAATGTTTGCAGATTGGGTATTTGAAGAGGCATGTTTATTGTAAATCTCAGCAATTTGTTTCAGCACTTTCAAGCCATCATCACTCTCAATTAAGCAATGAAGTTTCTCAATAGCAGGTATAACAATGGTGGAAATTTTTTCAAGTGACAAATATTGTTGTAAATGTGCAAAGTCCTCATGAATATTAATGACCTTTTCTTGTGGGAGTGATTTTTTTTGGTTGTCAACATGCATAGGATGGAAAGGTGAAGGCATGGAAGTGGTATTGTCAGGGCCTAATGTACCATTTTCCATACTAGGAGTAGGAGCTTGGGAGATCCCAAGGTCCATAATGAAAGTGCTATCGCGAGATGCCATGAGTCTAGAACTTCTTCTCACTAAAGTATTATCAATGGGGCACCAAACACTCATGCAAGTACCACAAAGGAAGGGTTGATGGAAATGCAAGCTAATCTAAGAAGTTGAAATGAAAATAATAAAAAATTTGCTAACTGTAATAGAGATGCAAATACAAAAAATAGAAATCCAGGAAAATTCCAAAAAAAAGCACAAAACTACTATCTAAAAAGTGTAGAGGGACTAATTTGCACTGGGTGGCAAATGAGTCCTAGGATGCAATTTTTTTTTGTTTTTCAGAATTTTAAGGATGATTTAAATGTTCTACAGAATGCAATTACAGATGCAGAATGCAGATTTTTACTGTTTTCAATGAAATTGGATGCAAAAATGAAAACCAAATGAATGTTTCACTAATGAAAAATAAAAGGTCCTAGAAAGCAATAACAAATCAATTCCCTAATTGAATGCTAATGCAAATGAAAACTACGATGCAAGATATGAATTCAATTAGAATTTTAAAGTGTTCAAACTTCGGGTTCACCAAAATGTGACAAATTTTGGGAACCTAGATACTTTCTCTTGCACTTCTAAGGTTTTTCACCTAAAAGGAGAGAGATTTAGGCCCAAAATGCTTATGTAACACTCAAATTAGGATGTGTGCAATGTAATATGATGTAAATTAACTTGAATAAATGCAATTGACTAATTAAAATGAACTAAAATGAATGCAAAACTGCAATTTAAACTATGTTTGAAAACACATTATGATATGCAAACAACTATAAAAATGAAGAAATTATGCAGAAAAGAAGGTACAGGGGTAAATTTGAGTGCACCTGGATGAAATGTGAGTTGTCTGGAATTAATGGAATTCTTATGAATTTTACTGATTTTTCACAGTGGGACTCATTCGCCCAGGGTGGCAAATTAGTCCTCTTATTGATGAAAAATTGTCGGGAGCTGATTTTTGTCTATTGGGATCTGAAATCTAACAAAATTCAAGTTTCCAGTCCTAAGGTGGGACTCATTCACCACAGGTGGTGAATCAGTCCTCAACCAAATTTCTAAAAAACTAGGAGACAACTCTGCAACACCAGATCTAGAAATGTTTGCTTGTCGGGTTACCAAAGTCAAATCCATAGAAAATGGACAAATAAGTCTCTCCAAGCTTGAATTTGACTTATGTTGACTTGAAGCACCTAGTTGACATAAAAATAAATTTTCAACACCTAATAACTTGTCAAATCTATAAAAAAAAAAGGTTGCAAATACACAAGCAAAAGAGGGAAAATGATTAGGGTTAGTGAATAGGGGTTTTCCTTGGTCAAACCCCACTTTTGGTAATTAAAACCTTGAAAAGATAATGAAATGCAAGAGAAAGATAAAGTAATAACATGAAAATGATATCAAATCACCTAACCCTTGATCTTATAAGTCTAAAGTAATGTCAATGGCAGCTTCAAAGTGCTTGAAAAGTGCTTTAATTGTTTATGTAAAATGCTTGAATGCTTGAATGTATAGGTTGATAAGTGAACTTGATGAATGGGGGTTAAAATGAGATGAAAATCACTTGTTTATACAATTTGTGTGCCTTACTATCCGTTCATACCTCATCATAGGCCGACATCAAGTTTTTTTGAGTAAAATCCTGAAAGGAAATTTAAAATATTTTAAATTTGGGCCCAAGGGGGGACTCATTCACCACCCATGGCAAATGAGTCCCACCTAGGACCTAAAAAAAAGTGTAAGGAATAATGTTGTATTTAATGTTAGTTGTCGGGATAACATTCAAAAATACACTTAATTAGGTCATATGAGGGCATAAAGAGACAAAATAAAGCATGAGAAAGGTGTAAATAGTGAAGATGTGCCTAGAAAAGCATGAAGGCTTGTTACAAGACTTTACAACACTTCAATATAGGATTTGTTGATGAGAGAAAAGGTTATTTTTAGGTGAAATTCATTAAATAGAGTCTAGAAGAATGTATAAATGTCTTACAACACTTCACAACACCTTCACAAGATGTCATTCTTTTAGTTTTAGTACCTAAATAAGCTTGTTCAAGCCATGTTACAACATAAAATCAAAGCAACATAGTTCCAACACCATGAAACAAGACCTAAAAGGCCATGAAAATGACAAAGGGCCATTGTTATATGGAACAAAACCCAATTATGCAAGAATTCATGAAATTACAACACTACAAGTCGACATCAGATCTAGGAGAATAAAATCCTACCAAAAATTTGAATTCAATTTGAATTTGGGCCACACGGGACTCATTTTCCCAAGGTGGTGAATGAGTCCCATCAGGCATAATGTATGGGACCAAGAATGAAAAGTTCTTAGAAATGTGTAAAAAATGGTTTAGGGCCAAAAGATCTAGGTGGAACCCATTCGCCCAAGGTGGAAAATGAGTCCCAGACACTAAATCTGGGCCACACAAGTCAAGAACACTTGAATTATGATTGGTCAATGATTGGTGTTGGGATTATCCTCGAAAAGATGCAATAAATGAGGCTTGTGGATGCAAAATAGGGCCAATTAAAGCATAAGAAATCCCAATTATTAATGACAAGCCTCGAGAAATGTGAAAGTGTGTTACAACACTTTACAACACTCCAAATAAGGCAAGATTAAGGTTTATTATGTTTAGTTAATTGATGAAACCCTAGAAAAGTGTGAAAGTGTGTTACAACACTTCACAACACTTTAGCAAGGCACCATTAAATTCCATTAGTTCACAAGGGTCCAAGACCTAATGTGAATGTGTTATCCACATTACAACACTAAATCAAGGCAACATTAAGCCAAAATCCCCAAGGAGGGCCCAAACAAGTGCGAAAATACAAAGGGATACATTTTACTACACTATAGGGCCAAAATAGGGTGGTCAAGGGTGAGGGTGCCCTTGACCAAGCCTAATGTTTGTTAAATAAATAATTAATTTTAAGCCCCAATTTTAACTAGATTTTTTGAAAAATTGGAAAATAATAAGCATAATTAGGTCCCAACACATAAGGGGGAGCCAAACATGATGTGAAATTATCAGGGGTGATAGTTTATAATGCTACAAACAATATTCTACCTACTTCAAGGAACACTAATATCATATTCCCTTACATATCTACAACAAAATGAACTATAAAGGCAAAGGCCTTGGCCTCAAAGATGAAAGCCCCCTTGATCCTATTAATCTACCAAAAAATGATGGTACTTATAGCATTGGATATAGTGCCTAAGATAATATTATGATTCCCTTGTACACTCTCCCTATAATGCTAGGTATACCTCTTCTCTAGTTTTAGATAGTGAGGAAAATGTCATTCCAAGTACCTTTCAATGAGCTCATTGCTACAAACCTTTTCAAAATGATATCATTCTTAACATCCATTTTGATCCCAAACCCCTTTATTGGGACCTCTAATAGCTTGCATTATTTAATGTGAATCATTCCTCTAATGTAAGATATTGCAATCAAGTTTCAAAGAAAAAGTAAGTGCAAAATAAAAATCAAGCACAAAATCGATATAAATGTCAAAAATGACATGCATACAAAAATATATAAGAAAGAATAAAATAAATATGGATCCCAAAGAAAAATAACTTGGTGAACCCTATCAAATTAAAATATAAAAAATAAAGTACCAAATCAAAATCCAACACCAACTATAGCCACCTTCGTCAAGTATGACATATGAAGCTTCATGATCTTATAAAGTTGTTTTAATAATAATATTAAACCCAAATCCCCATTTTTATCTACCATATCCAATTCCACCTTCCCAACATCCCCTACTTTAATCCAAATCTCCAAGTATCTAATCCAAACACACATTTATCCAAATTCCAAATACAAATCCTTGCATCTACAATACAACTCTATGAACACTCATCTTCATTCCATGCCCATTGGTGACACACTCTATTCTAGTGGTTAGGAAATTTTTGTACACATATCAACTTAGACAAGGGATATCTAACACATCCAACAAATCTCATTGCCATACTTAGTTCTCATGTACTATTACAATGACGAATGGAAAACATGAACATTTGAAGATGTTGGGATTAGAATAATACAAGGAAGCTACTATATATGGCCATAAACTAGATGATCCCATAAATATTATATATCTAAAGTGATTTTATGCCAAAATCATCAACACTAGTCTTACAAAGAAAAAAATAAAAAATAATTCAAAAAATCAAATATTTTTTTTGAAAAAATAGTAAAGATAAATAAATTCATCCAAATGGTGAAAACCACTTCTTATGGTGCCTTAGGTAAATATCATGATGAAAAATTGGAAAATAGGCATCATGAGTTGTAGGAAACCACTCTAGTCTATGAGCATGTGTGGTTCCACATTATCTCATTCATTGTCCTTTCATCCATCTCATTTCCTTCATTACAATCCATCCATCCCTTCATCCCATTTCCCTCAAATTGTTCACTCACATTCCCTATCCATAATTTTTTTCCTCCCCTTCCATAGTTCATCCCATACATCTCCATTATCCTTTCTGCATGCATCACCTACTCATGTCGTTATTTATCAGATTGCACACCTATTAATACTCCATCTCATTTTCATCCCTATAAACCTATCCTCCATCCATAAATATACCTCCCTCCATATATTAAATTATATTTTCATCCTCATTCAATCCACACCCTTTCCTTTATTTTGTGCTTAAATAGGGAAATCCCCTTGCTACTATTTCTTAGGGTAGGGTTACCACATATATCTCCATTAGGGAATGATATTTTCACCTTCTTCTATTATCACATCACATCCCTTCAAATACTTATACTATGATTTAGTCATTTTTGGAATTTATAATCTTCTCAATTCCCCCATCCTTCCCTCTCACTCCTCATCCCATATATGCCCTTGGCTTTAATATGTCACTGGGTACTCAATCATTCTTCCACTCCTCCATCCCCTCATTCTTACATTAACAACCCTCAGGTTGTTCCAAATTTTCCACCAAGTATTATTTTTTATATAAATTAACCAAAGTTCTTATCTCTTCATTCATATTTATACTCAAGAACACTTCTACCAATATAGGATAGGTATCCATCCATACAATATAGGAATATATCCATCTAGGATAGGAATTTCTCCATATAGGATACAAATGTTTCTTTTTCCAAATACTTTGACTCATTCAGACATTCATTGTATTGATTCTCTCACTAATGACTATATTTCCCTTATTGACGTACAACAAGGTCACTATCATTCAAGAGTATATAATAAAAGGCTTGAGTCTTGCCTCAAATTTGACCTAAAGCCTTAAGGATTCAAGAAAATCTATCCAATATATTCTTTCAATTAAATAGTAAATTTTATTTTTATCTTTATATTTTAATTAATGATTTATTTTTTTTAAATTGAGTAACTAAGTCAAGTTATTTATTTATTTGGCATAAGTTGGTATATCCAATACCTTGAAAAAATTACCATTAAAAACCTATGTTGTGAACTTCCTTTTTCTATCTAAATTGCATGCATACCACATCAACAAGATCAAGGTGTAATATATGTGTAGTTATATTTTGGTCTAATTTTTGGTTTGAACTATTAAGAGTGGCTACAAAGCCCTTTCTAGGACCTCTTTCCCCAAATAATTACTCTTCAACTACTACCCACTAAGGGAAGCATTTATTTATTAAGTTCTTAGTCATTGTTTTTATTATATAGGTAGGGAAAACGGCCCTAATCCCACCAATACAAAAAATGTTGAAACAACAACAAAAAATTAGGTTGGGAAACAACACCAGCTGAACCAATAGAAACAACAAAACCAAACTAATTACTATTTAGCATCCACATTAGGACACACTGGCCAGAGTAACAAAAACCCACATCTAGCAGACCACTTAACCATACATAGTATAATAAAAAACATAAGAGGCAAACTTAAA
Organism: Sequoia sempervirens; assembly: GCA_007258455.2. NCBI lineage: Eukaryota > Viridiplantae > Streptophyta > Pinopsida > Cupressales > Cupressaceae > Sequoia > Sequoia sempervirens. The sequence goes on from VDFB02271358.1 coordinate 153,576,124, forward strand.
AAATATCCCATCTAGGGGCATGCAGATCAAAAATAAAATTAACCATAGGCTTGTAGGACACATAACGATTCATACTAATCAAAAAACAATAGTCTGAGATGAACATCAAAACACATCAAATTTTAAAGATAGACATAAAATCGAAGTACCCAAACGTCATAACAAAAAAAACCAAAACCACAACATAAGGAGCCATTATTTGGTTTTGCAAATTAGCTCCCAATTTTCCCCAATTTGGGAGACAAAATCTCTCTAGTTAGGAACACCTTCTGTAGAAAGGTCCTTAGTCTCTTCCTACTTCCCCACCTTCTTGAGTTGTTTCTTGATTATGGTTTGGCCAAAAACCACACCATCTATAGTTCTACACATAAGTCCATCAGTAACCTTCATGAGAGTGGTGATGGATTTCTCCATATCCTCCACCTACACTTGCAAAAAGTAATTTTCTTCTCCAAACATCAATGTTAGTATCTTTTGTATAAGTAACAATAGGGGTGTTATATTCATCCTCCCATGTGTCCATCCCAACAACCTCAATAGAATCATCCCCTCTCATGTCCTCATCCTCCTTGTTATCCTCCTCTTCCTCCACCTCATTTCAATGTCATCACTTTCCATTCTTTCACTATCCTCTTCCAACTTAGGTTCAAATTCCTCAATTGATAGTGGTTCCTCTTCTTCTTCCACTATATATTTCCATTTTCCTTTTTCCTTTTTATCTATGGAGGCCACCTTCACCAACCTAGCCAATCTTCTGACACCTCTTAGAGGTCCTCCAAGCCCCTCTGCATTCTCCTCCTTTTGAAGAATTTCAATTCCATGCTTCTAATTCTTGTTTGGCTTTTTAGTTTTAGGGGATTCTAGTAAAAGAGGAGAGTGATTTATTTTTCCCAACATGGCTTTTAGAAACTCGAGCTCAAGAGAGTTTTCTTCAAGAATAAGCTTAGATTTAGAGAGAGATTTTTTATATGGGGAGTAGGGTTTTTAGTAGCAGCCGAGGGGCTGCCTTCTCTAGGCTCAATCATAGGAGTAAGGAGCCTAGAGTTAATCATAGGAAAATGTTGAAAATTTTCCTTAGGAATAGCATTATTCTCATCATCATTTCTGGGAGGGCCTTCCTATCTAATGATTAAGGGGGTACCATGAAAGTTATTAGCTAGAAAAAACTTGTAAAGGGCCATTATAAGCCTTTGGTGCAGGGGAGGAGAAGCACCTTTCTCAATATTTTTTTGCAGAGAAGAAAGAAAATAAAAAGGAAAATGTATAGTATCATTTTTCCTAATGTGAGTCAAGATGGGGGAGTGGTAGATGTGCACATTCATGTGCCTTCCTTCTAAAGTAAAATAGTGCATGACAAACATACTAACCATGGTGAAAGGAAGATGAAGATCAAGCCGAGCATAGCCGTTCTGGAATCTAGTCAACACCTCCCCATCATTTAAGAAAATTTCAAAAAATCCTTGATATTCCCCACTACCTTTTTTCACTACCCTCCTGCCTTCATTTGCTAAGCCCATGGCCTCAACAATAAGCAAGGTCATCACTTCAAACTTCATTGCTCCTATTAACACATGACCACTCTTCCAAGAATTGATAAACTTGGAGGTCATCTTCTCACTGTAGCCACGTATGGATTCAAAGAAGGAATCCATGCCAAATTTTTTGAAAATCCTCCATAGATTAGTGTTTTGCTTAAGAGAATCACAATTGGGTGGTTTTGTGTGCTTCCTCAGACCTCCCATTTTAGTAGAATGTATATTTTTTACACCCTTCTTCAATTTGGCACCCTTCTTCATACCACAACCTAACTCGTCGACACTCATGTAGAAAGAAATGCTATCGCTTAACTTGTAGATAGAGCAAATGTTAATAGTGAGAATTAAAAAGATACTTATGATAATTTGATAAATTTTCTAGATAATAATTGCAAGACTCATGAGCTCAAGGATGATCAAAAAATGATTATCCATCACCTTAAAAGAACATTCCAGATTATAAATAGCAAGACTAGGCTTGAAAATGAGGTATGAAGAGACATATGACATATGGATTAAATTTGAAAAGAACAAGGTATTACCATTATAAATAATCTTTTGATACAGGAGATACTTGAAAATGATGGTATCATTAATAAAATCCTCATTTATGCCATCCTTATAACTATCCATCGTTTGAAAAATGTGGATCCTACTATAATTAGCATTTGAGTATATCTTGTCACCTTTCATTATAATGAGATCTTTCAAACTAGCAAGTCCTCCTATCCAATACTTAGATATTGTAAGCATTTTCATATTTTTATTTTAATAAAATGTCTTTTATCCACCCTGGCAATGTCCCATACTCCCAATGTATCCAATTTTGACACCTTAGAGCTTCATTAGTAGTAACATCCGCATAACAATTACCTTCTCTATAAACATGTTGAGTTCTTACAAAAAGTAAAATTTTCAATGAGAAGTTTGCAGTTATCAATAATATCCCTTATTTCCCAAGGGACAAAACAATCACCTTTTATAATGTCAACAATAAGTTTGGAGTCTCCTTCCAAGATAACCTTTTCATAGCCTAGTTCTTTCAATTGATTGATACCTCCCCAAACAACCATTTCCTCAACCATATTGTTTTAGCAGATCCCAAGGGTTTTCCCATAACCCACTATACAATTTCCTTGGTGGTTTCTTAAAATACCTCCAACCCCTACTAAACTAGTATTGTTTTTAGAGAAACCATCAAAGTTACACTTAACCCAATCAATCTCAGGAGGAGACCAAATAGTGTTTATTCTAGTGATATAATTAGACCAATTGACTTTCACGAGGTCATGTTTGAGGCCCAAAATTTGCTTAATTATGATCTCCTTGTAAGAAGGAATCACCTTTGAGAGGGAGTACCCCCTACTTCCACCTTTTCTTGAATTTGGTTCTTGATAGCCATGCATAATTCTTTGTTTTTTCTTGCTATCTCCTGAAAAATCCTATTGTTTCTCTCCTTCCATATCCCCCAAGTTATGAAAGGGGACTTGACTCCAAAGTTCCTTAATAATTTTGTGAGAGTAAGGTAAGATGGACTAGCTATCAATAAAAACCTTCATTGAGGGAGGAGAGAAAGAAATACTATATTTCTATGGAATACGAATAGTGAAAGAGCAGATGCATTATGGTCCCCTCCTCCTCTTTGCAAAGGAAGCATTTGTTAACAAATTGGAGACCTCTTCTGATTAGATTATCAATAGTGAGGATTTTTCCATGGGTAGGTGCCCACCAAAATCATTTTACTTTAGGTATTAGGTTTTTTATCATATTAGAAGCCATTGTTGGAAAATAGAGATTTTTCTAACTCATCATAGGCTATTTTTATAGAAAAAAACCTGAAGGACTCTTGGTCCATATCCATTGTCATATCTCGATTTTGTTGCTTGCATTTAAAATAATGAGAAAATTGGAATATTTGAAAAGAAGAATTTTTCATTTATTTTATTTATGGAATTGATAAAATGCAATGTCGAAATTGAAAATGAATATTATGAAATTTTCTAATTTAAGAAATTATTTTATAAGATTATTGATTAAAGGTTACTGATAAGTGGGAAAGTGTAAGAATGTGTGTGCAAGAGAAAGTTGAAGGACGAGAACTTGATTGAGGTAGGCATGCTTAGCCAGATGACCACAGTAAGCAAGAATGGAATTTGGAATCTCACACACCACCATAGAATCATGACATCTGCATATGTTTGAAAGTTGATGAATTTCATTTATATTCGGTGTGAGAATTTTGATTGGTGGGAAGAATAAATTAATGCATTATCATCTTACTTTGTTGGTTTCAAAAATTGATATTCAATGGAATTGAATAGGAAACTCTTCTCATCAAATATAATTATCATATGGGAAACGATTGCAATGTTTGTCTTTTAGATTGATTTGAAATATATTTTGAACAAGGAAATGAAATGGATAAATTAAACATGTAAGTTTGAAAAATACTTTTGAATGTATGTCTATATGAATATAATCTTACAGAGATAAATTGATTATGTATATATATAAATATGTAAATATATATGTATATGTATATATATGTTAAAATATATATATACATATACACATATATATGTGTGTGTGTGTTTTTTTTTCCTCGAATATTAATTTTTATTTTCATAGAAAATAATGAAATCATGGATAAAAATCTATAACTCCCATCATTAATGGGATAGGGGCCGACCCCCTCTCATGGAAAAAATATTCAGTCAATGCTCGAAAAGAGGAGGAAGTGGGCATCTAGGACAAGATATTGAGAAAGGGAATTCAAGACCAGTATCTCCTAAAATTAGTAAGGAGACATTCAAAGAGAAAAGGGAGGAAAAATGTAGAGGACGAGGGGAGAAAAAGCAAGGAAGAATCAAGGAGGATCGATAAAGGAGAAAAAGAAGAGGAACTAAAAATTGTTGCCAAATTTCATCGGGGAAAAACACCAGTTTTGTAAGGAAATGAGGTAATACGAAACCCCATATCCATGTTGCTTGAAAGATTAGATTTTACCTTCATTGCATCTATGTTGAGCATATTGTACAAGCTAGCATTCATGTGTTTACCTCAATGTTCAACTTATGTCAAACCTTGTTGGCTCAACTAGGGCCGAAGCCTCTACATCGAGCTTATGCCTTGCTATGTTTTGCATGCGAGAGTATCAACTAGATTCCCTTAACGAATTTTACTCGATTGCTCTTCTTCTTGAGGGTTGAGGCCGTTCGGCTGACCTATATTAATGTATTCATTTTATCATCCCCTATGAAATAATGCATTTATTTGCATGTCACCATATGGTGATCGACTTGAATTGTATTATCATCGCCTTTATGGTGGTTATATTTATATGGCTGAGTGATCCTTATTGTTTCTATTTCTAGGAAGTGAATGAATGACATCATATCCATATATCACCCCACCAAATCGATGGTAAATTTTGGTGATAACAATGTGTGGCCGAGCTCAGACTACCACTGTCATTTGTTGTGAACATTTATCATACTCTATGGAAGATAAAAAGTGAGGACCAAAGTATCATTCTATGGAAACCTTGGCTAAATGATGTCTTTGATTGGCAGTAACTCTAAATAAATGTACCATCATTTAGTGCATGTTTAAATTTTAATGAATTCTATGAAATAGTATTCGGCCTCGCATGGCCGCAGGGTTAAAGAACCCAATGATTCATCATGAATGATTTTGTGCCTACGCATACATACATACATACATATATATATATATATATGTATGTATATGCATATATATTTTTGTGTATCACAGTCAATTTACTCCAATGCTTAAATCAGGGATAAAAAATGACTTACTCTTTTTTTATAAGAAATTTGAAGGGTGCTTCCATACTATCAAAGACCTAGTAGAGGCTTAAATGCTATCATTTATAATGATAACCTGTAGTGGAATCAATAGCATGTTATCATCCTTATGATAACATTTGTTGTGAACATTTATCGTACTCTATGGAAGATAAAAAGTGAGGACCGAAGTATCGTTCTATGGAAACCTTGGCTAAATGATATCATTGATTGGCAGTAACTCTAAATAAATGTACCATCATTTAGTGCATGTTTAAATGCTAATGAATTCTATGAAATAGTATTTGGCCTCAAATGGCCATAGGGTTAAAGAACCCAATGATTCATCATGAATGATTTTGTGCCTACACATACATACATACATATATATGTGTATATATATATATAACCATATATATGTATGTATATGCACATATCTTTTTGTGTATCACTGTCAATTTACTCCAATGCTTAAATCAGGGATAAAAAATGACTTACTCTTTTTTATAAGAAATTTGAAGGGTGCTTCCATACTATCATCCTTAACTGTCATTTGTTGAGAAAATTTATTGTACTCTATGGAAGATAAAAAGTGAGGACCGAAGTATCGTTCTATGGAAACCTTGGCTAAATGATGTCATTGATTGGCAGTAACTCTAAATAAATGTACCATCATTTAGTGCATGTTTAAATGTTAATCAATTCTATGAAATAGTATTTAGCCTCACATGGACGCAGGGATAAAGAACCCAATGATTCATCATGAATTATTTTGTGCTTGCGCATACATACATACATACATATATATATGTATATATATAACCATATATATGTATGTATATGCATATATCTTTTTGTGTATCACTATCAATTCACTCGAATGCTTAAATCGGGGATAAAAAATGACTTACTCTTTTTTTATAAGAAATTTGAAGGGTGCTTCCATACTATCAAAGACCCAGTAGAGGCTTAAATGCTATCATTTATAATGATAACCTATAGTGGAATCAATAGCATGTTATCATCCTTATGATAACATGCTAATTGACTACTCCCATTATTTTTCTTGTGGAAACTTGTTTTTTTATTCATAAATATTTTTTGTATTGATATGAAGATAAATATTACATTTTAGATCATTTTTTTAGAAAAACACCAACCACCCCAAAGAAACCCAACGACCATCAAAACTCGATGAAGCCAACAACCAAACGTCCAAACAAGACACCTAAAGAAAACCCCTACATGAGCTACCAACTCGCAAACCCTAATAGCCCATACTTTCAACAAAAGGTCAAGCTTTAGATACAAAACCTAATAGAAAATGCACCAGTCAATCCACCCATAGCACACCATCTGCAACCAGAAAGTATATGAACAACTGATGCCAGTCTACCCCACTAGACAACTCCAAATAGAGATAGTGCTTTAAGAATATCATATCGCATCTAGCCCATTCATGATGCCTTTGAAGCTCCTTGCCTTTAATGTCCAATATAAAAGGATACAGCTTAACCTATTCGCTAGGAATCAGAGCTCATTGCAAGCCGTGAAGATAAGGAACCCCAACACCTAGCTCGACAAAAATTATGACATCCATTGCCCCTTCCAAGAGATTGTCCCAAACTAGCTTTCTAGCCATGAGCATCACCATAGCCCACAACACCCCCAAATCTAAGAGTACTGCTAAAAATATCACTGCTATGTATGTATTTTTCCTCCATTGCTCAGTCGTACTCATGAATTCTTCTCCCAACAACACTTCCACCACTCCCAACACCAACTCATTGGAAACCTTGAACATAGACTTCAATCTACAATGTCAAATTCTCCCATAAAACACACACAATCCATTGAATTTATTTGGAGGAATGAATAATTTCATCATTCGAAGAACCATTTAACTCTAGGACAGGCATAGAAATCCCATCAACCACATTTTCCAATTCCACCCCGTCCTTCCACAAACTGTCGCATTAATAAGGCTGAACGGATAGTCAATACATACCCTTCCCCACCCTTCAACAATTAATTCATGTCATCACCTACCTCATCCTCCAACTGTGCTAGACAAACCTATGTCATCGTTCAACCCCACAACGACACCAAAATCGAAACCTCCCATTTGGCAGTCACGAACTTGTGGAAACTTGTTTTGTTGAAACAAAATGACTATGTTTATTTTTGATGAAGTGGTGTTTATCTTATAAACTATTACAATGGAAATGATTTAAATTTGAACAATGGCCAAGCATGAATAAACATAATTAGACATTTAGAATCTATATCCAATATTGATTGGAAGTTTTCTTCTTTTTTGAATGAATTGATATTTCCCTGGTAATTATTACTAGGAATATTACAGATCAATCATGTTGGCCAAATTTCTGTGGAATAAATGTTTATTTGAATTTCCAATAGAGATATAATGTCAATCAAATATTGAATGGAGCATATGGACAAGTTGATGTTTATCTTTTTTGAAAATGGATTTTTGTATGTAAGGATGATATAAATTTTTATTTCAAAATGTATACACATTTCTTTTCAAATATGATCACTTAGAGGCATATATGCGCTCATGCATAAATGATACATTTATGCAAATGTACATACACATAAACATGCTATACCTTTTGATTCATCTTGATTACTATACTTATGAAGCATATTAAATCTTTTTTGCAAATGGATCAAACTATAAACATGGAACAATGTTGAATTCCAGTCACATATTTTGAATAGATGAATGGTTATACCAGACTTAAATGATAATGTTTGATTGTGTTGATTGGAATGATACATGAATTCATTGGTAGACTATAGCACACTAGATTGTTCCTAATAGATGGTCTAAAAGGGAGGTATACTCCTTTGATATGATAAGATTTTCTTCCAAGAATGGGTGCTAAAGAGTGTATATTTACTTTTCCAAATCTAACCAGAGTTGCATTTCATGTAGCATGAGCTTGGGAAAGCTTTGAAAAAATTATATATATACATATACGAAATAGACTATTATTATTTACTCTCTCTCAGTTGATTTATTTACCTAACACTAAACTTGCATATTCTAATAGTAGATGGAAATGTATGAGGTTAGGAATGCACATTGCTAAGTGTTCCATGCAAGGTCAGGTATTCTTCGACTAACTAAAGAGTTTTGAGGAAGCATTGCTTCATGGTTGGGTGGAAAAGAACCTCAATCATGTTCTCGTCCACCAGTGGAGGCGAGCTACCTTAGAGGAATCATATCATAATTCTATTATGTATTTGTATCATTGATGTAAAAGAATAATTTGATGTAATTGAAAGAAAAACTTGCATTTGAGAATTGACTTTGTGGTGTTATATGCCAATTCAAACTTGTATGTGACTATTGAAATTTGGAAATGAATATACCTATATTTCTAAATTATTTGTGATTTATGAACATAAAATTGCTAAATGGAATCAGCTATGGAATTTGTGTGTCATAAATTTGATATTGATGATGTCAATATTATTATTTTTGAATTAAATATAGTTGGGAATGTTACATCCATTCATCCTTCCTATTTTTTGAGAAGAATACTACCTCACCAATTCTTTGGTAAAATCTTTGTGTTCTTGCATCTCATTTTTTCTTTCTCCTTCCGCTTAGGATAACTCCCATTAGCAAGTTGTTAAAGTTGAGCTAATGAGGCTCCAACCCAACCTAGTTAATATAACCAGCTAGTTGTTTACCATAAATCCTAATCAATCTTTATTTTATTGCATGGAGGTGATTAATGGATGAAAGAGGGAGACCATTGTTCTAGCTATCCTCCCAAAAATTGGTGTCATGTCCATTACCAATTTGTTTCCTCACTCCATTTTAAGCATGCTTTTGATTTTTAGAAGGTTTTTCCAATAAACCGAACCATAAGGAAAGTTAGAGGAACTTAAGAAACACCCCTAATCTCTGTTTGTTAGATACTTAGCTTTAAGAATCATAACCTAGTCTTTAACTTCTTCTAGCAAACAACATCCCATTTTGGCTACAAGAGCTTTGTTAAATAGTTTGATTCTTCTTATACCAAGGCCTCATGCACTTTTAGGAACACAAAATTTTTCCCAACCCACCAGTGCCATTCTATTTCTCTCCTTTATTCTTGACCACAAGAATCTTTTTTGGGTTTGTTCAATCTTATCAACAATAAAAGTAGGGATATTGAATAGGGATAGGTAGTAAAGAAAAATATTTTGAAGTGAGGCTTTTAGTAATTGTATCTTCCCAACTTGACTTAAGAGTTTAGCCTTCCAACTTGCCAAATTCTTTTGAATTATCTTAATAATGTAGTTTTAGTAATTACTTTTAGGCCTTTTAGAAATAATAGGCAGGCCTAAGTAAGTAGCAGGTAGAGATTTCTTGACATCCCAAGATATGAACAACTCTGCCTTGCACAATTTTTTCCAAGTTGAAAAAGTATATCATGCTCTTGTTGTAGTTAATATGTTGACCTAAAACTTTGGCATAGAAATTCAAAAAATATTTCCAATAACCTACTTCCAGAATCGAATCTTCTCCAAAAAGGATAGTGTCATCAACAAAATATTGGTGAGAAGCAAGAGGGAGAGTAGAAGCAACCTTAAATCCTTGTAGCACCCTCATGTCTAAAGTTTTTGAATATTTCTTCCTAGTACTTAAGCTGCAATAATGAATAGATAAGGGGAGAGAGGATCCCCTTGCCTAAATCCATGACCATAAGAGAAAAAACATTTAGGAACCCCATTCACTAAGATAAAGTATTTCAGAGTGGTAACACAAGCAATGATAAGTTTGAGAAACTTTCTATTGAACCCAAATTATTTGAGGACAACAAACAAGAAAGGCTAGGACACTCTGTCGTAACCTTTAGAGATGTCTAGTTTCAAGGCCATCCTATAAATTTTACTAGGTTCCATAGAATGGAGTATCTCATGAGTAGATATAGCTGCATCTAGAATGTGTCTTCCTTAAACAAAACATTTTTAATTTTTAGCTATAATTTTAGTCATAACAACTTTCAATCTAGTCACAATGATCTTAGAAAAAAATTATAAATAGTATTACATAGACTAATAGGTCTGAAATCATGCATGGAGGAAACATCATCCTTTTCTTGAATGAGAGCAATAAAATTAGCATTAAGTTGGTTTAGAAGTCTACCTGAATGGAAAAAGTCTCTAGCAGTGTTTAAAATGTATTTATTCACTATATCCTAGAAGTTCTGAAAGAAGGGCCAACAAAATCCATTGGGCCTAGGGGACTTGTAGGCTCCAAAAGAGAAAACATCATACTTCACTTCCTAGAGGGAAACAAATTTTCTCAATTCTTTTAGATCTTGATCAATAATCACCTTAAGAATTACTTGGAGGATATCATCAAACTCCTGTTGAGCAACATTAGGTTCCTTCTAGAAAGTAGATAAAAAATAAATTGCTTCATCATCAATTTATTTTTCATTATTCACCATATTGCCATCATCTTCAAGAAGTTGTTTGATCTTGTTTCTACTTTTGTGTTTTATAGTAAATTGATGAAAAAAATTTCTATTCTTATCCCCTTTAGTTAGCCATTGGATTTGAGATTTTTGTTTCTAGAAAATATCCTCCTATTTGTTGACCTTAAACCATTGAGCCATTATGTCATGTTCCTTGTTACAAGTGTCTTCATCAACCACTCCTATCTCCATCAAATTTTGCACCTCCTTTAAGCTGTCTCCAATAGAATTTTTGTTAAGAAGATGTTTCCAAATGAGAACTTATTCTAGCCCTTCACTCTTTCTTTTATCCTTTTCAGTTTATTAGCAAGGCAAAACATTGGGGTGCCAACAATAGGTTCATTCCATCATTTTTCTACTAAGGAATTGAAAACAAGGCAGAGAGCCTACATAATTACATATCTAAAGGGGAATGAAACTCTTACAATATTATCATCTATATATAGTAAGATAGCATTATGATTAGACCCCAATCTAGGCAAAGCAGCTAAGGTGAGGCTTTGGAAAATATTTTGGTTAGCAAAATCCAAGAATTGGTCTAGTTTAACTCGAATTAGCTGGTTACCCACTCGTATATTGAACCAAGTGTACAGAGCACCAAGTAAGGGAATATCAAAGAGCCCAACATAATTAAGAAATCTTGTAAGATCCATCATACTATTAGATAAATCCTCTAGGGCCCCCAGCTTCTCTATGGATAACAATGGAGAGTTGAAGTCTCCACCAAGCATCCAAAAATCCTCCATGCTACTTCTTATGTTGTTAATCAAGAAGTACCAAAGGACCAATCTATCCAAGTGGGAATTTGAGCTGTATATATTTATCAACTTCCATTTCTCTGAAGTGATAAGGTCTTCAAAGGAAACCATTAGGCAATTCTTACCAGAGAAACCCATAGTACCCTTGAATCTAGATGGATTCCATAGAGTGAAAATACGCACAAAAGATCCTTTAGCATCGCTCAATACATAATTAGCACTAGGCCAAAAATTCTTAACAAACTTTTCAAAGATTTCCTCTATTTTTGTTTCTCAAAGCAATAGAATGTCAACTTTATTGTCAAAAAAACAAGTTTTAATCAAGTGTTGTTTATAGGGGCTATTGAGGCCCCTTAAGTTCCAAGATATTATCTTCATAAATACAAAATAGCGAAAGAACATCACCTTGATGTTGTTATAGTGGAGGGAGAAACTCCCCTTACTTCTTCTTAGACTTTGGCCCTGAAAGTGAGTCCAAGGTCTTTTTCCTTCCTGAAGCAACATCATGAATAATGTCTTTGTTTTTGGTTTCCTTTTGAGATGGTCGACCAAAATTTTTCCCTCCTCCAATATCTGGTTTCTTCTTCTTATTGGAATTTCTAATATCTTGGCTCTAATCCTCATTAGCAACCTCCTCTACAAGGGAGGACACAAAGCCCAACAAAGACATAGAGTCCTTCAAGTTCTTTCCTTCTTTTTTACTATAAAGGGCTATACCATCCCCTATTTATTTCTCTAGAGAAAAGGCCAAAGATAAAGGGTCATTATTTTGTCCAATTTGAAAGACAATCTCACCTTCCTCAAAGTGATGAGTTGGATTTCTTTCCAAGTCCATTATTGATTCTAATCTTGTAGGGGATTCTTCTACTATTTTGGCCTCTTCTGCCTCTCCATTCTCTTCCAAAGACACCTCAACTATATTTTGTTTAAGGTCATCTGTAGAAACAACTATGAACCCAACCCTAGTGAAAATATGCAATGACACTTTAGTATTAACCTTTAGGGGATTGTGAGGTAGACCACCAAGGGGGCAACATTTACTTCCTTATCACAACTTTTTCCTTAGGGCGAGTACTAGAACTAGAGTGCATAATGGAAACATTGTTACCTGCAATTAGTTCCTTCTTAGGGACAATCTTACAAACAATAGGAGCATTCTTAGAATCAACTTTATTAGTGGGTTTAATAGAAGAAATTTTTTAGAGAAACCACCTCCTCACTTTTAAATTTTTGAAACCCCCAGTTGCAAGTATCTTGGAGATGACTGAATTTATTGCAAGATTGACAATATACTCAAGCATTTTCATATTCCAGAGTTTGAGACTAGTTTCTAAACTTGGAATTCAAGACAACTAAATTTGGAAGAATAGTATTAACTATCACGTTAACACATATCCTAGCATAGACCAATCTAGATTTATCTTTGGTGATTTTTTCTACCAAAGGAATTTGAAATCCCCTTGAAGATATCTAAATTCTAGAATTCTAAGGGTAGCCCTAGAAGATGCACCTAGGTTGGGGTGACCACACCTAGGTTAGTAGTTGGGTCAAATCCTAGTTTCCACTTGCATAGTGACAAAAATTTCTTAAACCCAATGTCATAGGCCCAAGGTCCCCTGTGAGAACCAAATATTTTTTAATCCTAAAAACAAAGCAAAAAGTGGCTTGGGGATTCCATCTTTAAAGAATGGGTACCCATTTTGAAACAGGTACCCTTTTCCACTTTATACATTTTTGGGAGGGATGATGGATGATGGAGATGTGATGAGAAGATCAATGGTGTAGAATGAATGAGAACAATTTCCTAAGATTGAGGAGAGAATGGTCATAATTTGTTTTTTTTTAAATTAAGGGATATAATTACACTTATCGAAATAGGTAAGTTGTTGCAACCATAAGAATGTGGGAGACAAGTGCATTTAGGGTTTATCTAATTATTCTAGTCATCTAAGGTGGAAAAAAAAATACAATTTAATTATGTGTGAGAGGTAAAATGACTAATTTAAGTGAGGGATATTAGACAAAGTGTGAATTAACTAAATAATGTAGTCATTTAGTTAGTTTTTGGGAGAGGTTATACTATAATAAATTTAGGTATCTACAATGTATTTTCAAGTCAATCCATCATGATTGAACTACTATATCTATATCCTAACATAGCTATAACAACAATATATATAACATTATCCCTTTAAATTATCAAGGAGTAATAAGGATATCTTATTACATATTAGTTAAAATTGAGCAAATAGAAAATCTCTATTGGATGAATAAAATAATGATAGGTTAATGACAAGTTAACTATCACCATAAAAGGAAAAAATAAAAGTTTTACTCAATTAGGAGTATGCATTTAAAACATGATAGTTAACAATGAACAAGAATAAAAAAAAATTGACGAAGTTCTCTCTACAACTTTTGTACTCTCTTCTTTTTTGAATTTTTGTCAGTTTTTAGGGTTTGATTGATTGATTGATGGGCTAGTCAAGTAGGGAGCCTAGCAAGGATCCCCCATCTAGGAATATTTTTCCCAAGTTTGGCATTGTCCCTATTTCTGCTACTTCCAAAAAAATTGTTCCCAAACATGGTACAACTTCTACTTTCATTGCTCCTTCAATGGATCTAGTAGCTAATACTTGGCATGTCACCTCTGTCACCCCCTCTTGGTTTGGAGACATTTTTCTTTGAAGAATACCCTATTTTATTCGTGGATAAGCTGGTTGGTGGAGGTTCACCAGCTATGGCTAGGATGAATATGGATTATGTATCTTATTTAGTAGATGATTGGGAAGTTGATGTTCTTGAACCATTTATGATTCAAGCAATGGATGGTCTCAAGCTATCCCTAGTTGGTAAATTCTTGGCATACCACTCGAATATTGACTAGGTAAGGAAATGGATTGACTCTACCTGGAATTTAAAAGGAAGTGTTACTATTAGCATAAGTTCAAAGGTCTTTTCCTATTTAGTTTTTTTGTGTATGAAAACATGATTAAGGTAACCTGACCTTTAGCTTTTGACCTACAACTAAAAAACTAAGGCAATACCAAATGAAATGTATAACTTCGGTAATATAGTTGATGGATTTTTTTGAATTAATTTATTAATTTAAGACCCATTATGGATCACAATGTCTAGTTTTCAAATATGTAATTTTTTTAATGATTGGATTGTGTTTTCTATTTTTTAATTAATTTCTAAGCAAATTGGTTCATAAACTTGAAATATCAGTTTTTTTTGTTTTTTAATAACTTTTAATCTTTTAATTATTTTATAAAAAAATTAAATGACATCAATCTTTAAACAATTCTCTACACAATGAAAATTTCAAAAAATGATTAGTTTAGGTCAAATTATGGTGTTTGTACATTTTGGTTTTCAAAAACAACAATTAGGACCAATAAAAATTAACTTAAAAAATATTCAAAAACAAATTATAAAGAAATATCCTCATCAATCTTTAGTTCGTTACACATATTTCCCCAAAAGGAATTAGAAAAATACTTTTATTTATGTCAAATTATATGGTGTCTATACATGTGCATGGTATGGTAAAAATAGTGACTTTTAAAAAGTGAGTTTTATACATGCACATTAAAAATTAATTTATACCATCTGGGTATTAGAATAAATTACATATTTAGAAATTAGATATTTAGAAATTAGACCCAAAATACTAAATTTGATATTATTGAAATTTTTAAAGATTCAATCTGGAAGTGTTTCAAATTTTCAATCCAACTGTGACATTCAAAAAATTAGAGAAAACACTTCCACCTTTTGAGATTTTTGTGGACCCAACTTCTTGCATTAGCCCAACATCATCCTATGCATTTGATCAATCCATTTTATGCTATCAAAATATATAACTTTATGCAAAGAGAATCCACATCCCAAATCATTAGACCAAATCAAACTTATAAATGGAGCTTCATGGTAATATTTGTTTATTTTGTTTGAAATTATTTTGCATGTTGTATCTAAGGTTTTTTCTAGTTTAAAATATATTTTTTTCCATTGTATTTATTTCCTAAATTGATTTCTAAAGTAAGCTTACAAACATAAATAAGAGGCATCATAAATATCAAGCACTATGAATGGTTTTTATTTTGATACTTGCTTAAATTATTTTAAAACTTAAAAAACAATAAGGATTGTTGAATAGAATAGTTAACAATTAAGTTGATATTATTTTGAAAAACATATCAATGCTATGATTCTAAAATCTGAATTGAAAAAAGATAAAAAATTTTTTAAAGTAATAGCTATTTATATGTTATTTATAAGATTAACAAAATCGAAAAAATTAACAATTAACTTTGTAAAGAGTCTAAATAAGAAAACCAATTTCAATCAACTCTATCAACAAACTATAAATCTTATGTTTCAACAAATTTTCTTGTTCTATGATTTTGTTAATTACAAAATACTTGTCAAAAGGTGCAATTTAACTAAAGTTGAAATAAATAATACTCTAAAAATTGGAAAAATATATAAATAGATATAATGCAAAAAGTAGAAGATAATCATAAAGCATCAACAAATAAAGATATACATAATATTTTAGCCTCGAAGGCTCATAGTAGATGATATATTGAATTCTCTTATTGCTAGAATCCATCTCTTAGATAATCATTCATGGTTTAAATACAACCCTACAATTAAATCATATTTTTTAACAAATTACAAACTAACCAAATTATTTTGGCTCTATGAGTAATGGGGGTTGGATATGTTCAAGAAAATTCTACCTTTCATAATATATGTTCAAGAAAATTCTACCCTTCATGCCTAACAATATTTCTATATGAATGGTTTTGAAGAATTGATATGCAGTTGTAGACTTTTTTGTTGTCTAAGATTATTTTGATGAAACTTGACCTCTTATACAATTGGGAGGTCACCATATTGATAATATCATTTTGATGGATATGCAAACTAGATATAGTTTTTACAAGAATATTATCTATTGAGCTTATCATCTTGATGCAATCTTGCTTTAAGTAACTTGAATTATAGATTAAATTGTTTATCTTTGTAAGATCTAACTCTTATTGTAATTTATGTGGGTTCGACTAAATTGATATGGATGATTATTACTACTTAGAACATGTTGTAAGTATCATGTTATAAAAAATAACTTAGATTCTAAATGGATTATTTATATAAGTCATCATTGAAGACAATAAACTTTAATATGCAAGTGTAGCATGCTCTTTGACAATTATTTAAAAAATAATTTTATTATATAAATTTATGTATACGTATATATTTATAATGTGAAATTAAGTTCATTAACTATCATGAAATCTTGACAAATCATAACTCGAGATTATTGAAGTTTATTCTACATTTAGAAAGATATAGGATTATAATGATTTTATAAAACTTGTTGAGTAATCAATGCAAAAGGACATGGACCATTAGATAGGCTGTAGTTTTCTTCTTCAATACATGCCTACTAATGCAAATCTTGTTTCTCTCAAGTTGGAAGATATAATAGACAAATTACCGAACAAGAAAGGAGAAGACAAAGAAATATAGACAAAGATATGGGCACTGGTGTTTGAGATGCCATCCATCCATACTAAAGGACACGAGAAATGCTCTATAAAACGGTGCAACACATGATATAAATGAAATCTAAAACACAATAAAACATACCATCAACGCATGCTGGTATAGTGAATGCCAACACATGGAGGATACCAAAAACCAAAGAAACCAGAGGCCCACAAGCAATAATATTATTCAAAGTAGAGGTAGAGGACCAATAACTCCTTCAACGTGAGATAAGAAAGGACGACTTGAAATCGAGTGATGGAATTGCAATAAATGTTGTCACTTAGTTAAAGAATGTCCCATTGTACCTATACAAACATTAAAGTTATGGATACAATGCAATTTACTATCATGATGATGACGACTGGCTGAAATTGAAAGCAACCGATAACAACAATAAGAAGATAATATTTTCTAGCAATCACAAGGGCAACAAAGAACGTAAAATGTGGAATTGTTTGATAGAATTCCTCAAAGAAAAGTAGTCTAAAGACATGGCATGTGAAGTGCTTGGCATAATGCCTCAATGGAATGTAGAAATAGCACGCAATCTGTTGGATAGAATGCCTAAAAGAAATGTGGTCTCATGGAATCCCTTGATTTGAGGATTTGTTCCAAATGGGGTTTGTTAAAAAGGCCTTGGAAACTATCAAGCAAATGCAATTGGTTGAATAAGACCAAACTCCTCGACCTTTTCTAGCATTCCACATGCATGAGCAGAAATTGGAGCTTTGAGGGTACAGACATCCATCTAAACATGGAGGGTAGAACAACTCAATCTGATGTTGTAGATGCACCTGCCCTGGCATTGTACGTGAACTGTTGTAAAGACTAATTTTATGCTTAGGAAAGGGAAGAATATATGGGCAATAGCATCTATTTTGTGTGAACCAAAAAGGCAATGAAACTAGAGGTAGATCTAGAGTGAATACAAGAGACTTAGTCATGTCTACCACTCAAAGAAATTAGAGGTAGATATAGTGTGAATATAAGAGACTTAGTCATGTTTATCATTCACACCTACAAAAAATATTGTCATAAGATTTAATGTTAAAAATAAGACTCCAAAATGAAATTGAATCTTTAAATGATTTTGTTATGGTAAATGGCCTAAATTCAGTATCTTTTGAACTCCAAAAATCCTTGACTTCACAACTTGATGAATTTCTTCGAAGGGAAGAGTGTTACTGGAGACCAAAGTCACGTGATACATGGCTTGCAGAAGGTGATAGGAACACCAAATTCTTCCATGCTTCTGCAAAAATAAAGATACAGAAAGGAAAAACTTCCTCAATAACAAATATGGATGGAATACTCTTAGATGATGATAACAAAATTGAAAAAGAAGCTATCTCTTATTTCAAAAATTTACTCAAGCTGTTGAACCTGCTTCAATTGATAATTCCATTCTTGAGGCTATTCCTACAATGGTATCTCGCAATGACAATGCAATGCTTATGGCCCCTTTCTCCATTGACGAAATCAAAGCAACTATCTTTGATTTATCCGCTGACAAAGCCGACCCGAGCCCTGATGGATTTACTGCAAATTTCTTTCAAAAATGTTGGGAAATCATTGGTTTTGATGTATGGAGGGCCCTTGAAGAAGTTAGGCGTAATAGAAATATCCTTAAAGAGCTCAATAATACTTTTATTGACATTATACCAAAAGTGGATTCTCCAAGCACCTTTGTAGATTTCAGACCCATTTCATTGTGCAACACCATCTATAAAATTTTCACTAAAGCAATTTCCATCCATCTTGCGAAGATCATCCCTCATATAATCTCAGAGAGGCAAGGCAGTTTTATACTGGGGAAGGATACCACTGAAGGTGCCATCGTAGCCCATGAAATACTCCATTCTATTAAATCTCATAAAATTTTTGCAATGATTCTCAAATTAGATATGATGAAGGCCTACAATAGGGTGGATTGGAATTTTCTATTGGTTGTCTTACACAAATTGGGTTTTGCAGAAAAATGGGTTAAATGGATTTCCTTCTGTATTTCCATTGCAAGGTTCTCAGATTTACTTAACAACTTGTCTTATGGTTTCTTCCCTTCATCTAGAGGTATTAGACAAGGTGACCCACTTTCCCCTTTCCTCTTCATACTTATGACTGAAGGCTTAAGTAGATCAATAAGAAGGGAAAATGTTTTAGGGGAGTTGAAAGGAATCCTAATTCCAAATATGCGGGAAGCTCAAACTCATGAACTCTTTGCTAATCATACCTTATTATTTGGTCATGCTTCAATACCTGAAGCTAGGGCAATCAAAAATATAATTACATTTTTTTCACTAGCCTTAGGTCAAAAAATTAACCCCTCAAAATAAAATAAAAAATTGTTCAATGTTCCAAATTTCATTCAAAACAGGCTAATAAAATTATGGGGGTTTTCTATGGGCTCCTTGCCTTGCTCTTATCTTGGCATACCATTCTTCTCTGGAAACAACCTTCATGCATTTTGGGAGAGAATTAGCAAATTAATTTCAGACAAAATATCCCTTTGGTAGTACAAATGGCTTACTTTTGCTGGGAAAATCCAAATGGTTAATTATGTCCTAAATGCAGTCCCTATTTACATGATGTATGTTTTAGAGGTTCCTTGCCACACCCTACATATGCTAAAATCCATCCTACGCTCCTTTCTATGGAATGATAATGTTGGGGGTAAAGAAAAAATACCACTCATAGCGTGGGACAAGGTTTGTTTACCAAAAGATCTTGGTGGAACTGGTATAAGAAATCTCTAACTGCAAAATACAGCTTTAGGTGCAAAGCTTACCTAGAAACTATATGAAAACCCACAATCAAGATGGGGGAAACTAATGTATTCAAAATATCTCTATTCACTCCCACAAGAATCTTTATTTAGGGCCTCCCCGTTACCAAAAGGATTGGAAATCTGGAACTTCTTATCTTCATGTAGATCTGTCATCCTTCCTCACCTTTCATGAATGATTCATAATGGTAAAAAAGCTAAATTCTGGGAGGACAGGTGGAATGGATATCCTGTTCTTTCATCTTTCATAGAATGGGGGAATTTAAAGGAATGCCTAAAAAATCTATGGGGTCGCCTTGTTGTTGATTATTTTAATGTTGAATATATTGACTCCATTCCAAGAATTACCTAGAAATTTGTAGATAATTTAAATATCTCTCTATCTATTAAAGAAGCTTATAAAAAGGAGATGGATAAGAGGTGCATTATCTTCACACCTAAGGATGATGTCTTAATTTGGACTAAATCAAAATCAAGGGAATATTCAATCAAAGAAGGTTACAATTCTCTTTTGGCCTCATTAAATAAATCAAATCTTCCACATGTTCTATTCTGGGATGATGCTTGCCTTCCTAAAGCTAGTGCTTTTTCCTAGATTGCAATTAATGGGAGGGCTTTAACTACTGAGAGACTTGACAGGTTGGGTCTCGTGAATGCTTTCCCATGTGTTTTCTATGGTTATTTCTTAGAAATTGGGGATCATCTTTTCCTACACTGCCCATTTGCAAAGCATTGTTGGTATTGGATTTTTTCAAAACTCAGCTGGTTCTCCATGGTCGGTCCTACCTTACCAATTCATTTCCAATCTTGGCCCTTAATTAAGTTAGCTTCTTTTTTCCATAGCCTATGGATTGTCACACCATCACTAGTATTGTGGTGCATCTGGAATGAAAGAAATAACAGAATCTTCAGGAACAAGGGTTCTTCTATTGAGGAGGTTCTTATTAAATTGGAATCTTCAATTTTAGAAGTTGTCAGATCTTACATCTTCAAGAAAGTTGAATCTTTAAAATTCTTCACTAATTGGGATAGTTTTATAATTAAGAACTGACCCCTTTTCAAATCCTTACCATTCCATGGAACTTTTTCTAATAAAATAGATAAGATACGAGCTCGTAAAGAGGCTAAATGAATACCTCCACCTATTATTATTTTTAAACTTAACTATGATGAGGTATCAAGGGGTAACCCTAGCAATTCTGGGGCTGGAATAGTTATAATGGATTTTGATGCTAACATTGTTAGAGTAGCTTGTAAAATGTTGCCGGTGGGAACAAACAATATGGCTGAACTTGAAGCCCTTATCATGGGTCTAGATCTTGCAAGATCTCTTCAAATCAACTCATTAATAATTGAAGGTGGCTCCATGGTTATTTTTTATGTTGTTGCATAGCAAAAAAATAATGTTTGGTAGCTCCAATATTTACTAGATAAGGTGTTATCTCAATTACAATGGTTCAACACATTCTCACTATCCCATTGTTATAGGGAAGCAAATACCTGTGCTGACTTCTTAGAAAATAAAGCAATACATGAGGAATTACCTTTTACAATTTTCAATATGGAAAACTTCCCTCTGAACAAATAAAATCTTATAGAGGGTTGCCTACATGACATGTTTCTTGTTTCGGGCTTCTGGTTATTGTGGCATTGGCTAAGTCTCCACTAAAGGTAAAAGGGATATTTTGGCTAGATTTCTTTTATTGCAAAATAATTTAATTGTCTCAATACGAATACAGACTTATTTTCCAACAAGGTTGGAGTGTAACTAGAGCACTCTATTTTGAATCAAATTGCATACTATACTCCATCATTTATTATTATGTTTTCCTTTCTATGGTGGGCTCATAAGTTGTTTTCATTGAAATTTTGATTGAGAAACTCTTGGTGAGATTATGAGCTATATGACTTTTTAGAAATATAATGGCAGCATACAGACAAAAGGGATCTAGAAATATTGTAATACGTTCATGTTTCAAATACATCTGGGCAGAAACTATTGTTCATCTTCTTTCAAACTTCTGGGACAATAGTAGGATGATATCCTTCTACATAGTAGATGAATACTATAGCATCTTTTTTTTCAGCTCTTAACTTTATGGCTGACCGATCTATGCAGTGGTTCTAAATTATCATTCATTATAGAAGGATCATGGTTTAGTGTTTCTCCTTTGGGCTTGATTTATATGGCCTCTTGCTTTCAGTGGAAATTTTATGAACAACATGATTGTTGTTGACTATGGTTAATGACCTTTCTACACAGTAGATGAATACTGTAGCATCATTTTTTTCAGCTCTTAACTCTATGGCTGATCGATCTATGCAGTGGTTTTTAACTTATCATTCATCATAGAAGGATCATGGTTTAGTGTTTCTCCATCGGCCTTGATTTATACGACCTCTTTCTTACAGTGGAAATTTTATTAACAACATGATTGTTGTCGGCTATGGTAAATGACCCAAAGAGTTTCAATCTATTTACGAATGACTTACATTGTCAATTTGGGCTGCTCTTTATTAACTTCGTATAATTTAGATCTTGGCACCTTTCCCATTGTAGGATGTATTCATAAGAATTATTTTCTATCTAACAGTTGTTTTGGAGATCTTCTTTTGTTTTATTAGGTCAGGAATTATGTGTGACAATTTCATGGAAACTATCATGGGCTGCAACCGACTCAAGGATAAACCTTCTCCTGAGATTATGTCAGCTGGTGTAAATTTGTTTCTGGCTTTGCACTTTTTGTTCGATGAATCTGTTAGATCACACAATAGGGTTCTTTCTCCTCCATGGAAGAAAAAAGTGAAGTTTTCTTTGGATCATTTACTACCATTGTCATACTATGAAGTTGGTTCTAGTTTGCCACTTGATAAGGAAATATGACTTGCTAATGTCTCTTGTTTTGGGTTTTTATCTTGTGGGGGGCTTCTCTGGGGGGTTAAATGAACAAGATCATTTGTTCACATTGTACAATTTTTTCCTTTTGGGTTTGGGTGGGTCCTAGGTCTAGTTTTTCTGTCTTTTTTTGGAGCTACAACAGGAGGTTTTCTTCCCTGGTTCTTTCCTGCCGATATGCTCCTTTTGAACCAGGGACTATAAATTCTTCTTATTATCAATAAAATTTTAGTGGCTTAGCCACTTTTATTTACAAAAAAAAAAACTTAAGAAACCCATTAAAAAAAAAGATATAAAATCTTGGTAAATATTTCATTTAAAAAAATAGTAATAATTTTTATTGGCGAATCTTTCCTTTGAAAAAATAATAATTTTATTAGTGATTTTTTATTCACTAAAATTTTATAGAAAATCTTGGTGAATCTTGGAAAAATATTGAAAAAAGAATTAATTACCATAGTGAATCTTTCCATTTAAAAGAAATAATTTCTTAAGGAAAAGTAGGGGCCTAAAGGTGGAAATGATTGATGGCTTTTTCAGGTAGACTCTATAATATTTAGTTGCCACCTTTGATTTAAAATATAATCTAATGACCCTCGTTGTATTCCATGAGGTAAAATGTACCTATAGTTTGTAATGCTCATGGACCCCAAAATTTCTTTTGGATCGTTGATCTCCATTGCGATCAATGATCCAAAATCAATTTTGAGTCCTATGAGCATTACAAATCGTAGGTATATTTTACCTTGTGGAATATAATGAGAGCCATTAGATTATATTATAAATCAAAGGTTGCAACTAAATATTGGTGATATGGCCTTAAGGACACTTGCCACAATCTAATCTAATCCTCACCTAAGGTTTGATATAGGGCTTCTTTCTTCTTTTTCATAAGGATTCATCTTTCATTGTAATCATCCATTCAGGTTAATGTACACCAATACAATTTCTTAAGTTTCTAAGCAAATTGGTTGCTTTGATCTCTATTTGTGACAGGTCAATTGCTTGCAGGTGATTTCTAGTAGTTGTGG
This sequence comes from Sequoia sempervirens, assembly GCA_007258455.2. NCBI lineage: Eukaryota > Viridiplantae > Streptophyta > Pinopsida > Cupressales > Cupressaceae > Sequoia > Sequoia sempervirens. The sequence goes on from VDFB02271358.1 coordinate 153,600,001, forward strand.
AGTTTACCATCAACTCCAACATGGTATTAGAGCACCAAATATGCAACTTCCCAATCAAATTTTGAGAGATCTAGCCTTAAGGAAAAAATAAGTGCATCCTAGAGAAAAATAAACCTTGGCATTGCATCCAAAATGTCCAAAAACCTAATAATCGATTGTTTTTTCTTAAATCCAAGCAATTGAATTTTTTGGTGATTTTAGGCATAAAAATTGAGGCAAAAAAATTGTACAATTATACAAAATCTATACAATCATACAAATTCATACATTATAGAGACCTCATACAAGTCAAGTTGTCATTACTGCATAGCCTTGCATAAAAATCAATGCACTTAAGTTATATTTTTTGCATGTTGTGCAATTTTTTTGATGAGTTTGAAAATAATACCGAGTTTATTACCTTTTTAATGTTGAAATCATTTAACTACTTGCTATACAATTTTTAGGTCATTGAAATATTTTGTAAAATATTCCTTATTCTTGCTTATGGTTAATTATTGCCCCAATGCCACTCCTATGCCACCACTCCTTATTCTTCCTCTAAAGTTGCTACTTTTACCTCTAGAATTTTTAGATTCACCTTTAGATTTATTTTTATTGTTAGAGTTATCTCTAGATTCATTTTTATTATGATTCTTGGAATTTTTATTTTTCTTAACTTTTAGACTTTAGAAAAAAATGTTTACTCTAAGTTTTCTTCATTAATCTCAATCCTTTGAGTTAGAGTCACTCAAGGACTCAAGCCTCCAAGATCACCTACAAAACAAAAACCAACCTTCTACAAGAGAGAAAAGCAAGAGCATGAATTTACAATAATAGTTGCAAGATAATATGGCCAATGTGCAATACTCAAGATTGTAATGATATTCAATTGGAATGACATGTTCATATGATGTCTTGCTTATAAAGGAAAATATGTGAGATAGGATTAGACAAGATCTTGACTTGTGTCTTAATCCTGTAGAATGAGACAACTACCTCAACATTATTAAATAACTTAGGGAACAAGAATTAAATACCATGATAAGATAAGATACTTGATCACATAACACCTACTAGAAAGATTCCTAGGACTTAAGTAAACTTAACATGTAAATAGGACCTATAATGAACTAGATATGTGAAAAACATATTTACACCAACACTTTAATTAGTATTTAATAAAACTCTATTCAATTCATCTAGTTTTAAGTGTGAAATCTTTGGAAATTCCAATTATAGAAACTACACTATTAAAATTGGGAATCAAATTCCTTAAGATTTTCTCTTTGACATTTTTATCATTTACATCTTCACCTAAACCTTTATTTAACTAGCCAAACCTTTCATTTTATTGAAAAATTATTCATAAATTCACTATTAGCCTTTTTACATTTTCAAAAACATCTCACTATTTGCATTATTGCAGTTTGTGTGCCTTGAGATGCATTAATGAATATTTCCTATTCTTACTTAGAATGAACGAGATCACTAATCCTAAAAAAATTACTTAATTGATCACATATACAATTTCAAAAGCAGCACGTCCATGCTCTCCCAGGAAATATACCTCGATTGAGATTTAGACAGCTTACTTTTATTTGAAGGAATTGTCAGCCTTTTCCTCTTATTTTATTTTAAACTCTGCAACACAGCTCACGCTGCTGCAGCAGCTTTTCTAGTGCTTTTCTCTTTCTCTTTCTCTATCCTACACAAAATAACAAATACTCTCGTCCACTGTTTATATGACAAGAGCAGCAATACAAATAAATAAGAATAATGATTTGGAGATCATAAAAGCTATAAATATGAAAGCCTTCAACTACAAAATTATATGAGACTTTATACAACTGCTTACCAGATGGGCAAACTTTCAAGACATTTCCATGCTCAATTGAAAAAGTTGACCATTTTCAGGTGCAGCTTTCTGTATGCTTTTCAAAGCCAACCTTTCCTTTTTTGGTTTAAATATATCAAATCCTTGCCCATGGAGGGCTAGCCTTAGGCAAGACTATACTTCCTTGTATAGGGGAGAGGACTTAGTAGTTGTTCACCCTAACTTCGCACTTCTCAAAATCTTACGTGGAAATTTCAAATCACTCCCAATTTTTTACAGCAGCTTACTTGGTAAGTCCCCTGCTTATAACTAAGGTTTCAGGGCCACATCATCAAATATGATGCCACATCGGCATGCTTTTTGTCAAGGTGTCCAAAAAGGCCCAAAAAAAAGTGAGACCAATACTTGTGCATTCACAACATGTTTTATTGAGCACTGATGTGGAATCACATGATTGGTTGCTTTTTAGATCAAAGGAATACATTTTGTTTAATTATGGGTAGTCATCATCAACACTAACAACTTTAAAGTCACAACTATTGATCCAATATTGTAATTTAAGAAGTTTCAAATTGTTATATTACATTCTTTATTGGTCATTCAATATTAAAATTAAGAAAATAGATAACATAAATTAGTTTGTAAGTTTAAAAGATTTGGATGTATAAAAATTGGTGTTAATTGTTAATATTGTAAAGTGACTAATAAATTAAAATGAGCTAAGTTATTTTGATTGATAAAGAAGGTTGAAGACTTATTATGCATGTAATTAGGCTGTGGTCTTGATTGATTATAAGACATACATGGCTCTCTATATAATAGTAATTAGGCATGAAAATATAATTATATAAGAGAATATCTAAGTATCAACTTCAATAAAAATTAAAAGACACTGCCATCTCATTTAATTTCTCCTCTAATGCATCATTCAAATCAAATTTTGCTTCTTCAAATATCAATTATTATAGGAAAAAGTTGAAACCTATGATACACAAGATTGCATCCTCACCCCTAGCCCTACACCCCTTCTCCCTTGTTATCCTGAGGACACAAGGATGATAGGGGATGTAGGGGCCATCCCCTATTCTTTGGGAAAATCAAGGGCATTTCCTTAAAAAACAAGCATATATCACTTTTTATTTTATTTTATTTTTAATTAAAAAATCAGTTAAAAAAAAGTAAATTACAGCTAATTTTATATAACTATGGAAAGAAAATTTATAGTTGTTGAGTGTTCACATACAACTATAGAATGGAGATATACCCTATTCAGTGGAAAAAAAAATCTTATCCTATTAATCAATAGATGTTTATATGACTACAAACAAATATGGAGAGCATATAATTACAAAATGAAAGTATATAGGTGTGGAATGACCAAGAACATGGTTATAGAGTTGAAAGTGAAATAATGCACATGTAAAATGAGATCATTGAGTTTTGAGAAATGTATGTTTTCATTACACTTTTATTTATGATTTTGTATCTTTCAAGGTTTTTGTCATAATCCAAATATTAAACAATAAAATCATTTTTATTTTTTTTATTACTAGTATACTTGAATCAATGAACATGTTACATCAAATATTGAATTTCATACATTCCATGAATGTAGATGATCAAAAGGGAGACTCTCCCTTTTAAATTTGATTACAAACACACAAAATATGCTATGCAAGAAGGCTGCAAATACATATAAAGAACTAAAAATGAAAAATAAATCTGCAACTTTATTTCATTCAAATATGCAAATGGTTTACATCAAAATGAAGCTCATGGGCTCCTCTTCAATCCCACATGCAACACCTACAACAAATGTGTCTTCAATAATCTAGCACAATTTCGGCAACATATAGGTATGCAAATTTCACTTCTCCAAGCCCCCCCTCTCTAAATGAAAAGGCATCAATAAATAGAGATTGAGCAAAGAGAAAACAATCCATGGTTTCACAAAACAACCTCCTAAAACCACCTTGATAAATCCACGCCCCACCTTTGGAGCTTCAAAATATGCAATGAGAAATGAGGTCCAATGCATGCCAACCTTCTCTTGGGCACCTAAACTCTTGTCCAATCAGATTTGGTTGTTTATGACATCTTACAACCTCTTACATATTCCTTATAGCTTGTCGGTTACACTTTACATGCAAAGACATGCAAGCAACATGCAAGATTCTTTGCAGCCCGTGACCTTATGACAAATTATGACACATGTACATGCAAAACTTACCAAAACCTCTAGAAGACTTGACAATTTGTCCTCATCCAAAGGTGGAAGCCTAGAGAGAATATTCCTTCACAAGATGCTTTAACCGCATCAAGATTACATTTGCATTTTCACACCTAGGGAAAATTACATTGTTGCAAATGAAAATATTATTTTCCTATCACTTAAGCCCTTATTGAAATCAAACAAAGTAAAATTAAATATTTTTGGTGACATAGGATTGCCCATACACCTTGGATGCTCCTACATCAGTAGAACCTTAAATTTTGATGCCATGTATAGCTAAGCTTGTCTATATTGTGCAACATAGGTTGAAACTATAGAACATAATGTGAACATTAACTCAAATATTACATACTTTTAGTTAATATCAAGGGCTACACTACATTGAAATTTCATATATGTACTCCTTTTTCCATTTTCTTGTGCTAAAAATTAAAGAGATTGTTATATCTTTTGTAATACTTATTTGGTTAATTTCTTATTTTTTCTTGAGGGTGTTTCTTCTCTATGTGAATGGTACTCCTTTTTTTTTTATGAAATTTCTTCATACTAACCTAGTTTTGCTTAGTTGTACATACACAACTAGATTTTTGTTCAAAGTGGTTGGTCAAGGATTCAAAACTTATAATTTTGCAATGATTTATGCATGTCCTTGGATATGTAAATCTACTAATATTTAGTGTGCTCTACACTATGTTTTCTACATAGCTCATATGCTAATAAAATTTGATTTTTCTTATAGGACTTGGATCCTATCATTAGTCAATTTTTTTTCTTGAATCTATTTCAATCTTTTGCATAGATCATTTTACATGCAAGTGCAACTTCAACAAACAAGATAAGATATTTCCTCACAATCAAAAAACTATCACGGTTTTTAATACCATATAAATAAATTAAGAAATGACACTTAGAAAATTATCAAAAGAGAGAATAATTCATTTTCAAACTATACTTAGGTCTACATAACATTTCTAGTGTTCTTCAACTAAAGTATCTAACTATCAGCTAGTTTTAGTTTACTAACTATAATCAATAATCATCTATATTATGACCATTGGACATGCTTTATTAGATAGAAGTACATATACTAATGTACACCTTTAAACTATTCATTGATAGAACCTTTAGGTGTACAATTTTAGTTTCTAGAAGTCATTCATATATAAAGATGTATTTTTAGAAGTCAAGTTTGCATGTCCCCATCCCTTCCTTTACAAATCATTTTTTGTACACCAAAAGTTCAAATACAGTCACTTTTATATAACATTGAGTTTAATGTTCAAAGTAAATTTTGACTTTAATAGTAGTTCAATTATTTATCATTTTTTGATAAAGATTAGGTGTAAAATTGCTATTAACTATTTGACCATTTGACCATTAAAGAATGTAATATTTAAGTAGAATATTCAAAAACTACAACATCATTTATCAACATATTTATTATCATAAAATAATAAATCATTCAAATAAATCTATATTTTGAATAATCTAATTATAAAAATAATACAAAACAGATTTAATTTGTAACACCTCAAAAACTCATTAATTTAATTTAAACCTTTTCAACTAATAAAAACTAGTCTACCTACTTCCAAAAACAAATTCTATTTTCTGTTTGATAGATGATCACTTCTAAAATAGTCTACCTACTTCCAAAGACAAATTCTATTATCTGTTTAATAGATGATTACTTCTATAATATTGGTATTCTTGGTAGTTGTCCAAAAGATTGTCTTGATGTAAGACAACCAAATTCTTCTTTGTGCAGGTTATCCACAATTTATCAACATAACAAAACAATTTTTGTGAGCTCATGGGGAACATGATCTGCACAAATACCATCCTAGGTTTTGTTGGAGTAGTTTTGGCTCAAGATTGCCATTTTTTAATCTGAACATGATTAAGCTTGTTGCTCATTGTCTTGTGACCAATGATTGTACGCAATTGTTCAGGTCTTTACAGCTCAGAATTGTCATTTGCCTATTCTTTTAAAAAGTTTCAGTGACCCAACTTGCTGCTAGTTAGCTTATCACCAATAATTGTATGCAAGGAGATGATAATTCTCAGAAAGGACAATATAATTCTCTGGGATGATAAACCATCATAATTTTTCCAGATTCAGAGGAAGATTTTACATTGCAATGTGTGCATTAGCTCAAGAAGAATCCTTAAGAAATTCCACCTTTTCATCAAAAGAGGAAGTGCTAATTATGCAGTAAATTGTCTCAGTTGTATGCCCAAACATTCATTTTAACTTATAACCGTTTTGAACACCTATCATACGAGGCTGAGTTGCATTTCTTTTCAATATATGATTTCAGAAAACTATCCAAGTTGGAGGTGGAGTTTCCTATCACTGTTTTAAGGATGACCACCTAATTCATTTTTGTGCTAGAATTTGATGACCATGAACATTAGGAAGAAAATGAGAATCTGCACAAAAAAGTCTGGTAGAATTCTGACCATGAATAGAAGCAGGGGTTCTATCCATGTAGCTTCTTTGTGAACATTCGCCTAGCTCACCATATTATTTCATGAACTGGTAAAAGGTATTCATGAGCTCCATGGATTTCAATGCCTATCAGGAGAAACATTCAATATTTGCATATACAAACAAAAAATAATTAAGACTTTGATTCCATGTATGTGGTGCAATGTCCCACAATTTAGACCCCCATTTTTTTCCATATAGGTATAACTTGCAAAACAAAGCACATGTCATGCGTCTTAGTTCCCAATCACCTCTAAGACATTCCAAAGATACTCATATGCATCTATAGAAAAGAGAATGTTGTTTTTTTTATGTGGAGGCCCTATGCTAACACATAAACTTATTTAACTTTGACTTGGAATGTGAAGCCCAATATGTCATGGAGCCACTAGTTTCCAAGATATGGAACTAAAGTCATCCATTTCTTAAGTGTTAGTTAACTAATTCAATTTCATGTATAAATCAAGTGTCACATGGCCAATAATAACATCATGCATTGTGAAGTGTCACTTAACCAATAATAGCACCATGCATTGTCTCATCGTACTATAGCCTAATCACATGAGTCAAGTCCTACCTAGGGTAGAGGCCCAAAGAAACACTTTACAAGAGTAGTAACATACTTTACATCACATAATATGAATGTCTAACTCATCTACAGATGATGAAAACCTCACTCTATAACCTTAGCACATACATTGGACCACCATCCTACCCCCTTAATTGGTAGAGTGGTATCAATCCTAACTAGATATTTTCAATGATGACTTAGAAAGTGCAGAAAACATGAGTTATGCATTCCCTACTAGCAACTAGGGTTTTTTAAGCCTACAAGAATCATAAACCTTGAGTGCTATCAAACCCAACATCTATATCATATGAACCCATTTCTTACTATCCTTGCAAGAATTAGAACATAGTTTTGATTATCATGTAATCAATTTCTTATTGAACCAAAACCCTAAAAAGAAAAGCCAAGAAAGAAATAAACCAAAAATACATTGCAATAAACCCTAACTAATTACATTTCAATCTAAGAATCAAAGGACAATCTCATGTAGACAAAGTTATGGAGCTTAACAAATGGAGGTAATATTACTTCTAGTAAAACATTTGTGACATGAAATAGTTCTTATAGCACCATGGCCAAGGTGAAGCAAATTCATGACAACTATGTCAACAAGCTTGTCTTATTGATTAATAATTTAAAATACAAGATACACAACTCATGGCAAGGAAAGTAGGTTCATGTGATCAAACAAGTTATAGCATCCATTTGATTCACCATGAATTTGAGAAAGTTCAAGATCTATGGAATGATAATTATGTAAGGAACTACAAGAATAGGCCTATAAAAAATCATATTCTATGCTATGAGTTGAAATCCTCTCCACCTACTATATATAATAGATGTATCTAGATAGCAATTGTTAGTGAGGCCTATAGTAGAATCTTGATAAATGTCAAGTTTGTATGGTACATTGTACATATGGATGAGTAGGTGATATGTTTTGAACCTTTATAGTGTTGGTTGGATGGACAGATAAAGAATTTGTTGCCATGTATCATATATATGATTTGGAGAATAGACACATGTTTTAAACACATAAATTTGAACTACATGTATGTGTGTAGATGCATGTGAATCCATATGTAGGATGTCATATAATGTAGAGAGTGAGCGAAAGAGTTAGAAATATTATTGAGAAACATTACATTTGTTACCACTATGGGAAAATGAATTGGAGTTGGTAAAAATTGAGTATATATAATAGTATTTCGACCCAACATCTACATATCATGGTTTGAGAGAATAGTATTGAACATAGGTTTTCATTCATGTCAAAGGTAGTTGTCAGTTGTTGTCAAAGAGTTTCAAGGCTATCAAATGTGAAAGTTGTCAAAGATGAAATAGATTGTAGGAATACTTGAATTATCATTATATTCCCCTTGACTTAAAGTGATATGTATCCAAAGTGATAATCATGATGTTGTCTTATCAAGCAAATCCTATATCAAGTAACATACATTAAGTTTTGTTGAGACGTGACTACCTTTCGACAGTTGGTGTGTATTGCATGCTTATTATACCATGCAAAGTATGCAGTCGGCATGACTGAGGTGGTCTGGAAGTTTGTGCAAGGATATCTTTTGGGTAGAGATATTTCTCTAGAATTACAAATGGGGTTGGCATTTTTTTCTAAAATGTAGTGTTGCTCTATGGTTTTGAAGGAGAGTATGTAGATACACTTGTTTTATCAGTTTCCTAAGTTTTTGGAGGATATGCTCAGTTTGCAAGAAGTTTGAAGTGTCAGAGGTTCATCAATCTGTTCAAAGTTCAAGGTGTGTTTAGTAATGGCTAGTAGCATGTGATATTCAAATCTTGCAGGAGGTGTTAGGATAGGACCTGGTTAAGGTTTTTGTGGTGGTGCATGACATCAAGTTCTTTTAGCGACAAGAAGTTTATGTTTGGACCATTGTGTTACAAGTTTCATGTAATTTGAATTAGGTCCACCTTATGTCATCCTGGAGCTCTTTATGGATTCCTAGCTAACATGGAAGAGTGTTAATGTAATGTCATGTATAAATTTGAAATGCTTAGATGCATTGTAGGTGTGAGTTACATCAGTTGTATTAGTTGTGATTGAGTGAGGGGATTTTGAGTATAGAGGTATGAAGAAAAGAGAGAGTGTCGGTATCAAAAAATCATTTTTAGTGAGGAAGAGTCTCATCATTGACTTTGACACATATCGAAGTTATATTTCAAATCCGCAAGCATTGCCATTATATTCTGGTAATATTGGTGTTCTACCTATTGTATTATTTCATTAAGGGATTAGTGTCTCCAATAGGTTGGTGCCTACTAGCACATTAGGGTATTTTTGTCTCTCATATGTTGGTTCCTACTAGCACATTAGAAACTTGGCATGAGAACCATATTGAGGGAGCGGGTTTAGGTTTTTCTCTAAGGAATGATCCCAACCAAAAAGGGTAGAAGTCAAAGTTGGATTAGAAATTGGAACTGAAACTTATTTCAGCATAAAGGTTTGGATTTTGTTCCAAGGTCTGATCCCGCCAAGTTTGTGTGGAAGTTGGAATCAAAATGACACTTGGAACATGGACTACCTAAAGGTGAAAGGTGGATGTTCTGTTCTGAGGTCCGATCCCACCCAAAAAGGTGGAAGTTGGAATCAAATCAAGACCTAGGTCAATAACTTATCTTCGTGTGAGGTTTAGGTTCCATTTTGAAACCCAATCCTACCATATGGGTGAAATTCTGAGTCAGAATGAAACCAAGTGCAGGGACCATGAGACATATTTTCAACAAGTTTGGAGGTCGAAATCAAAAATTACTTAAACACTGGAACCTTTTTGAGGGTCGAACCAAGACTTAGTAAACCATTCAACATTTCAAGAATCAGACGTGAGGAATATCAAGGGTTCAAAACCCAAATCTATAAAGGCCTACATGGTTTAAGGTTTTCAAATTTTCAAAAGGAGGTTGACCTAAGCACACAAAAACACTAGGTGACCTATGGCACAACATAACGAAGAAATTCACCCGTGAAACGTGACAAAAAACAAAAGAAAAATGAAGAAAAAAATTGCATGAGCAAACCAAACAAGAAAAAGGAAAACAAACAAATGAGCAAAATGAATAGGACAATGGAAAAATTGAAACAATAAAATGAAAAAATGAAACAAGAAATGCAAGAAACAAAAAACCCTACCTCGAAGGAAACACAACGAAAAGGAAAACAATGCATGATCAAAGGCCTCAAAGCTTGAACCTGCACCCTATCAATTGCTCTATTCTTTCTTTTACTCATGAAAATGAAAAGCAATTATGAGCCAAAATGAAAAGGAAATCCAAATATATATACGGGTCTTACACATGTGAAGTGACTTGGCATTAATTTGGGTAGTTCAGGCATCAGAATCGAGACTGAACCCGGTAAGTGAACCAACGCAAAAAAAAATCCCAAAGACAAGGAAAAAATCGGGATCAGGAATGAACTTGACACATGAACCTTCAAAAAGTGAAAGGCTCTAGTTCCAGTCCAAAACTCAAACCCAACAAGAAAAAGCACAATTAGATGTGAAAATTGGGATTCGATCATAACCCAAAACAAGAACCTTCCAAAGGTGCAAGGTTATGATTTTAGTCTAAAATCCGATTCCAAAAATAAAACAACAAGCGAAGATCAAGGTCAAAATGGAACAAGGTGAACTTTCGTAAGGAGTGAAGTTCAAGTTCCAACCCGAAACTTGAATCCGACAGGAAAAGACTAGGAAAGGGAAAACCATGGGGATTGGATTTGAAATAGAGACAAGAACATGAACCTTGAAGTTTCGAAGTTGGTGCAGAAGCACCTAGGCTAACCTCCATTTTGTTTGTCATCAATTTTGGCTTGTACCTGATCTTAGCCAAATCAGGGTATTGGAGTGTTTAGTTTGGACCTTAGAAGGTCTTGTTTGTGTGATGAGTTAGTCACTAGGACTTAGGTCATCCTAGTTTAATCAATGTTGTTAAATGTTGCTTTATTTTAGCTTTGGACAACATATGTTAGAAGGTAAAGCATTAAATTTGTGCTAATCACATCTAAGTTGTTAGAAGATGCCAAGAGGCAGTTGAGGAAGTTGATGGTTCAGAATCAAGGAGGTTGAGATCCTAAGATGTAGGATGATGGAAAGAGTTGCAAGAATGTTGCAAAGTTGCATGACAACATTGTTAGGTTGCATGCAACTTAGTTATATTGGATTCCCTTCAAATTAGGGATGTGGAGTCGTTCAACTTCCCTTGAAACATGGTAAAGGCTTCAAAATAGGTGTGGTGGCTCGTAGAGAGCAGTTAGATGCATTGTAAACAAGTTTTGTTGTGTGGAATAGAAGAAAGATAGCAGATTTCTGTGTTTTCCCGTGTGTTTTGAGAAACAGAGATCTTGAAAGTACTGTACACACTAATTTATCATTGTATTTGTGTTCTTAGAATATTTTTGAATCACTTTCCTTTTGTGTTCAGGTTGCTTAGAGTAGGATTGTTGTTTTGAATTCATAAATTAGGTTGTAGAGGGTTTTTATTTTTGTTTTGTGCAGTCAGACTTTGAATGGCTCCCCCATAAACTATGATCATGGGATCTTCCTGAGTTTAGTAGGATATGGAAGGGGAGCCATGCACCTATAAATACTTAGGCATAGGAAACATGTGGAGTCAAGCAAGGATTATTAATCTCAAACCCTAAGCGAGCTAGGATAGCCCGGTTAGTGATTTGGGAATGAGAATTTGAAGAACTTAGGCAGGGGAAGGAGTACAGTATGGCCATAGTACGGTTCCAGGTGATATTTTGTCATAGCTAAGCATGATAGAAGGATTGAAACCTCAATCAATCCATTTGAGATAGATTTGAAGGAGAAAGTGTTAAACCCTAGGAATTAGGCCTAATTAGCCTATTTGCCCTTGAAAGTAGGAATCCACTGTACGGATGCTACAGGGGTCTGAAACCTTTTAAATGTTTTAAAGGACTGAAAAGGGTGTCAGGAAGTGCCATTTAATTGGTAGGTTGCTTGACAAGTTTAAGAGAAAAAGGCAGAAAAGTGACCGGTAAGGGCTACAAGGATTAAGCCTCTTCAAAGGCAAAATCTTGAGATCGGGTAGATTGAAGATTGAAGATTGAAGACCCTCCAAGATGCATTCAATTGGATGTGAAATGCAAGGAATCAGTGTCTCCATCTCCCCTGCAAGTAGTTCAAGCAAGGTGATGAAGTTGGCATCTAGATCCTTCTAGGTGTTGGAAGGAGATTGCAATTTCAAATGGTGTTGGTCTACCTAAGTTAAGCACAAGTGGAAAACTCTTGGAGAAGAGTTGGAGCAGGACTTGGTTAATCATCCAAGCCCAACAAGAACCCATTGGTAGTAGGTTCCAGGAAGGAGACAGTGAAAAGGTCTCTAAAAGATTGTGCAAGCAAGCTTTGGTTCACCATACCCCAGAAGTTCAAGTTCCAGCCCAAAATCTGAACCCAACAAGGAAAAAAAAGGACCCAAAAAAAGACAACTCCCAAAGCCAAAACAAAAGTACAAAGGGAAAAGAGCATCAAGGGGGGCCCATTTTAACCAAAAGAAGAAAAATATGGGGTGGTTATGCGAGGCATAACAAATGGCAACTTGACTAGGAAAATGGTTTGCCCATTTTCAAGATATTGAAGAATTTAGTCACCCCAGAACCTCTGGTTTATGATTACCTTAACTTGAGCATGATTGGTTACAAAAAACAAGACCGAGTTGAAATCTCAAATTGT
>VDFB02271358.1:153612937-153631708 GCA_007258455.2 Sequoia sempervirens
CACTCCACCCCCCTCTTTCTCTTCCTCTCTCAAGTTAAACTCCCTCCCACACCCTCTCCCTCTCTCTCCCACTCCCTCTCTCTGGCACTCCCTCTCCCTACCTATCTCTCAAGTCTCTCCCTCTCACCCTACCTAGCTAAGCCCCCCTCACACCAACCCCTTCTCTCCCACTCCCTCTCTTAAACTCTCACTTCCACCCCCTCTCCCTCTCATCCCCACCCTACCTAGACATCTCTCTCTCTCTCTCTCTCTCTCTCTCTCTCTCTCTCTCTCTCTCTCTCTCTCTTAAAATTCTCCCTCCCTCTAAAGACATACATAAATACTTAGAAGCATAATACATATGTACATACAATCATACAATATACATGCACTGATAGATATAGGCATACATACATACATACATGACACACCAACATGTACATGTACATACAAACATACAAATATATCAACAAACATTCAATAGAGTGGAATTTAACATAAAGGAAGACATAACACGAGCGTGTTATAATGTGCTTGTGTTATGTATTGCTTGACATGTATCCCAGATAAGCAAAAAAATGTCAAAACTAGGAAATAACATATAACACGCTCGCATTATATCTTGCTTTGGGAATCCCCAAGCCTTAGCATTGGTATTTTCCTTGGAATACCAACCCAAAGGCTTGGAGGGCATTCCCAACGACCAGATATGTGTTTTTGCAAATTCTACAGTTTTTCACATAATCGAGTTCATGCTCACCATCACGATTGCATCTGGTTCAATATCGACGAAATTGAACACATGGGTAATGTTAGGTTCTCTCTTAGCTATCCAACGATGTAATTTTTTTCACTTTTTGACAATGTTAAGCCTTTCATCCATAATTTCTTTTGTTTGTATCTCTTTTTTGCCAAAAAGTAGTGTTTGGTGTTTTTTTCATTATAAATTAACCGAAATTGAAATAAAAATAAATTTTAGAAACTAGACTCCATCTCCAACAAAAATAAAATAAAATCAATTACTTTCCAAAATTTGTAGGGGGCCAAAATTCTGCTTTTCAGGAAGTGCCCACTTAGAAAATTAGTAAAAAATTAAATATTCATTAAAAAATTATCAAAAAAATCGTGCATCAACTAAATATTGTTAGCTAACTTTTGACTGTAGCAATTTTAAAAATACTACAAAAAATTTCACCGTGCTAGGGTCGTACAAGAGTTGTTATGTTATGTTTTATCTGACAAAAACAACACCAATTTATGTATGTACCTCTTGTGAACCCCTTAATATCAACCATTTTCAAAATAAATTAGTAGTTTAGAAAGTAGACTCGGAGCACTTCAATCCTTGTTTTTGTTCCATCTCAAAATTTTGAGTGTAACTATCATCAATTTCACGTCCAAGGTCAGTATTTCCTAATTTCAGAAAAAAAGTGGCCACTTAAGCTCCCTTTTTGGGAACCATTTTGGTGCACTTACCCAGAAATCCAAGGAGTCCTAATCATCACCAAGAAAAGCATTCGATTGAAAAGATGAAGGGGAAAATGGGGGAGACTTAGGATTTTTTGCTTTAGGTGATTCATCTTTTTCGACACTCACTCTGGGAACAAATTCCATAGAGGGTATTGATGAGGAACATGCCATAGCATCAGTGGTTAAGGATGGAATACAATTCTTAAGAGTGGATACAACTGAAGCACGAATGACAGCCGCTAGCTCAAAAAGGTGAACAAATTTTGGATCTGTTTTAATTGTAACCCCCTGATTATTTGCAACAAACTTCAAAGAACGGTGTAAAGTAGAAGTCACAACACCCATAACATGAATCCAGGGTCTCCCCAAGTGAAGATTGTACGGTAATGGGCCAAGCATCACATAAACCAACATAGGAAAAGTAATGGGGCCTAGCTACAAAGGTAGTATTATCATACCTAGAGCTTGGTGGTCAGTGTTATCGAACCCATGAATATACAAGGAAGAGGTTGCTAAAGAAGATGAATCAACTTTGATTTTGGGCAATAGGTCCATATCGCAAACGTTGAGAGATGAACTAGTGTCAACGAGAGTATCCCTAGTACCGATATTAACATTAATTATAATCATCAAGGGATCAGCTTGCTTCTGCACATCCAGAGGTAGAGTTCTTGCGGGTGGAACGTAATATTCAACAAATCCACTCGAATATGAGCCAACAACACATTAAAATCCATAGGCCTAGTGGAGGCGGGAAAGAGAATCTTTTGCAAGGCTTCCTACAACATCTCTTGGTAAATCAGAGTGGTTTGAAGCAAGTCCCAAAGTGAGATCTTAGATGGAGTAACACAAAGTTGCTCGACAAGATCGTAGTCACCTATTGCTTTGACCACAAGTTTAGGTGTTGAAGGAAGGTTTGGTTGGGAAGGTGGTAAAGAAGTAGGAACCTGAGTGGGCTGTTATGTAGGAATGGAAGGTTGTTGATCCAAGTTCTATTTATTTCTCCTTGTATTGTATGTATGCCCAACAACATTATAGGAAGTAGAGTCTGTAGCTTTCACGAACCTTGAATATAAGTTTGATGAATCACTATGACACGAAATAGCATAGATAGAATAGTTCTCCCTAGGGGATGGTTCAGCTGAGGTCATGTAAATGATGGGTTTCTTAGGGCTCAGAAGAGCCACAGAGGCCACAACCACATTTACCGACTCCTCAGCTTGGGAGGGGAGAGTTTGTTTGGAAGATTTATAGATAGGGGAGAGCACTTCTAAGAAATCATCTAGAGCGTCTTCCAACATATCAAAATCTTCTTTAGAAAAGGGATTATCATAAGCATGTGACATCACAAAAATAGATTTGATGTGTTCACGTTAGGTTCACCAAAATGTGATATAAGAGGGATTCGTTGCACATAGGTCTCTTCATTCTCAAGATATCACTAGGGAATGAACTACCCTTATACACCTCAATTTAAACAAGTCAATGAAAATGCAAAAAAGTATGCTCAAGTTATGTTTTAGAGAAAGTTATTTCAAATCCTGAGAGAGTGAAACCCCAAGATTTATGCCTTAGATGAGCAAGCTCTCAACCAAAAGATAGCAGCGTTGTTTCAGGATGCTAGTGCAGTGTGCTAGTGTCCCAAGCAACAAAGGGCTCAAGAACTCAAGCATACATAACTAGGTCTTAATTCTAAGCTTAGGTCTGAGACGTACTAAGCAAAATAAACAAACAAGAAACCAAAAACAATAACAAACACAAGGGGACTTGGAGAAAGCTTACCTTTCACTGAACGTTCAACTCTTCACTCCAAGCTCCACTTTGCACCTACACACAGAAGAACAAGGGGGAAAGGTTGGGGCTGTATAGGGGCCTACCTCAATTAGACCCCTGTTTTGGTGTTCCCACCTCCACGGACAACTAAGTTGTAAAGTAGTGTAAATGAAGTAAACAAAGCATGTGGTGAAAGCGAAATCCGCTAAGGAGTAGAACCCGCACCATGAGATAGTAAATGAAGAAGGAAGGAAAGTGTGAGAGAGAGAGCATTACCCATGGGCCTAGACCCTCTCTAGAGCACATAGACGCACCATTGAGTGCTTGATTGAGAGCTGTTGTTGCTAGAGAGACCTCAGTCTAACATGGATTTGCTTGTGAGAGTGTTGCTATCAAGGATGAAGAGAACTCAAAAATGGAGCAAGTAATAAGAGAACTTGAATGAATGACTTCCAACCCCAAATGAGAGCAAGAAAGGGGTTTTTAATACATGTAAGGGCGGCAAAGAGCCATTACATCCAAAATCCAACTACTATGATACATGTCAAAAGAGTCAGGATTCCAGATTCCTTGTTTCAAACTTGGAAAACCACTAGGACGCATTCCCTCCATGCAGATGTTCGTGCGCTGTGTAGGCATCTAGAGCCTAGATTTTTAGGAAACATGTCATCAGGCTTTTGTTGCTCTACCACAAGTCCACATGGAGTTAGAATTGCAAAATTCTGACTCATGTGATTTTTGTCATTAATGCTCTAAGGTGTCATAAATGCTAGGAA
This sequence comes from Sequoia sempervirens, assembly GCA_007258455.2. Classification (NCBI taxonomy): domain Eukaryota; kingdom Viridiplantae; phylum Streptophyta; class Pinopsida; order Cupressales; family Cupressaceae; genus Sequoia; species Sequoia sempervirens. The sequence continues at coordinate 153,616,936 of VDFB02271358.1, forward strand.
AAAATGCAAAAATGTGGAATTGCCCCTAGGTGCAATTTTGTGACATTACAATAAGTTTACGTATATTGTGGCACCATAGGTTGGGCCACATTGGTGAAAAGAGGCTCAAGACTCTGGTTAACAAGTATATGGTGGATGATTTTTTTGTAACACCTACCCATGTTATCCTACCTATCTTGATTATATGCTTATGCTAAAATATGTGCTTTGTATTTGTTTAATTAAATTACATTAATTCTTGTATTGTTCATACCATATGATGATTTCATAATTGAAATGATAATATTAAACTATATATTATATAATATTAATTTTACTAAGCTATGCTTCAACTATTGTTACATATTGGGTAGATGTGTGTAATGTTTGATTTGAGTGTGCACATATAGGTGAAATCCTAGTGGTTAATCAAATATATTTTACAAGGTTTTTTGTTTATGTTTACCCATTTTACTCAACTAATAGTAAATGATGTGATGGATGTGTCAACGTTATTTGAGTTATGTGTGATTTTGGATCCCTATTGTGCTAGCTCAATAACTTGGTTACATTCTTGAGTATTTTTAGTTATTTTATAATGTGTATTTTGGCAATTGTGAGTGGATTCTATCTAAATTACCTAGGAAAATATTAAAATGAATTTGAAATGTTAAAATAGAACTTAGATTTAAAATGAGAAATTAGAACATGTTAGAAAAAATATATAATTATTATTTATAAAAAATACATTAGGTTAGAATTATATATGTAAAGGGATATAATTTGTAACTTGTTGAAAAGTAAAAATGACCTATTAGAATAAATTAGAAGGACGTTCTCTGAATATATTAGCTCATTATGAGAATATCTAGTCACTATGCAACGTGAAAAGGAATTATGAGATTTTTGAATTTTAACTTTAGTTATATGCAAAAGGTGTTATTCATTTCACTCTATTCCTTTATTATATAATTTTAATTCTGGGGAAAATTTGAGACCGAGCAAAAGATAGTCATGCTTTGAGTTAAAAAGCTTGCTTAGAAGATTGAAAGAGATTTTTTTATCTCAAAAGTAAGTGCCCCTCTTGGCAACACTTGTTAAGATTATTTTTTAATGTTTCTTGGAGTGGGAAAGATCTATAACTCTCTAAACCTTGAATCCTTTGCTAAATTAAAGGTATCAATTGCTATTTTATTATAAATTTAGGAAAAAGTTTGTATATTTTATTAATATTCATGAGAAGAATTTTGGGATTGCTTATTAGATAATTATATGGCCTTGCTCCCAATTCCTTGTGATGCATATGGAATTATTATTTTATGATTTAATGTAGTTAGAGATAGAGTTTGTTATTTTTGTAAATGAAAGATTGTAGATTTTATTTTATGTTGTATCGTTAATTTTGGAAAATATAAATTTGTACATAAATTCTTGTAAATTATTCTTAAAATTTTATGTGATTGCATAGATGTATTATTGGGAAAATTTGGATCAAAATTCTATAATTAAGCTTTTATGATTGCATTTATTTCAAAATTTAAGAAAATTGAAGGTTCATTAATTGTGGAACCTAGATATTGGAAATTTAGAAAATTTTACATTATTATTTTTGAAACTTGAAACCTTTAAAGTGAAATTATTTTTGGAAATATCTATTTTTTCATAGAATTAATGTGTCATGTGTTAAAATATACTTTTCTTCTTTTTAAGGGCTAAAAATATATGTTAGCAGTCTTATAATGTATCATAAGAATGATTAGGAGGTTAGAGCTAAGAGTGGATGGGTTGTAATGGGAATGCAACATGATGAAAGTATGTATAAAAGGATGGGTTGTATTAGGAATTAGGTATCATGCCAAAATGACATTTGGAAGGATAGATTATATTGAAAATGCAACATGTTGAAATCATATCTAGATGAATTGGAAATTATGCAATAAGATAAAATGACATCTAAAAAGATGTATTACATTGACAAGTTTTTCCAAGATGGCACTTACTTTTGAGACCATGAGTCTAATTGGTCCTAGCTTGGTTTCAAAGAACTAAGAGGACACCACTCCTCATGAAAATAATATTGGCATCTTGTGAGTTTTATGTATGAAAATGTCTAAGATAAGATAATGAGAAATGAATGAATTTAAATATTTTGTAACAACCTTGTAAATTATTGAATGTGTGTCTTGTTTAGTATATGTTTCTTTAGGCTTCCATAAGCTATCCCTTCAATTGTCTTAGGTCATGTGCCCCTCCTTTTATATTGAGTTATGAATCTTGTCTCTTTGGTTAGTTATGAACTTTTTGTATTGTGGAGAGGTTCTATTGTTTGCTCTTCCTCATCATATGGTGCTATTCCATGATGCTTGTGTAAGTATTTCACTATTGTTTTCTTTATCAATGTGAATTGACCATGTGTCATCATACACTTTATTATGTGCTTGGGTCATGATTTTGGTTAGTTTAGATAGTTACACCAAGTGTGTGAGAATGAGGTTGTGAAACATGTTTGTTACAAATAGAACACAAAAAATGTCCATTTGTGTCTCATCAACTAATGTCCTAATGTAAAATTTGGGGTATTACATTTAGTATCAGAGCCCATAATGCAATATTGGGAGATCTAAGTTTTTTGTATGCTTGCATTGGATCTTTTATTAGCCACATGTGTTTTTTGAAGTGTGTCGTTGTTCCTTGGTATGCTCTACATGTGGTTGTAGTTGGAGTAAATTTTCGTTATAATAGTTAGATCCTTTTTTTCCTTGTTATACCTATGACATAAAGAATTTGTGTCATGCATTTGGGAGACAAAATGGGCTCATGGATTTGACATATGGTATAGGAAAACATTTATTATTTCTAATTTTGGAAATTACCTATATATTGATGCTTGGAATGGAGGTTCAAGATGCACTTGTCTTTGTAGGGGATTATGCTACAAAAATGCATTTAGACACATATTGAAGATCTTAAATGAAGGATTTGCAACTTTGATATTGTATTATAATCATAGTTTAAGATAATACAATGGATGCTCTTTTAATGCTAGGATTTTTTTGAAAAGGATTTTTCCTAGGGCATACATTATGTTGTGCGTTACATGTCATTTATTCTTGTTAAAATTGTTAAATCTATACTTATTTAACATATATTTTCTATGGGTTAAACAAATTGTTTTGTAGTTGTACCTAGCTTCTTCTCATACTCTAGGAATAGAGAGAGAAAATGTGTATACTTGATTACTAGAATAAATGTATCGAATGTCTTTAAATTTACTAGCACATAACATCAAATTAAGCCAAGAATGTGTTTAGTGGGATCAAGGTGGGAGTATAAATGGGGATAGTTGGCCAAGTTTAAAATTTAAATTTTAAAATGAATGGGGAGAAATTCAAAACCACAAACTTGTCTTGGTGTGGGAAAAAATGATAATAGATAGGTGCTAAGCATATGAATGAAGGTAGGTGCATAAGTAAATGTAATAAGTTGACAAATAAGATGAATGTATCAAAACATGTATATAAAAGGATAGGAAGGTCTAAGGGCATATGAATTTTTATGTTTATGTATGAATAGAAAGATAACCTGGAATGAGCCTAACTTTACACAAGATCATGTAATTTATCACTATGTACTTTTCTTAAGATATTACCTCAAAATATGCACAAAACTGCATTATTATACATGTTCGTGCTCTTTAAATCATGTTCACATCTTGTATTTGATGATCCATATCATGCTTACATATTTTGATATTATGATTACTTGTTATGACCTTTGTCATGAACAGATATTCATATATTCTATTGTGCCAAAATGATCCCTAGATAGCCTTTTTGACCATCGTTGTCTTAACATTTGACTATATTGGGGGAAAATTTATTGTACCACCTTGATGTTTATCTCCTATTTATGTGCTTACATGCTACATTATTCTTGTATTATCACGTGGCTATACCAAAGACAACTTTATTCCACGTGCCTTGGTGATTATCCTTTATTTATATGCTTACATGATTTACAGTTTTTATTTTCATCTCCTTCATCTCCTTGTATGATCTGTATGCAACCAATTGGAAGGGGGAAATATATTATCACTAACACTGTTCATGGTTGAAATCCCAAGTAGCATCTTGTACTAGATAGAGATGCATCATTACATTGAGATGAAGTTACAACATGTTATAGTGACACACCCGCATCATATGTGATCTATAACATTGCTACATTATATGCTTGCATCACACATAGATTTATCACATTCGCCACATCACATGGAGATTGATCACATTAGTGCTACATCACACTAAGTTTTAATCACATTGTCCACATTATATGAAGAAATCACATTACCACATCGTATGAAGTTTTATCACATGGCTAAATCACATGGATCCACCACATTATTGTAATACATGAAGCATTTTTGTATCTCTTTTTATACCAAAATAATTTTCTATCCCTTCTCCTTTCTTTTTTTTTGATAGTTGAATCAACTTGTGATTTGTGCTTACTTTGATCATTTGGTAGACACTACTCATTACATACTTTTTTGTTGTTTTGTTGGTTTTAATGAAGTGCTTATATTGAGGAGAGTATAAGAAGATTCATTGTATCCTTTTTCAAAGATAATATATTTTATGAGTATCTATATATTTACTTTTCATGTTCGCAGAGAATGTCCATATACCTTGAAATGCACACTCGTATTTATTCACACATGTCAAAGTGGGAGAAACATATAACGACAAAATTAACATTACCCATGTTATTTTCCATTTAATTTTATGTCAATCTTGATGGGAACGTCTTAATGCAATAATGTATCAACAAGTGGCATACTCTTATTCTTAGCATTGATCATTACTCAATTTCTATCCATATCCACTTTATTAACATTTGTATCCTTTTTCATACATTTAACCGATCCTCAAGATTATCACTTTAACCCTCTAGTTTTTTAGAGCAATGTGGGATGGACCTAGTTGAATCTTGAGGAGCACAAGAATAATCCAAAATTAAATGATCAAATTGAAAATCCAACTTTCCTATCCTTTTCTACTAGTTGTTGTGACTTGAACTGATAAGTATTTGTACAATATGTTTTTTATTTCATGATATTTAAAGACATTCAATGTGTAATAATTTCACTTAGTTTCATTATAGTCATATAGTTCTAGTTTCCACTTGATGTTTTTTGTATTAAACAAAACAAAAATACAAAGAATCCAAGCTACATTCTATTTGATTAATTCAAGCTACATTCCATTTGATTGACCATACATTTTTTTAATTTTGAATTTTTTACTGAATACAAACTTAATTTATCTATTTAACATAATTTTATATGTAATATATATATTTTAATACAATTTGAAATAGAATAAGTCAAGAACTTTCATAAAATATTTAAACAAGGACAAAGACAGTAATCTGTTGGGGAGAACCTTGCTCAAAAAAATAATCAGTGTGCCCATTGAACCTATGGGTCCAATTCCTAGTCCTATATATTATATTAGGACAATTTCTTCCTATGGTGAGTATGAATGCAGCACTATTATTTGAGTCCTTTTACTGAATGCCCAGGAAGAACAGCTGTGATGCCATTTTCCTCTGTAGTTAACAGCTGTAAGTTGAAAAAGATTTCCTGAAATGCAACTCTCTCAACTATAATTTCTTGCATCCCACGACAAATCCTTCAATCTTGCGTCACAATATTACGTCACATGCATTGGATTCCTGTTTACAAACAACATGAAACAAAGAAAAAAGAAAAGCTCCGTACGTTAACCCACAAGATTAAAATCCTGAAGGCTGGATGTACACAAAGACACATGAATTTACTCTGAAAGGCAGCCATTCTAAAGCGTTTCTATGTGCTTTGCGTCTCACAGAACGGTCATATTTCTATTGCTTTTGCTCTTGAAAAGGGAAAACAAAAAACAATTGTTTCAGAGTTTTGGGTAATGATGGATTTTTCCGTTCCTAAGCGCTTGTGGAGAAAGAATTTGTACAGCGCGGTGAGATATGTGTCGATGATGATGAGAAAGAAGGCAGCCATGAAAAGGTTGAATTTTTTCCCGAAAAGCTTGGTTCTTTATGATCGTGTACGGAGAGGGGTGATGGATGATTACGAGTTTTCTTGCAGCAGCACCCCTGTGAAAGGACAGAGCACTGCAACTTCTAAATGGGGTTGTGTGCGATCCCTGTTGGGGTGCATTCACAGTGGGGAGATTAGGACTCTTTCTCTTTCTCTTTCTTTTCCACGCCTCAGCATTGAAAATGCTGCTCATTATTCCTCTGATCACAGTCACAATGAGGAGGAAGTGGATAGAGAAGCCCAGGAGTTTATTGCCAAGTTTTATGAGGAGATGGAATTGCAGCGGCAGGATTCTTTTCTGAAATGGCAGGAAATGCTTGCCAGGGGTGCATGACTTCAACCTGGCTTCCATTGTTTTTTATTCACTTCATTGTTCTGGAATAAGAAACACAGAGTAGTGCAAATTTGTTGTTTTATAATAATATGGTGAAGAGCAAGAAGGTTCTAGCATTTATGTGGGTACTTCGCACTGTTGAAGTCACTGACGATCCGAGGTTTATCTGATGTGATGTTGGCCATTGCAAAAGCGAGCTCTTCTTTTAGGCCTTGATGACATAGCTTCTCTTTATATTCTTTTACAGACATTATTGTGTATATGTCAATGTGCTTGCTTATACCAGGCTTTTAAAATTTCCTTGTAACTGAACGGTTCACCTTTGGTTCTTGAGGCTCACTCTATGGTGAGCTTTGGTTTTGTCTATTATCTAATTTTGTTTGTCATTGAATTTGCTTTGGTTGAGTCATAAATTTGGACAATATCCCAACTGAATAAGATATCTTTGAATGGGTAGTCGTCAATGAATTTGTTTTCGTTGAGTTATGAATTTGGAAAGATTTCAATTGCATAAGATATGTTATTATGAATTTGGAGAAGATTCTAATTGTATTAGATATGTTTGGATGAGTAGTAGTCGTGTAATTCAAATTTCTTATTGTTCTTTTATAAAATATTTTATTGATTGTCTTTCTATTTGGGCCTTCAGTTAACTTAGTTTTTTGTTTCCATAAGTATTGGTGAAGCTTTGCAATCTTGTATTTTGAATTGTGTGAGAATTTCTTTGACATACTTCATATAAGGGGAATATTTTTACACATATATTTGTGAAACTTCAACTTTAAGAAAGTAATGAAGTAATTCAAGATCAAGGACATCTCAAAATTGATCTTTATATCTTATTTTACTTTATTGATTAGCAAGCAATCATTCCTAGTGATAAATAAATCATCCATATAAAACACAATAAAGAGTAATTTATGATCATGAATCGTAATGTACATATTTGGATCAATATCATATTTTTATAATCCCTTCTAAAGAAATTAGTTATCAATTTTTGAATACCATGCGTGTGAAGCCCATTTTAAACCATATAGTGCCCTTTCAAGCCACATCCCATAAACTCCTTTCCTTTTTGACAAAACTGAAAGTTGTCACATATACCTCCTTTGTCAAATCTCTATTCAAGAATTCCCTTTTGACATCCATTTGGTGGATTTCCCAACCATGTTGGGAAGCAAATTATGCTATCAACATTCTAATCATGATCATCTTTTCAACTAGAGCAAAGTTTCCCTCATAATCAACACCTTCAATTTATTTGTAGCCTTTAGCTACCAACCTTGCTATGTGCTTGTTAATTGAGCCATCAAAATTGTACTTAATTTTGAACACCATTTGTAATCAATTTCTTCTTTAGTAGTATGGGTAGAGGTACCAACTCCTATATCTTTTTTTAACAAATTGAATCCATCTCATGATTCATAAAATTTTGCCACTTTTCTTCTTTTATTGCTTCCTAAAAAATGCTTTGTTCATGAGCATTTATATTAGTTGTCATCAATACATAATTGACCTCATATCCCTACTATTTGATGGGTTCTCTCCTTTCTTTTTCTAATCCTCTTAGAGGAATATTAGATTGTGCAATGGATAATGAGCTTAAATTTGGGTCATCAATACTTTATCTTTCTTCTACTAATTCAATAGTGCTTTATGGTTATGATGCAACCTAAATTGAGTGAGTATGATGATGTATCATTGTCATCTTTCTCCCTTAGAAAATTAACATGTCAAAAACTTGGAAGGTGACACTCCTCCTCAAATAACATCTCTAGAGAAGTGATTTTCACCTTAGGATCATACGATTGGTAGGATTTACAAGAGTCATCATATTCAAGAAGGATTCTTTCAATATTCTTATCACCAAACTTTCTTCTCTTCTCTTGAAGATTCTCAAATTATTGACCAATGGTTTATATCTTGACCATGCTTCTTCTATAGAGATGCTTTTTAATCTTTTAATTAAATTCTGACTAATCAAACAAGTGATTGTATAGTTACTTATCCCCATAAATTATATCCAAGGTTGCATGTCTTGAGCATTAATTTAGCTAAATCTCCTGAAGTGTCATATTTATTCTTTTTGCTACTCCACTTTTCCTTGGTATATGAAACTAAGAGTTGCCTAGTGAATCCCTTTTGTTTCCAAAAATTGATAGAGTTATTTGAGGTATACTTTTCTCATTACATAGTCTTAAAATTTTAAATAATTATCTCATTTGATATTATTGACTTGATACACAAACCCCTTGAAAACATACAATGCTTTAGACATTTTCTTCAAAAAGAAAACCCATACCTTTTGGGTGAAATCGATGAATGCCATGAAATACCAATATTTTCATGTGGAAACCATCTTCATCAATCCATGAACCAAATCTAACTTCTTGGATTCTCTCTAGGATTTTCTAAAATCAATTTTATTATTATTTTATTTTCCCACAACATAAGCTTCATAGAAATGCTTCTCTATAGTGATGGGTGCAAGCCCATATAGCATACTTTGATTGATAATTTTCCTTTTGTGAGACTCAAGGTTAATATGGCCAAGAATTTCATTCCACAACTTCTTCCTCAAATAAACACTTGAATATAGTGTTAATCTAGAGTTCATTCTCAATTGAAATAGTCCTCCTTTATTATATCCATCTCACACAAATTTTTAATTACTATTAAATAGCTTACAAGTTCCTTGTTTAGAAACGACCTTCATGCTTTTGCTAATGATCTACCTAATGAAGATAATATTTTTATTCATTCTTCCAAAACAAGTCAAACATTATCAATGCCTTTTTTTTACCTTGAGTTGGAACATCAAGATGAGCTCTACCAATTCCTTCAAGATGTATTTGTCAATCATCTCCCAATGTAAGATAATCTCTTGAATGTTTTATTATATTTCTCAATTCGTCAATATCACTAGTGATGTGGGGAGTAGCACTTGAATTGATGATCTAAACATCATCATTTTTGGCATATTTAGAAGTATTTGCTAAAAATTGTTTATGATTTTATCATCTTCAATATTTGCATTAACTATTATACTAACAAGATGACACTAATTCAAATGCTAACAAGACGAGAATACTAATATTTATGTATTTGTTTTCAAGGCATGTAAAACAAAGGAAATGGACTACAATATATAGACTTGGACTTGCATAAGTCAAGATGACAAGTGTCCCAAAGGAGTAATGAATTAGAGGATTGACTCAACATTTAGTAGTGGTGTTAAGTGAAACTAACTTGATAAGGGAGTGGTGGCACTTGACTACCATCAATCAAGAAGTGAATGAGATAGATGTAGCACAATAATCTCATTAATCAAGGAGTTGATATGTGTTTTTATTTCCTTATTTATCTAAGTAAATAAATAAATAATATAAGCAAACTTAACATAAGACACAATTCGATAATTACACCAAAATGTCTAACAACTATGGTATAGTTGAAAAACTAATTACAACTACTTGGTTTATTCCACAACTATAGAACTAAACATATGCATGTGAATGAGCTTGGGGTCATAAATCTTAACTTCTCTAGTTTGAGTCTATGTGATATGTTCACCTCTGCATCTATGGGCTCTAACAATTAACTTGTAGTGTTAAGGAACACTATTGAAGAATTCGATAGGCAAAAGGAATCTCCTTAGTCAAACCCTTAAACAAGACAATTCAAGACAATAGACAATTATACAATATGCTCCTAAGATGTTGCTGACATTGAATTTCTAAATGTGCTCAATAAATTCTAAGTCAATTCCCAATATATACTAGATGATTGGAATAAATTAGAGTTAATCTTTAAAATACACTATCTTACCATACAACTTAAAATCATTTAAAATAATTTATATTTTCATTAAATTGAGATTCACATGCCCAACTGTAGAATTATTTTTTAAAAATGTCCTCCCCTCTCCAATTCAGGCGAATTATATGGTTGGTAAATTTGACTTCCTCCTGCAAATGCTCAAGCAGAAAATACTAGCAATCCCATACTACGTACGACAAACTCTTTCACATTGGAGTGCCTTCAGCATTCATTAACAAAAAGCCAAAGAACACAGTTCCCGACACAGGCTTTAATTCCCCCATGTCAGCAGCATCTTAGGAGCATATTGTATAATTGTCTATTGTCTTGAATTGTCTTGTTTAAGGGTTTGACTAAGGAGATTCCTTTTTCCTATCAAATTCTTCAATAGTGTTCTTTAACACTACAAGTTAATTGTTAGAGCCCATAGATGCAGAGGTGAACATATCACATAGACTCAAACTAGAGAAGTTAAGATTTATGACCCCAAGCTCATTCACATGCATATGTTTAGTTCTATATTTGTGGAATGAACCAAGTAGTTGTAATTAGTTTTTCAACTATACCATAGTTGTTAGACATGTTGGTGTAATTATCGAATTGTGTCTTATGTTAAGTTTGCTTATATTATTTATTTATTTACTTAGATAAATAAGGAAATAAAAACACATATCAACTCCTTGATTAATGAGATTATTGTGCTACATCTATCTCATTCACTTCTTGATTGATGGTAGTCAAGTGCCACCACTCCCTTATCAAGTTAGTTTCACTTAACACCACTACTAAATGTTGAGTCAATCCTCTAATTCATTACTCCTTTGGGACACTTGTCATCTTGACTTATGCAAGTCCAAAGTCTATATATTGTAGTCCATTTCCTTTGTTTTACACGCCTTGAAAACAAATACATAAATATTAGTATTCTTGTCTTGTTAGCATTTGAATTAGTGTCATCTTGCTTTTCATAAATATTAGTATTCTCGTCTATATTTGAATCCATCTCATGATTCATAAAATTTTGCCACTTTTCTTCTTTTATTGCTTCCTAAAAAATGCTTTGTTCATGAGCATTTATATTAGTTGTCATCAATACATAATTGACCTCATATCCCTACTATTTGATGGGTTCTCTCCTTTCTTTTTCTAATCCTCTTAGAGGAATATTAGATTGTGCAATGGATAATGAGCTTAAATTTGGGTCATCAATACTTTATCTTTCTTCTACTAATTCAATAGTGCTTTATGGTTATGATGCAACCTAAATTGAGTGAGTATGATGATGTATCATTGTCATCTTTCTCCCTTAGAAAATTAACATGTCAAAAACTTGGAAGGTGACACTCCTCCTCAAATAACATCTATAGAGAAGTGATTTTCACCTTAGGATCATACGATTGGTAGGATTTACAAGAGTCATCATATTCAAGAAGGATTCTTTCAATATTCTTATCACCAAACTTTCTTCTCTTCTCTTGAAGATTCTCAAATTATTGACCAATGGTTTATATCTTGACCATGCTTCTTCTATAGAGATGCTTTTTAATCTTTTAATTAAATTCTGACTAATCAAACAAGTGATTGTATAGTTACTTATCCCCATAAATTATATCCAAGGTTTCATGTCTTGAGCATTAATTTAGCTAAATCTCCTGAAGTGTCATATTCATTCTTTTTGCTACTCCACTTTTCCTTGGTATATAAAACTAAGAGTTGCCTCGTGAATCCCTTTTGTTTCCAAAAATTGATAGAGTTATTTGAGGTATACTTTTCTCATTACATAGTCTTAAAATTTTAAATAATTTATCTCATTTGACATTCTTGACTTGATACACAAACCCCTTGAAAACATACAATGCTTTAGACATTTTCTTCAAAAAGAAAACCCATACCTTTTGCGTGAAATTGATGAATGCCATGAAATACCAATATTTTCATGTGGAAACCATCTTCATCAATCCATGAACCAAATCTAACTTCTTGGATGCTCTCTAGGATTTTCTAAAATCAAATTTATTATTATTTTATTTTCCCACAACATAAGCTTCATATAAATGCTTCTCTATAGTGATGGGTGCAAGCCCATTTAGCATACTTTGATTGACCATTTTCCTTTTGTAAGACTCAAGGTTAATATGGCCAAGAATTTCATTCCACAACTTCTTCCACAAAGAAACACTTGAATATAGTGTTAATCTAGAGGAGTTCATTCTCAATTGAAATAGTCCTCCTTTATTATATCTATCTCACACCAATTTTTAATTACTATTAAATAGCTTACAAGTTCCTTGTTTAGAAACGACCTTCATGCTTTTTCTAATGATCTACCTAATGAATATAATATTTTTATTTATTCTTCCAAAACAAGTAAAACATTATCAATGCCTTTTTTTACCTTGAGTTGGAACATCAAGATGAGCTCTACCAATTCCTTCAAGATGTATTTGTCAATCATCTCCCAATGTAAGATAATCTCTTGAATGTTTTATTATATTTCTCAATTCGTCAATAACACTAGTCATGTGGGGAGTAGCACTTGAATTGATGATCTAAACATCATCATTTTTGGCATATTTAGAAGTATTTGCTAAAAATTGTTTATGATTTTATCATCTTCAATATTTGCATTAACTATTATACCTCCTTGTTTACCTTTCTTTAAATATCTCTTCTTGAATTATTGGCACTCAAAATGACCAATACAATTACAATAATAGAAAACCTTTCCTTTCTTCTATTGACCATTATCAATAATAATATGTTATTATTAAGGCTTCTTGCTATTGAACTTAAAGGAAAAATCACCTATTGATTTAGTTTCATAATCTCTATTAAGCATTTCTTCATGTTACATTAGTAGACAATCTAAATAATTGAATTTCAAGGTTGCCAAATTTTCACTCGATTTGAGTGGTTTTGAAGTTCTCAAATGGCTTTGGGAAACCACTAAGGGCTATAAAGATGATATCTATATCAATGATGGTGTCACCTACGTAATGAGATGATTTAAAATACTGTTGACCTTTTAGAGATACTCAATTACCATCCCATCTATTCTTATATTGTATAAACTAAGTTTGGAGCACAAATTTTTTTATATCATTCTTGTGCTCAAAGACTACGGTGATTGCATCCTTATCTTCCTTTTATTTCCATTACAATTATAGATTCATAAGCCACTTTCATGGGACTAATTCCTTATTGATTATATAATCCCCTTTGTGCTATGGACCCATGAAACATAGTAATCTAGAAAATTTCAATTGCTATTGGGGTAAGTGTACCAAGATGGTTCCAAAAAGGGGGCTTAAGTGGCCACTTATTTTTTGAAATCAAGAAATACTGACCTTGGACATGAAATTGAGGATAGTTACACTCAAAATTTTGAGATGGAACAAAAAGAAGGATCAAAGTGCTCTGAGTCTACTTTCTAAACTACTAATTTATTTTTAAAATGGTTGAGATTAAGGGGTTCAAATGAGGGATGTACACAAATTGGTGCTATTTTTGTCAGAAAAAACAAAACATAGCAACTCTTGTACAACCCTCGTACGGTGAATTTTTTTTAGTATTTTTAAAATCGCTATGATTAGAAGTTAGCTAACAGTATGTAGTTGATGCACAATTTTTCTAATAATTTTTTAATGAATATTTTATTTTTACTAATTTTCGAAATGGGCACTTCTTGAAAAACATAATTTTGGTCGTGCTACCCCTACAAATTTTGGAAACTAATTGATTTTTTTTTTAAATTTGTAGAATGGAGTCTAGTTTCTAAAAATGTAATTTATTTGAAATTTCAATGAACAGTTAATTTATAACAAAAGAAACACCAATCATTGCTTTTTTCCAAAAAAGAGACATACAAACAAAACAAATTATGGATGAAAGGCTTAACATTTTTAGAGAGTGAAAAACATTACATCGTTGGATAACTAAGAGAGAACCTAACATTACCCAAATGTTCAATTTGTTAATATTGAACCACGTGCAATCTTGACGGCAAACACAAACCCAATTATGTGAAATATTGTAGAATTTGTAAAAACACATCTCTGGTCATTGGGAATGCCCTCCAAGCCTTTGGGTTGGTATTCCAAGGCAAATACCAATCCCAAGGCTTGGGGATTCCCAAAGAAAGATATAATGCAAGCGCGTTATCATTTGCATTATATGTAAGTTTTGACATGGTTTTTTTCGTTTGTGAGGAGTGTTTTTAGCAAGACATAATGCAAGTGCGATATAACATGCTTGTGTTATGTCTTGCTTTATGTTAAATTCTACTCTATTGAATGTATGTTTATATATTTTTATGTTTGTAAGCATATGTATGCTTGTATGTCATGTATGTATGTATGTATGCCTGTATATACCAATGCATGTATATTGTATGTATGCCTACTTGTATGTAAGATTGTATATATGTGCATGTACATGTATGCTTATATGTAGATATGTTTTGTGCTTGTATGTATGTATTTATGTATGTCTTTAGAGGGAGGGAGAATTTAGAGAGAGATTTTTCTAGGTAGGGTGGGAGA
>VDFB02271358.1:153632354-153703930 GCA_007258455.2 Sequoia sempervirens
AGGATAGAGGCTATAAGGGTTAAGGGTAGAGGGTAGAGGGGAGAGAGATAGAATTAGGGTATAAGGGTAGAGGGAAGAGAGATATAATTAGGGTATATAGGGTATAGACAAAAAGAGAAAATAAAGCTATTAAAAAACCAACTTTTTCATAATGTGAGAACATTTTGAAGTAGAGATATGACCATTTTAGGAAGAAATAACGTGTTCAAGTTATAATGCGAGCACATTTTGTGTTGCACTAAAAACAGTAAAAAACTCAATATACCTGAGATCTCAAGGCCCACATTTTGCATATTCTCTTGGTTCTACACATGCTCCAACAAAAAATAGATTTTTGATGATGTTGTGAAGTGTGCATGCATTTTTTTCACATTCCACCACCTTTTTCATGATCTTTCCATCACGTTTGCATGAAATAGTAGAGTTTTTAAGTTGAAAGACATATAATATCAATTCAAGTTTGAATTCCATTGAAAACTGATATACAATTGAAGTTTGGAGGGGAAAAAGCTTTTGAAAAAGCTAAATTGTTGAGGAGTTTGAAGAAATAAGAAGCTAAGGCTACACAATTGGGTTGAACTCCTCCATTTGAAACTCTAGTTTTTTAGGTATGTGAAGTCTTTACACATTTTCTTTCATTCTATTATGGTTTGCTTTCATTTTTGTTATTTTGCATATTCCATGTTGATCATTGTTTGTTTGTCATTATAACCTTAGGTTGTCAATGCACATTTTAAATTACACAATTCTATACACTTGCCAATTACATTTTTAAACCACATCTCTTTGAGACATTTTGTTATTTAACAATTGACTTACCTTGTGTATGCTTCCACATTTTGTATACACATATATATGGCATACATTTTAAGGAGGTAGAATAAAACATCATTTCTCAATCCTTTATTATGGATGTACATCAATCTTAGAAGCTTTCATTGAGTTATTTTTTCAAATAGTTATAACAAGCAGCTCATTGCCTTGTCTATGCTACCAAATTTTCCATACATGTCTCTTAAAAATTAGAATATACTCCTCCCACATTGATAGATCTTAGAAAATATTTTGGTTTTCATCTTTATTTCTAAATTTACCTCATCACTAAACCTACCTCATCACTTTTATTTGTGATATATTTAAATGTTTCCTTGATTAGTCTACCTACAAGGGATTCTAACCCTTCTCTCCACTATTACAAGACTCTATTCAAGGCTAAGTTAGCAACATGGGGAAAGGTGTAGCCTATCTTGCAATCATGGATCAAAATGGAAGCATGGAAAAATAATTTGAATTGTGATGCAACTAGGGGAGGTCCTGCAACACAATTGAACATGAAAAATCAACCAACAACAACAATTCACAAGTGACAATTCTCAAAACTCTTCATTTTTCACCAAATCAACACTCTTCCTTGTAGCATTGCCAACTCATTCAATCGGGTATTTCTTCTCAATAAGATTATTTTAGACCAATAATTGAACCCTTTCAAGGACCCTTTGGGTACACAATTACATGCTAACAAACCACTATTGGTTACTTTATAACAACTTTCTCAAATAAGGCTTTCTACGCCAACTAGGCTTCAAATTAGGACACGTTAACAAAGAAACTTATCTTGAAACTTGACCAAAACCTCCAAACACATGTGGGAATCAATTTATCTGTATTCAAACCAAAGAATTCACAATTAGTCTTAGAAATTCATCCACGAAGATTCCAAAACCAAAAACCCTCTTTTTAAGCCAAATAAGCTAGGGCTTATTGGAAAACACATTTCCCAACTTTATCAAAATGTGCCACCACCTCAAATAGGTCTGAAATGGCCTAAAAAAACTCAATTCAACAAGAAAAAATGATTCCCTAACACAATACTTACTTTAGCATGTCAAAACCTCTCAAATTCATATGGAAAACACCAAATTTCACCCTAAGGCTTCATTCCCAACTCAAATCTTGACCTCCCTTGTATTGTACATCACCATGAGACCCAATTTATATGAGGCATACACTAACCCTACCATCTCAACCCTATTGCATTGGAAGGCTAGTGAGTGAGATAGCTTGCCAATGCTCTACTAGCTTGCCAATGTGGTAGGGTCGAGAAGGTAGGGGCAGTGTATGCCTCATAGAAATGGGGTCTCACAACGTATGCCTCATAGAAATGGGATCTCACAGTGATGTATATATCATGAGACCCCATTTATATGAAGCATATGCTGCCCCTACCTTCTCAACCCTACCACATTGGCAAGCTAGTGAGTGAGCTAGCTTGCCAACACTCCACTAGCTTGCCAATGCAGTAGGGTTGAGAAGATAGGGGCAGCGTATGCCTCATAGAAATGGGGTCTCATGGTGATGTATCACCATGAGACCCCATTTCTATGAGGCATACACTACCCCTACCTTCACTGTGAAACCCCATTTCTATGAGGAATACACTACCCCTACCTTCTCAACCATCACCATGAGACCCCATTTCTATGAGGCATATGTTGCCCCAACCTTCACTATGAGACCCCATTTCTATGAGGAATACACTACCCCTACCTTCTCAAACTTGCTGCATTATCAAGCTAGTGAGTGAGCTAGCTTTCTAACGCTCCACTAGCATGCCAATGCGGTAGGGTTGAGAAGGTAGGGGCAACGTATGCCTCATAGAAATGGGGTCTCATGGTGATACTGCATTGGTACGCTAGTGAGTGAGCCAGCTTGCCAATGCTTCACTAGCTTTCCAAGGAATTTTATTTCACATGCCTTGTCCACGCTTCCATTTTGAGCCTATCTTGTTGAACCATAGATTTTTGGCTCCTATGCACTCTTTAACTCTTCTAGGGTTTTTCACCTAAAAGGAGAGAGTTGGGACAAAAATGCTAAAGGGTTCATTCAAATTATGTTATGTGTGATGTTATTTAGACTAATGAAATGATCTAAGTGCAGCTAAGCTATGAAATTGATCGAATATGAATGCAAAACCTAAGAAATAAGTGATGTTTGAAAACACATTGTGTAATACAACAATGAACTAAAAATTTAAACAAATGATAACAAAAATTGATGAGATTGATTAGAGTGCACCTCGAGGTAGATTTTTGTTATTGGAGGATTCTGAGATGTTCCAAAAATCATTATTAATGACTACTATGACTGATTCACCATGCATGGGGAATTAGTCCTATTTCTAATGAAAAGTTTTAGAAACAGGTTTTTGATAGCCGAGAGCTAAATTCTGAAAAAATCACTTTTCAGGCCATAGGTGGGACTCATTCACCATGGGTGGTGAATTAGTCCACCTAAATGAATTAGAAAATTATTTTGTTGATTCTATGTAGCTAGATCTGCACTTCTGCTTCCTACAGGTGTCTGCTTTTTAAATTGTTAGATTTGGGTTTGAAAATGAGGTTTTGTTGATGTGTTGACTTGTTGAATGAAGAGAGAACTTTAACAACTTTACGACATGATCTTCAATGATTTCAAAGCTTCTAAGAGACCTAAATCTACAAACACACAAGGCAAGAGAGAAAGATGTTGAATGTTAGGGCATGGGGGTTTGCCTTGGTCAAACCTTGTTTAGGTAATTAAACCAAAATGATAAAAGAATAGAATGAAGCATGCAATAAAGGAATAAATTACCTTTCCATGATGATAGATCTTGAAAGTCTACAATAAAACATGTAGAATCTACCCTTGGATGTCTTAGGAAGCTCAATTAATGACTTGTAATGTGAAATCCCTAACTTGCTTGAGGAGATAGACGAGTGATGAAGAGATGAAAGATTAGATGATCATGGATGGAGGAAATATGTGAAAATGAGGAGAAAGACACTTATTTATACACACTTGTGCCTTAGTTACCCATTCATACCTCATCATAGGTCGACATCAAGTGATTTTGAATAAAAACCCAAAAGGAAATTTGAAATATTTTGAATTTAGGGCCAAGGGAGACTCATTCACCACCCATGGCAAATGCGTCCCACCTAGGACTTGAAAATATATGTCATGAAATATTTTGTATTTAATGTTGTTTGTTAGGCTTACATTCAAAAATACACTTGATTAAGACATATGAGGGCATAAAAGAGTCAAATAAAGCATGAGAAAGGGATAAATAGTGAAGATGTGCCTAGAAAAGCATGAAATCTTGTTACAAGACTTTACAACACTTCAAAATAGGACTTGATGATGAGTACAAATGTGATTTTTAGGTGAGTTGTAATGACTAGAGTCTAGGAAAGTGTAGAAATGTTGTACAACACTTCACAACACCTTCACAAGACATCAATAAATGCATTTTATTTGGTTTGCAAAGGTTCAAGACCTAGTGTGGATGCATAGAATGCCTCTCAACATGTGAATCAAGGCCTTATTAAGTCCAATTATTATGAATTAATCCCATGTCAAGAAAGAGACCCTTTTTTTCTATGACACACTTGTAATCATGGCATACCCTTGCACCACCTTTGTCTATGCTAGAAATACTCTTATACAGGAAGATTGTAAGTATTTTTTATGAAGCCTTGAATGAAATATATGTGAATGGATAAATATTTTAGGAAACAATATTCATCTCATTACCATGCTACAGGTAAAATTATCTGCAATGTTGAAGAAATGAAGAAGGAATAAACTAACAGACAAAGAGTATGAAACCTTCAAAGAAAATTAGAGAGAACGAGTGGTGGCATATCGTGTAAAGAAGAAATTGGGTACTATTGACGAAAACAAGCCAACTAAAGAGGAACCTCAACCATCAAAAAGAGAATATGATTTGGTAGCACAAAGGGCATGAATGCGAAAGCATCATGGTAAGACATATATTCAGATATTGTAGTTGGAGACACACCCTCTACGACAAGTAAATATGAAGGGACAACATTAAGCACAAGAGAATATGGAGGGACACCATCTATCACAAGTGAATATGGTTGGACACCATCTGGTGCATCTCAAGTTGAGAGTATATCACTTAGATTTGATGAAGAAGGTATGCCATCATTCCCATGTGAACCTCAAGGTATGTCTTCTACTCCACCCTCAATCGAAGGTATGCAATCTAGCACACCTCAATTAAATATTGATGAAATTCCTAATGTTGAAATGTATGTACCTAGGATAACACCACCTAGAATTTTGTGTAGAAAGCCAAAGTATTTGATTAATATTGATGAGGATATTTTGCAGCACATGGAAGGTAAGATTCTAGCACACAGTTGTAGAAGATATGCTGATAAGATTTGGAAATTATTCTTTGAAAGGCTAAATGAGACCACAAGATGTCAAATATTTGTTTAAATGATGCGGGGTATAAAGTATAGAAACATTATGAAGACTCTTGGGTTGAGAACATTGAATGCATCAAGTGAAAACACTATTGTGAAGAATCTAATGGATGCATATGAGAGTGTGTAAGATCTCACACTCAAAGGATAGTAATGTCACACGATGTATCATTACATCAACTTTGGTAAGAAGTCAAACAAAGAGAGCTTGTCTCATTAGAAAGACAAGTGAACAAATGAGAATTAGTAGAAAAAAATTATCAAAACCTATTCAAAGGCAACAAATAATTGAGGGCATTCTCGGGGAGACTGCCACAAAAAGATAAAAAAGTTGTTGAAGCATTGAGAACACTAATTGAAGACTATTGGAAGAATAACACAAGGCCATCTCTGAATCAAAGGGATGTGGTAAGAAGGAGAATTAGTAGTCGGAATTGTGAGCCACATCCAAAGCATGTTTTGGATATGACTCAAACTCAAATTTTTTGTAAATTTCAAATGAATTATCCTCAAATTAGTATTTTTCAAAGATTTTTTGAAATGATTAAACCTTTTTATGTCAAGATAAATCACACATGCACAACTTGTTGCTGTAGACTACATATTGAATTCTCTAACCATTATGATGTTTATCATTCTATATGTTGTGATTTGTATACTAATGATGTTTTGTAGGATTGTGGCATAGAAACCCCACTAAAATATTCAAGAGAGTTCTTATCAAAATATTTATGTGAAATAGAGGATGGCCAAATATTCTATAGGACAACATGCTTGGATGGTTCATGTGAGCATTGTGACGGCTTGTAGTGTATGCCAGTATGTCAACATATGGAAAACAAAGATGAGGTGGGACAAAAACTAGTAGAGTTTGGGAAGTATAAAACAATGGCATGCACTGCAAAAGATGGGTCTCAAGCAAAAAGGTGTGATTTGGTTATTTAGAAGATTCCAGTGTATTTGTTTATGTCCATGTTTTGTGACAATATAGTGTATGAGTATGCAAGGCATAGCAATAGAGCTCGATGGCTGGACACACAATTCAAGCTGTGCAAGGAAACCTTTCCAGTTGGAAGCATAGTTTCAATGGTTGAATTTGTAGAGAACTAAACTCTATAGCCACAATGTGAGGTGTAGTCATAGTATTACAACTCCATATAGGTTTTGATATTTGTGCAAATATCATTCATTCATGCAACTGATAGTACAAAGGACCAAAGGAAGGTATTGAGGGAGTATCACTTTTATATTAGTGATGATCACACACATTCTCTAGAGTTCATGCAAGGTTGCTTCCAGATGTTCTATAGTGATTTGGCCCAAAGGGGCATAGCATGTAGTCAACATATAATATGGTTAGATAACTATGCAACACAATTCAAGAACTCATGCATGTTCTACTAGTTGAGCAAGATGCATGTCATTATAGGTGCACAACATATGTGGAACTTTTGTGAGGCCAGTCATGGAAAGGGGGAGCATGATGGTGTAGGAGCATGCATGAAAAGAGCATTAGCACAAGAAGAGTTAAAGTATAAAGATAGTGCAAAGTTTACAGATACAAGATCAATCGTCGAGTGGTGTAATGCTTCGACGGGTCTAGGTAATGAAGGTACATCTTCAATTCATAGATTTTTTTGGTTGATGGATGATACTAACATTGCACCATATGAGGATTATTGTACACTAATAGGATTGAGTGAGCTACACTCTTTCCTTAGCTCAAATGCAGGTTCATGGAGTATTGATACACAAAGATGACATGCTTTTGTTCTTCATGTGTAATGCAAGCCTGGAATGATTATGAGTCAAGGGAGTGGGCTAATAAATGGTTGACAAGTTTTCTTAGCCCACTTCACATGTATCGCCCTCAGACAACATTGGAACTAACACAGATGGAATCATCGATCGACTTTGACCACATATCAGATCTAGTTCAACGAGGCAATATATCTACTTGCTTAGTTTTTGAAATTCCATATTGTTATATTACTTTGTAGTGTATTTGTAATGTTGAATAATTTCAAGAGATTTGCTGCACATATCAATGTAGGTCATGTTTATGTAGTTATTGTAGATGAAGACAATGAAGAGGGAACATATTTTTACTTGTATTGTTGTGTTGAGGCCAAAAAGAAATTGGAGGCCACAATTATAGATGGAGAAAACATCAAATATCCTATAGGATCGATTGTTGTTACTAGAACATGGCTTAGAAGGTACCCACATAAGAGTGTTAAACATTGGTTGTTTCAGGACTTTGACACACATCATAAGATTCTCCATTAATTGAACCTTTTCATGGCATCCTATGTTTGTTTGACCAAATACGGGGGTAGACCTTTGAACAAGGTCTTGTGGAAGGTTCGTGAGTCTGACCATGAGGCAATACTTGACACAATAAAGAGTAGAGTAGAACTAGATGGCTGTTGGATTAATTTGTAAGTATGCACATAAGTTCTTATTAATTTATACTTATATGCACATTAATTTTTTTGATGCTAATGCTATCATCTTCTTTTAATTTTATTATTTTTAGGTAACCTACCAAAAATTGATTGGTGTCCCCTTGCAGAAAATGCAAATTTATAGCCATCCAAGAGAATCTCAGCAAGAAAAGTAATGCAACATCCTTATTTTGATGATCTTGAAAAATCTCAATTATGATTTTAAGCCATTACAAAAGTGTGTGCAAAGATTGGTGAGGGAATTTAAAGTTATTCATTTGAAGTTAACCTTATTATGAGCAACTATGATGTAGACATTATAAGAGCATCTCGAATTTCAAGTTATTCTATTCATGAGAGGTGTTGTGTGCAATAGGTATCTTGGAACTCCCAGTGAAGATGTATGACCAAGAGTGACTAAGTTGAGAGATTGGCATGCCTATCTATAAGTTCCTTCCATCTATTTTCATTTCATTTCCATTTTGGATGCTTTTTCTTTTTCTTCTTTTACTTTGCATATTTGTAAGTAAATTACTAAAAATTGATTGGTCTCTCATTGCAGAAAATGTTGATTTATGAGCTGTCAAAGAGAATATTAACCAAAAAATCAATGCAACATCCTTATTTTAATGATCTTGACAAATCTCAATTATGATTTGAAGCCATTATAAAAGAGCATGTGAAGCTTAGCGAGGGAATCTCAAGTTACTCAATTGAAGTTAACCTCATAATGAGCACCTATGATGTAGTCATTTAAAGAGAATCTTGAATGTATGAGTGACATTGTAAAAGATCTGTGAGTATGGAGAACCTAAGGAATTGTAATGAGATTTACTCAAATATTGAAATTTTAGAGTTCATGTTTGGTGTAGGAGCACCTTGTTCTCTAAATGCCTTCAATAGGAAAATTTGCAAAATTTGAATTTAAAATGTAAACAATGTGAAAAAGGTCATGTGAAGGTCATATGTAATGTATTCAATGTCTCAAATAGGTCATTAGGTGATTAGAGAAGTGATATTACACAAGTTTTCATTTGGTGTAAAAATGCAAAACTTGCATTAGTTGCACAATTGCAAAATTAGTAAATAAAGGATGAT
Organism: Sequoia sempervirens; assembly: GCA_007258455.2. Taxonomy (NCBI): domain Eukaryota; kingdom Viridiplantae; phylum Streptophyta; class Pinopsida; order Cupressales; family Cupressaceae; genus Sequoia; species Sequoia sempervirens. Next base: position 153,641,179 of record VDFB02271358.1, read on the forward strand.
GTTTTCTGTATTTGCAACACTTTTCCTTTTTTGTTTCAAGCTTGTGCAGATCGTACATCACCTTATACTTTGATTGTTTATTAGTTTTCTTCAAAGCAAGGAGTTAGGTAAATTTTGAAAGTATTTTGAAGTCTTTTAACTCAAATTTGAGGAAATAAGAACAATTTTATCATAACTGGTTTGTAACCCTTAAAACAGGGTTTTGAGAGTTCATTAAGTGATAAGATTGCCATTCCATCGATGTAGGGTTAAGTAGCTCGGTGGAATGGATTGAAATTAGGTGTTTTTAAATTTGAATATGTAAGCAAGGGGTTTCAATCTTCACAAAACCTCAAATGAATGAGCTTCAAACAAAGTTTCAGCCAACAACTCTCTATCTCTTCAATTTTCACCCTTCACTCTACCTTGTCTAGTAGGCCAACAACCCTGGTTTTAGACCCTTTCTCAACAACTTCTCAAATGACTTTACAAAAAAATGACTGATCTAGACACCCATTATTCAGTTACAACACATACTTTAAAATCAATAGCGACTGTTGTTGTGCATGTTTTGCACCCCCCACCATAGGCAGGGACCCCCTCTTTTTCGCTCTCGCTGACTCGTTCCTGCTTCTGTTGGGTCATTTTTGCTCCTACCTTGATTTGTGTGCCCCTTTCCTAGATTCCAAGGTGGTCACATGCCTTAGAATGATTAGTTTTCCTATGATCAGATTCACCTACCTGAATTTCGCTAAGTCTTTTTCCTTCGTGGAAATACCCATGCGGGTTTCCCTTTACCCGTTGCCCCGATGTCTTCCTAGCCTCGTGGACTAGTAGCTGTGGGTCGCCTCATGAGGGTCATCACTCATGTTTCACCTCTAAGTGGTGACTGACACCCAACTTTCGCCCATATCTTAGGCTCTGCACTTAGTTTCTCCATTTGAGCCTTGATCGAGCATCCAAACGAGCGTGAGATTCCACATCTAACCTAACTTGGGTTTGCCATACAAAGAAATCAATGCATGCATTTAATGGAAATTGGCCTATAAACATTGCTCCCATCTCTTCATTTTACTTGTGGCATTCAAATCTGGAGAGAAGCAAAGTCCTTCCTTTTTCTGCCTTTTGCTTGGTTCCTGCTAACTTGGTCCCTGATCACTTGATTCACTTTTTCCTTCATTTCTTGACTTTGGGGACAAGTTTTCTATGGATTTGGGATGTTTTTGTGATGCCTAAGTGAACTGCCAAGGTTTCGTTAAGTTTTGGGAAGTTGCAAAAATTTCATGTTAGGCTACCATCCCTCCATCGTCATTGGGACTTCCTTGTCAGGCTGCCATCCCTCCGTTGCCATTGGGACTTCCATGTCTGGCAGTCATCCCTCCATCGCCATCAGAACTTCCTTTTTAGGCCACCATCCCTCCGTCACCATTGGAACTTCCTTTTTGGGCCGTCGTCCCTCTGTTGTCATCGAAACTTCCTTGTCAGACCGTTGTGTGCTCATTTTCATTTCAAAAGGGTGGTGACCCTCTAGCTTCCCCCTTCCAAGTCTTCACATTTCTAGAATGGGTGCAAAATTCAAGTTTTTGTCATCTAGGGCCCATAAAGTGAGTGACTTCACATTCCTAAGGGGGTTTGGATTAAATTTTTGATGTGTTTAGACATCGTGGAAATTTCATGTCAGGCCACCATCCCTCCATTGACATCGAGACTTCCTTGTTGGGTCGCTGTCCCTCCATCACCGTTGAGACTTCCATGTCAGGCCACCATCCCTCCATCACTATCAAAACTTCCTTATTGGACCACCATCCCTCTATCGCCGTTGAAACTTCCTTGTTGGATCGTCGTGTGCTCATTGTCGTTTCAAAAGGGTAGTGACCCTTCAGCTTCCCCCTTCCAAATTTATGCATTGTTCAAAATGAGTCAAATCTTAAGGAAGTATGTCTTGGCACTCTTTCTACCCCTTTCCCATGTGCTAAAATTGAAAAAGCTCAAATTTTCTAAGTTTTGTGAAGTTTTAGAACTTCCTTGTTGGGCCATTGTCCCTCCGTGGCCGTTTGGGAACTTCCTTGTTAGGTTGTCATCCCTTCATGGCCACTTGGGAACATACGTGTTGGGCCACCATCCCTCTGTGGCCATTTGGGAACTTCCTTGTCGAGCCACTGTCTTTCTATGGCCATTTGGGAACTTCCTTGTTAGGCTGCCATCCCTTTATGGCCATTCGGGAACTTCCTTGTTAGGTCACCATCCCTCCGTGGCCATTTGGGAATTGCCTTGTCAGGCTAATGTCCCTCCATGGTTGTTTGGGAACTTCCTTATTGGGTTTTCGTCCCTCTGCTACCATCCGTCATCTGCCATCATCCATCACCCGTCTGCTACCACTGTCCATCCACCATCCATCACTGTCTACCTTCTGTTTTCCTGCCATCTACCTACCGTCCGCCTATTGTCTGTCCACCATTCGTTGCCTTCCGTCTATTGTCCGTCACCCGCCGTTCGTTGTCCATTGTCCTTCCACCTTGTGGTGCCTGCACCCTTGAGCCCCAATTTATGTTTATGGTCCAAATGAGCTCGAAATATGAATATTATGATCTTTTAATGATGCATGGATGGATCTAACAAGGAGTTTGCAAGATTTGACTAATGTTTGCCTTGATTTGCATATGAAAGCACTTATGACACTTCATGTATGCAGGATTCAAGGAACCTACTGCGAGTCCATCAGGGAGACCCATTGAGAAAGCTGAATAAGGAAAAAAACACAGCTCCTATCACCATTCATTTTGTGCCCATCTATCCTCGTAGCACCCATCAATAGAGTTGGCATTAGAAGGCCTATGTCAAGGGAGTCAGTGACAAATCTATAAAGAGTCACCTTTAAGGTGGTGGGAGGGAGTGGTTGTTTCCTCCCTCCAAACAAATGATCATGATTTGTTAGGAGTTGTCTCATTAGATGATCTGATCCATTTAACAATGATGCAAAAAAAGTGTACTTGATTGATTGAGGGATGTGACAAACACATCAAGTAAAAAGGCAACTTTTGATAGTTTTAGCTACAACAAAAGGGCAATCAACTAGAAGACAAAATTACTACCATGACTAGCCACTACAAGACAAAATAGGGAAAAGACAAAAGATGTATTTTAAATTGCTGAATATTGTGGGGTAGGTGAAGCCCTAGTCCAATCAAATATGAGCCACACAATGTAATTCAATCCTAGCCATTCATTCGAGCTTTGGGAAAATATAAATAGGGATCCCCCCATTTGTAAATGGTTGGAGAACTGACATAAAGGCATTCTACAACAATATAAAGTAGCATTGCATGATCTATGGGTGTTCCTTTTGAGTTTTTTCATTATGCATGCATGGTTCTACCTTTCATGTTAGTTTTAGTTGTGGTTTCTTGAGTGGAAGTGATAATGGTGTTTGCTATTATAGTATTTGATGAATTTCTTGCTCATGCTTTTTGTGGTTTGTTGATGATGAATCACTTTGTAAAAGCTAGTCTGAGCTTCCTTACTTCATTGCTGCAACTTAGTTTAATTGCATGTTCATGATGTGTGTGTGCAATTTGAAAATTTGCAGTCCTTAGAAGATTGCACTGGTTTTGTGTAACTATAGGTTCCTCTTGGCCAAGAAAAACCCAATTTAGGAAGTTTGTCTATTGCAGTAGCCTCCATTATCATTGTTCATTCATAGTTTTAGGTCTAGGAACTTACTCTTTTCCTTGCCCTTTTGAATTTTCTTTGAATAGTGATCTTAGACAAGGTTCATTGCACATTGTAAAGCCAAATATAATGATGGAATCAGAGTTCTAGACTGTTGTTTTGAACCTGCAACAACTGAACAACAATTTCTACATCTTAAGAACTCTATTTGCATACCCAACTTCCAACACTTTGTAACTCATCCATAAGTATGCCTTGTGATTCTAGCAAATCACATGAATCAACTGAGGTATTCCAAGCATTGTTAATACCTAACATTAGAGACCTTGGAATAGTGTTCTACAATTTGATTGTGGAAGACTGTCTTTCAAGAGAGGTGATGCACCTATGCATTACCTACGTTGAGAAGTGCATAAAAAACACATCAACAAAACTAGCGCTAGAAGGAGGGCTGGCATGTTGGGGCTACAAATTTGAAAGTTGGAAGTTGAAAACAACACTTTCAAGGAGAAATATGAGATAAGGAGATCTCTTTTAATGTTGAAGGTTAAAATCAGAAAATTTTGAAGGAAAGAAAAAGCTGAGTTGAAATGGAGCAGCATGTGCAAATCAACATCACTCAACTACATGCAGATTTAAATAAGAAACTGAGGAAGCTATTGCAACAATTCGTGTTGGTGGATAGATGTCCGATCCATGGCACATGTAGACACAACAAATTGGGGTGTCTAACATTCTTGGACAAAGTTGAAAGAGTCTTGCAAGGAGAAATTCCCTTTTGGGAATATACCAGCCCTTGGCTTTCGAAGATCCAAAAGAGGAGTTGACAACCATGGCAGTTGAGGCATTCAAGGAGTTGGTCCAAGAATGTTTGGGTAGCAAAGGAAGACCAAGATTGGAGGAGGTGTTGATGTCTACTTGGTGCCGATTTCACAATGCACCTCACTCTGAATTCACTTGCTCATCATACATGAACATTATCACTCAAGCCATGGGTTGTTTGAATGTGTTGGAGCAGCTAATTGTCAAGGAGGACGAGTCATCCTATGAGGCAGAAAAGCTGTAAACATCTGGAGGACAACATATCAAAGAGGAACCAAGGGATTCAACACAAACTAGTGCTGGGACAGTGAATGTTGAAGCTAAAAATGAAAAGGAAGGAGCTTATTTCTATAGGACAGCAAAAAGCTTTGATGAAAGTTCAATCAAAAAGAAGTTAGAAAGCCTTTCCTCTATCAACAAAGAGAAGTCCTCCAATCTAGAAGAAAAGCCATTGGTAGTTGATGATGAATCAATGAAGTTTGTAGCCATAGATGCTAGGACAACCAACGCATATGTTGAAAATCAGGAAGAAGAAAAGGTTGATAGCCTTGGGATAGCAGAGAATGATGACAAAGAAATAAGCGAGATTAGATTAGAGGGCCTCTCCATCTACAATGACAATGATCAAGCATACAAAAATGAATATTTTGAGGAGTGGGATCAACAACATGCTGTGGCTGTCTATTACCAGACTTCCTTCCCAAGTGATGATGATGGCCCAATAATGGAAATATATAGCTAGCTCATCTCCAAATTATTAAAGGATTGGTCTGAGTTAAGATATCAAGTGGATCTAGAGGTGTTGTTACTCTTGAATTAGTGTAGGCTCTGCGATTCATTGCACTCCAAGTTTGCATGTGAGCTATGCCAACAAGCTATCAAACAAATTAGAGGACAAGTGGAGCAACCAAGTGCTTGGTCTCCTCCACTTGCTTCCCTAATCAAAGTAGAAGACCAAGAGCCAGAGCCAAGTGATAACTTAGCTAAAGGTTGAACTCAAGAGGATGTTGGGACAACAATAGAAGAAGGATAACAATATAATCTCGAGCTTCTGAGCGATGAAGTAGATCGAATATGAATGCTATCCACCAGTCATTTAGAATTTCTTCCTCTTGAAGAGAATTTGTGCACCATGGATGATAGGCTTCATGGCGAGTCCTTGGAGGGAGATTGCATGGTGGATTTTGGTCCCCTTTATGAGGTGCCATCAATTGACGACTTCTTTCCATTGGGAGTTGTACTACGGAGATATGCTCATGCCTAGGAAGAGTACATTCTAGAAGATGGTAGTGAGGAAGAAATACTCCTTGAACCTCTGAATGACAATATACTAGAGTTTCTGGATTGTGAGAGGGGTTCCTTCTCCATCTATAGTGATAGTGAACAAGGGGAGACAAGTGAACGCCATGAGGAGATGCATGAACAACAAAGAGAAGAAGAAAAAGGTGGGAGTGCTGAGAGAGATGCCAACAAGATGAAGCACCTGGTCAACTACAAGATGCAACTTGGAGTCCTTTTGCCATGATCATTGCTGATCCTCCTTCATATTTGGATGGTTGCAATGGGGTGGATTCGTTCATATCATCATCCCATGACATTGAACACAACATAAATAAGCTCGACACTTGGGAAAGGAAACATGACAACGTGCTGCTGTTTGAAGACAACAATCAAGTGGACATCAATTTTGCAGAAGATCAATGAGATGAAGTCTATCTCCTCAAGGAGAAGCTGATAAGGGTAGCTGATTCCACACGAAGATTGGAAGAGGTGTTTTCTGTCCTGTTCTCCTAGCCCTATCCATGCTTAAAATTAGAAGTACTGTGCTCCCTACCACACCCACCCGAGGTTGCCGATACAATGATTGATGATGTAGTGCTCTCTCTTGACTATCCAACATTGTCACCTTCACATGACAACATCCAGGTTCTATCGTTCCTTGCTCCTATGAATATATATAATTGCACTTATTATTTTGATTATCTGAATGAGGGAGAATAGACATGTTTGTGGATTAACTATGGTTTTAATGAGCCTCCTCAATTGTTGGTTTTTCGTGAACATGTGACTGAGTTTGAGTGCTACAATGTTGAATTTCTTTTTTTAGAATATAAGGATAAATATGCATGGCTTAAAACTATTATGATCACCTATTTGCTTGTGCGTGCACTACGAAATCCAATGGGCATGAATGTTGGTTTTCCTTGCTTGAACATAGTGCTTTGTAAACATCTTTGTACATAGTTCATTTTGAGTAGTGTAGGCTTCGTGTACATATGCCTCTATCCTACTTTTGTTAGGTGGTTGGTTTGCTTTAGGTTAGTTTCCCTTCCATTTTCTTTTTCTGTCCTGCTTTGGTTAGTTTAGGTGTTTGCTTTTCATTTTCTTCCGTTTGTTTTTTTTTTGTTTGCTCTCACTTTGCTGCTACTTTGCTTGGGGTCCCTCTGCTTTTAGTTGGGAACATTTGTGTGCACAAAAACCATACTTATCACCTAGGGTTGTTCTACGTATTTCTTTGTTAAACTCTAATCAAGTTTTCAGAGTTGATGGTGAAGGTCTTCTCTTAGTGCAACTAATTTGGACATTTGATTCAAAAAGGATAAGTTGTTGGTTGGTCCAATTTTGATGTATTATAGAATCTTATATCTCTCACATATCTTAAGAATTTGGAGGTCACTATAGGGCCTTTTGTGAAGTTTAGTTAAGTGAAAAACCTAAAATTCTGCTTCATCTCCACTGTGATTCTCAGCCTTGAGTGCGAGCTTCACTGCTTGTGGATTGAAATAAAAGGAATTAAAAAGAGAAAAATCAAATAAAAGAAAGAAAAGAAAAATATTGAAAATCAAAAGAAAGAGGAAACTCAACCTTTCAGGAGGATCTGAGCAACTCTACTGGGGCTATGGATGCCTAGCTAGCAGTAGAGCAATGTTTGGTAGAATCACAGTGACAACCTCATTGGGGATATGGACACCTAACTGGCAGTGAGGCAATGCCCTGGATGCTTTTGGAGTTAGAATAAACTATTTAGCTAAACTTGGAAGAGCTTGGGTTCCTGTAGCAACTGAAGGATGGGAATTAATGCAATTGCATACACTTGGATTTTTAGCATACTGAAGGTTGGGTTAGCTAGTGGTTTTGATCCTTTGCTCGAGTGTCTGGTTTGTTTGTCCTAGCATGAGGATCAGAACCAAAGATTTTGGGTTCGTGATTCTAGTTTTTCATTGAAATGCTCTAGAGAATTTCCCCAATGAGTCACCATTTGTTGTGCATGTTTTGCACACATGCCCTGTCGTAGGTAGGACCCCCTCTTTTTCGCTCTTGATGGTTTGTTCCTACCTCAATTTGCATGCCCCTTTCCTAGAGTCCAAGTTGGTCACATGCCTTAGAATGATCAGTTTTCCCATGACTAGATTCACCTACCTGAATTTTGTTAAGTTTTTTTCCTTCATGGAAATTCCCCTACAGGTTTCCCTTCACCCATTGCCTCGACATCCTCCAAGCCTTGCAAACTTGTAGCTACAGGTCGCCTCATGCAGGTCGTTGCTCATGTTTCGCCATGGAGTGGTGACTGACACCCAACTTCTACTCGCATGGTAGGCTAGACACTTATTTTCTCTGTTCGAGCCTTGAATAAGCATCCAAATGACTGTGAGATTTGACATCTCACCTAACCTGGGTTTGCCATACAAAGAAATCAATGCATTCCATTGATGGAAATTGGCCTATAAACGTTGCTCCCGACCCTTCATTTTACTTGGGGCATTCAAATATGGAGAGAAGCAAAATCCTCTTCCTTTTTCCACCTTTTGCCTTGTTCCTGCTAACTTGGTTCCCCAATCAATTGATTCACTTATTCCTTCATTTTTTGACTTTGGGGACAAGTTTCCTTTGGATTTGGGATGTCTTTGTTATGCCTAAGTGAACTACCAAGGTTTCGCTAAGTTTTGGGAAGTTGCAAAAATTTCATGTCGGTCCACTGTCCCTTTGTCACTGTTGGGACTTCCATATTAGGTTGTCATCCCTCTGTTGCCATTAGAACTTCCTGTTCGGGTCATTGTGCCTCTATCACCATCAAAAATTCCTTGTCGGGCTACCGTGTGCTCATTTCCATTTCAAAAGGCAGTGACCCTTCAGCTTCCCCCTTCCAAATCTTTGCATTTCTGGAATGGGTGCAAACTTCAAGTTTTCATCATCTAGGGACCATTAAGTGAGTGAATTCACATGCCTAAAGGGGTTTGGATTAAATTTTCCATGTGTTTAGAAATCGCGAAAATTCCATGTCGGGTCGCCCTCCCTCCGTCGCCGTCGGGACTTCCTTGTCGGGCCACCGTCCCTTCGTCATCATCTGGACTTCCATGTCAGGCTGTCGTCCCTCTGTTGCTGTCAAAATTTCCTTTTCAGGTTGCTATCTCTCCATCGTCATTGAAACTTCCTTGTTAAGTTGTCGTGTGCTCATTGTTGTTTCAAAAGGGCGGAGACCCTTCGACTTCCCCCTTCCAAATTTTTGCATTGTTCAAAATGAGTCAAATCTTAAGGAAGTATGTCTTGGCATTGTTTCTACCCCTTTTCCTATGTGCTAAAAATTGAAAAATCTCAAGTTTTCTAAGTTTTGTGAAGTTTCATAACATCCTTGTTGGGTCGCTATCACTCTGTGGCCATTTGGGAACTTCCTTTTCAGGCTGCCATACCTTCGTGGTTGTTTAGGAACTTCCTTGTTGGGATTTCATCCCTCTGTTGCTGATCTGGGGGATATTTTCACTAAAAATTGAAATGTCTCCAATACTCCATATTTTAGCACCATCAGAAAGAGTTCGATCTCTTGATTCTAGCACAACTTGAACAAAGCAAAAAGGAGTGTGTTTGCTCAAGTTACAGTCAGTCAAACTTTGGGTCAAACTGCCATTAGGGTCGTCTAGGAAGCGGAAAAAATGATCATATCAGAAATCAATGGAAATGGTGTCAAGTCGAAGAGCTTCTCGAGATGATTCTGACAAAATTTGTTTCGTCGAAATCCAATGTTGTATGCTCGAGATATGAGCAGTCAAAGATGGGTTGACTTTGCTGACATCAACATGGTACAGTCAGCACACAGTCAGCATACTCAGCCAATCACCGATTGACATGTGCCATCTTTGGGTGGAAAAAAAATGGCCATGTGGCACATCGTTGGGTGCCACATGGCGGGCCACGTCATCATGTCAGTGACACATTAGATTACACGTCAGTGGTCTCAGCATATGGGAACTTGCCACATTGCACCCTCCTGCTGCGACATGTGGCAACTTAGTTACTCTTCCTCCTCTCGCAGCTGTTGGTTTTTTTGTTAAAAGTTATTGAGGGGATTCGATCCCCCCACCTCACATGGCCGAAATTTCCGCGCACATGTTGCACCATACAACCTGCGTTTACCTACTAGTGGCGGGCGATTTATTTTGTTATGTTGTTAGTTTTGAATATGGATAAAATTGTAACCGCCGAGAGTTGAACCCGGAACCACCGGGATTCCAAATTGTTCGGTCACCAACAAGACATTCAATGGCTTTAAAATATAGTTGGCATCAGATGGTTTTCTTAAACCGTGGAAACCAAATACCCCCCAATTTTAAATAATTCCCTCCAAATTGTTAAACAATAATCCTTTTTAAGGATTAATTGTAACTAAGGGAAATAATTAAAGCCCGAATAAGGATAATAGGGGCTAAAATTATATCTTTTAAAAGATTATTATGTAATTAAGGGGGATTTAGTGATTTGAAAATATAAAAATGGGAGATAGGGGGAATATTGTAAAATCAATTGGTTAAAGGCCAATTTGAGTAAATTTGATGTATAAAAGGGGAGTTTAGGAGTGAGTTTAGTAATTAGATTTTTCAAGTCTAGGTGGTGAAGCTATGAACTAGAGAAATAAGGAGATTTTTTTCTAAGGAGATTTTCGATCATTTCTGTACATCGGAGTTTTGTTATGCTGCCGAAGTGCTGGAAGGAAATGATCTTGGTGCAATTGTAATTCTATTTTTTGAGATTAATCGGATCGGTCTCACTCTATTGGAGCGGACCCGGAGACGTAGTCACATTTGTGGCGAACTTCGTTATCAAATCGTTTGTACTCTCTCTCTCTCTTCTTCTTTCTCAATTTAATTCTTTTCACCTTCAGTTTTTAATGCATAAATTCAATAATGTATGCATGAATTGTATTTCCGCTTAATTCACATGTTAATGTGTTAATTTTGTTTATGTAATTTGGATTACATGATTTGTAAACATTAAGCATTCAAATCCAATTAGTCTAGATCCTAATCAGATCAAGTGGTATCAGAGTTTTTGGTGACTATTATTGCAGTTGTTTTGAATGCTAACACGATCTAGGATTCAAAAGGGTGAAGGAAAGCTTGAGGAATTTAATCCTGAGATCGGGAAACGAAGAACTTTTTCGAAGATGTTTGTGTCTAGAATGGAGGTACCCGAGGAGCTCAGTGAGTAAGAGTTTCGAAGAGCTTTTTGGTAGATGAAAGTTGCATTGGAGATGCTACTCAAAGAAAGGGAAGAACACATAAAACATGAAGAAGATCATGGAGACAGTAAAAGCAAGAAGAAGCAATCAGGAGGTGGTGATGAACCCCCAAAATCTCCTCTGTCTACTCCTCCTTCTTCTCCTCATTCTCCTTCTTCTTCTACACATTCTCTTTCTGGTAATCCTTTTAAGGGTGTAAATAAGCCTCAGATTAAATTGGATGTTAAGTTTGAACTACCTAAGTATTCTGGTGAATTAGATGCTGAAAAACTAGATGATTAGATTCAACAAGTAGAAGTTTATTGTAGAGTTCAAAACCTCTTTGATGATGCTTCTAGGATCCAGTTAGCCACTCTTCGGTTGGGAGGTACAACTCTTACTTGGTGGGAGAGTAGAACTAGAGCAGAAATTTCACAACATGGTAGAGTCAATTTATCTTGGTTAGAATTTATTAATGCTCTTAAAAAACAATTCTATCCCTTAGGTCACATGCAACAATTAATGATGAATTGGCAAGTGTTTAAACAAGGGAAAGGTCAAATTATCCAAGAGTACACCCATCAATTCAGAAAGAAGGCTATTGCATTAAATGTACCTTTGTACACCCAGGATACTTTGTTAAAGTACATAGGAGGTCTTCATTCATATCTTAGACATTCCATTTTGGTTTTGAACCCTTGTAATTTGGATGAAGTGTCTGTTCAAGCTATACATCTAGAGTCAAGAGGAAAGGGTTCTTTCATTGATAATGATAACTTTGTAAAGAAATATTCTAAGAATGCAGAGATAGGGAAAGGAAAGAAGATAGCTACAGTCAAGAAGGATGACAAGCTTTCTTGCTCTGATTGTGACATGAAAGGTCATGGTGAAGATCACTGCTGGAAGTTGCATCCCGAATTGAAGTCTAAGTGGGCTCAGAGACAGAATCAGAAACAGAAGGGTAAGGAGAAAGCCACAAATGTTATGGATATTGGTTTCGATTTTGATGATGAAACTAAGATAATAGCTATGGGATTGAAAGGTAAAGCTCCTAATTTCAGTGTTTCCTTTGATAGTTGTGCTTCTACTTCTAAATTTGGTGGTGTCTCCGAAGATAAGAAAAGGAATGAGCTTTTTCACTTAAGGGTTGTTACTAAGAACATTAAAATTGATGCACTCATAGATAGTGGTTCTCAAGTTAACTTAATTTCTAAAGATGTTGTAAGAAACTTGGGATTGAAAACTACAATGCATATGAAACCTTATCCACTAGGCTGGATTTGCGAGAATGATAAGTTGCAAGTAATAAGAAAATGCACTTTAAAATTCGCAATCACTAGTAAGTTTGTGGATGAAGTAAAATTTGATGTGGTTCCACTAGATATATGTGGGATAGTTCTGGGTAGCCCTTATCTTTATGATCTAAAAGCTATTTTCTATAGGGAAAAGAATCATTATCATTTGTTTAAAGATGGCATTCAGTATATTGTACATTCTCACAAGATTAAGACCGATCGTTCTTTCACAAAAATGGGGAAATTTAAGAGGGTGATTAATGCAAGTAAAGATTTAACTCTTATGTCTGTCAGTATAGGTGGTTTTGGATAGGAACTTGGAGTAGCTAACTAGGGTCAGTTGTCATAGGGTGCACCCACAGTACAACATGAGGGAATGATGATTGAAAGCATTGATGGATCCTTGGGTAAAAATATTTCTCATGTGAAAGATCGATATGTTGTTGATTTAGTCTATTTCATCTCTGCATTATTATTCAGCTTGATGCTAGTCAATATTTGTTGGTTAGTGGCTATGACAGTTGATGTAGATGCTTATGGAAGTGATAGAATGATGTTTATGCTCAACAATGTTGTTGCAGTCTTCATTGTGATTGTGAGCCAGGTATATAGATGTACAGAGTATACGAGACAACTGGGGAGGCCAAGTCCTCACTTGATGTTTGAATAAATGCCACTTTTGGAGGTCCAAAAGTTCTCTAGTGGGGAGGCCTGATCTAGGGGATATTTTCACTAAAAATTGAAATGTCTCCAATACTCCATATTTCAGCACCATTAGAAAGAGCTCGATCTCTTGATTCCAGCGCAACTTGAACAGAGCGAAAAGGAGTCCGTTTGCTTGAAAGTTATGGTCAGTCAAACTTTGGGTCAAATTGCCATTAGGGTCGTCTAGGAAGCGAAAAAAATGATCATCTCAAAAATCAATGGAAATGATGTCAAGTTGAAGAGCTTGTCGAGACAATTCCGACAACATTCGTTTTGTCAAAATTCGATGTCGTATGCTCGAGATATGAGTAGTCAAAGATGGGTTGACTTTGTTGACATCAGCATGGTACAATCAATGCACATTCAGCATACTCAACCAATCACTGATTGACACGTGTCATCTTTGGGTGGAAAAAAAGGGCCATGTGGCACATCGTTGGGTGCCACATGGTGGGCCACATCATCATGTCAACGACACATCGAATTACACATTAGTGGTCTCGGCGTATGGGAACTTGCCATGTGGCACCCTCTTGGCGGGACATGTGGAAACTTAGTTACTCTTCCTCCTCTCACAGCTATTGGTTTATTTGTTAAAAGTTATTAGGGGGATTCGATCCCCCCACCTCACATGGCCGAAATTTTCGCGCAGCCGTTGCACCATACAGCCTGCGTTTACCTACTAGTGGCAGGCGATTTATTTTGTAATGTTGTTAGTTTTGAATATGGATAAAATTGTAACTGCTGAGAGTTGAACCCAGAACCACCGGGATTCCAAAATGTTTGGTCACCAAAAAACCATTCAATGGCTTTAAAATATAGTTGGCATCAGATGGTTCTCTTAAACTGTGGAAACCGAATACCCCCCAATTTTAAATAGTTCCCTCCAAATTGTTAAACAATAATCCTTTTTAAGGATTAATTGCAACTAAGGGAAATAGTTAAAGCCCGAATAAGGATAATAGGGGCTAAAATTACATCTTTTAAAAGATTATTATGTAATTAAGGGGGATTTAGTGATTTGAAATATAAAAATGGGAGATAGGGGGAATATTGTAAAATCAATTGGTTAAAGGCCAATTTGAGTAAATTTGATGTATAAAAGTGGAGTTTAAGAGTGAGTTTGGTAATCAGACTTTTCAAGTCTAGGTGGTGAAGCTGTGAACTAGAGAAACAGGGAGATTTTTTTCTAAGGAGATTTTCGATCATTTCTGTACATTAGAGTTTTGTTATGTTGCCGAAGTGCTGGAAGGAAATGATCTTGGTGCAATTGTAATTCTATTTTTTGAGATTAATCGGATTGGTCTCACTCTATTGGAGCAGACCCGGAGATGTAGTCACGTTTGTGGGGAACTCCGTTATCAGATTGTTTGCACTCTCTCTCTCTTCTTCTTTCTCAATTTCATTCTTTTCACCTTCAGTTTTTAATGCATAAATTCAATAATGTATCCATAAATTGTATTTCCGCTTAATTCACATGTTAATGTGTTAATTTTGTTTATGTAATTTGGATTACGTGATTTGTAAACATTAAGCATTCAAATGCAATTAGTCTAGATCCTAATCAGATTAGTTGCCATTTGGGAACTTCCTTGTCAAGCCACCATCCTTCCGTGGCCATTTGGGATCTTCCTTGTCGGGCCATCATCCCTTAATGGCCATTTGGGATCTTCCTTGTTGGGCTACCATCCCTCCGTGGCCATTTAGGAACTTCCTTGTCAACCACCATCCCTCCATGGCTGTTTGAGAACTTCCTTGTCGGGCCGCCATCCCTCCATGGCCATTTGGGAACTTCCTTAGCGGGCCGCTATCCCTTTGTTTCCATCCATGGTTTGTTGTTGTTCGTTGCCTGTCTATCACCACTGTCTGTATGTTGTCCATCTTTTTCTATCTATTGTCTACCTGCCATCCACCCACCATCCATCCATTGTCCATCGCCCATCATCCATCCACCATCCGTCGCCCACCATTCGTCCACCGTCCGTCGCCCACCATCCATTGTCTGTCATCCTTTTGCCTTGAGGTGCCTGCACCCTTGAGCCTGTATTTATGTTTATGGTCCAAATGAGCTCCAAATATGAGTACTATGATATTTTGATGACGCATAGATGGATCTAACAAGGAGTTTGCAAGATTTGAATAACATTTTCCTTGATTTATGTATGAAAGCACTTATGAAACTTCATGTATGTAGGATTCAAGGAACCTACCACGGGTCCATAGGGGAGGCTCATTGAAAAGTTGAACAAGGAAAAACACATAGCTCTTGTCACCATTCATTTTATGCCCATATTTCCTCATAGCACCCATCAACAAAGCTAGCATTAGAAGAAGGCCTATGCCAAGGGAGTCAGTGACAAATCTATAAAGGGTGACCTTGAAGGTGGTGGGAGGGAGCGGCTATTTCCTCCCTCCAAAAAAATGATCATGATCTGTCAGGAGTTGTCTCATCAGATCATCTGATCCATTTAACAACAATGCAAACAAGGTGTACTTGATTGATTGAGGGATGCAACAAACACATCAATTAAGAAGGCAACTTTTGACATTTTCAGCTATAGCAAAAGGGAAATAAGCTAGAAGACAAAATTGCTACAGTGATTGGCCAGTGCAAGACAAAATAGGGAAAAGACAAAAGACGTATTTTAAATTGTTGAATATTGTGGGGTAGGTGAAGCCCTAGTGCAATCAAATCTGAGCCACACAATATAATTCAATCCTATCCATTCACTCAGGCTTTGAGAAACCATAAATAGGGGTACCCCTTCATTTGTAAATGGCTGGAGAACTGATGTAAAGGAATTCTACATCAATAGAAAGTAGCATTGGATGATTTATGGGTGTTCCTTTTGAGTTTGTTCATTATGAATGCATGGTTCTAGCTTCCATGTTAGTTTTAGTTGTGGTTTCTTGAGTGGAAGTGATAATGGTGTTTGTTGTTATAGTATTTGATGAATTTCTTGCTCATGATTTTTGTGGTTTGTTGATGATGAATCACTTTGTAAAGCTAGTCTGAGCTTCCTTACTTCATTGCTGCAACTTAGTTCAATTGCATGTTCATGATGTGTGTGTGCAATCTAAAAATCTGCAGTCCTTAGAAGATTGCACTGGTTTTATGTAACTGTAGGTTCCTCTTGGCCAAGCAAAACCTAGTTTAAGAAGTTTGTCTACTATAGTGGCCTCCATGATCATTGTTCATTTGTAGTTTCAGGTCTAGGAACTTACTCTCTTCCCTACCCTTTTGAATTTTCTTTAAATAGTGATCTTAGACAAGGTTCATTGCACATTGTAAAGCCAAATATGATGATGAAATAGGAGTTCTAGATTGCTGTTTTGAACTTGTAGCAACTGAACAACAATTTATACATCTTAAGAATTCCATTTTCAAACCCAACTTCCTACACTTTGTAACTCATCTTTAAGCCCGCCTTGTGATTCCAGCAAATCACATGAATCAACTGAGGTATTCCAAGCACTGTCAAGACCTGACATTAGAGACCTTGAGATAGTGTTCTACAATTTGATTGTGAAAGATTATCTTTCAAGAGAGGTGATGCACCTATGCATTACCTGCATTGAGAAGTGCATAAAAATTTATCAACAACTGTTTTGAAACATGAGCATAAAAAATGACCACCTTCGTTGTCCTAATTAGGCTAACAAGGCCTAATTTATAAAGGAACATACCTTTAAACATTAAAAAACCCCATGAAATTTTTGGGGTAGGAATTCTCATGTATCCAAACCCTCAAATCCACAATTTGTCTTAGGAGAAACTCACTCCACCATGCCAAACCACAAAACCCTTATTTTATGCTAGTATGAGGAGGGTTTATTGAAAGGAATGGTTCCACACCTTACCAAAATGTGTCACTTCCTCATACCTTCTTAAAATCACTTGCGAAAAATCAAAAGACAATCACCCAACCTCTACATACAATATTTTATCAAACCCTATGGTGAAACCTCATTTTTCATGCCCTTTTCCATCAAAATATACAGGGGCAACAACACAAACCCCATAAAACTTATTCCCTTTTACCAAATACACACCCTAACATCTAAACCAAACCCTCCTAACTCATTCCTCATAGCCACAAAGATTACAATAGGAGGAATGAGTTAAATATCCATTTCAAACAAGCAAACTACACTATCCACAAGGCCAATTAGGCCAAATTAACAAAGCAACCCCTCTTTATTCTTCCTATCACATGAAAACCACTATTGTGCAACATTTACTAGTCTGCCAAACCACTAATTCCTCCACTTTTAGGGCGTGATAAGCCCTCTAGCATAACAAACCCCAAAACCCTCTTCTTTCACAAGTTAGGCGAGGATCTATTGAAAATCCATACTCCAAACCTTCCTAAAACCAACCAAATCCTTAAACACCTTCAAAAAGGTCTGCACAAGCTTAAAAGTTCAAGAGATATCGCTGCCCCCAAGATTTCTTCAAACCCTAGCACTAAACCACCATTTTCCACTAACAAATGCACCATTTGACATCTAGGGCATCACCTAAAAACCCTCTATTCACCTGGCTTGCACATAAACTTTTTCACACATATTTTATAACCCTAACTAAGCCTTTCCATTGAGTTACAAAAGCATACCATTGGTGGAAGGCTTAATATGACATTTTAATACATTCAAAACCTTTAAAATAGGGTTTACAGACCGAACCTTAGTAATTGGCTTCTAAAATGCACAAAATCACTTGAAATCAAACCAAACCAAAAATAAAATGGATTTAAGTCTGTTGCCCACCAAATTCCATCCAAAAGAGAACACAATCACCCTGTTCAGAATCGTACAATTCAAGGAAACATTAGATTTTTGATAAATGCGAGGAAACAATAAATTTTATTGATCTTCTTCCAAGTACATGGTACATTTACATTAGGCATGGTCCTCTTTCATACCCAAACATGTAGAATTGCTCTAAGCTACATTCAAATAACTCGATCCCTTAAGGGTCCAAAGTGCAAGCAGTGTAATGTTGCAAAGTGGTGTAACTTTTGTTTTGCAACTTGTGTGACCAAACAGATTATTATGATGCATCCAAATAGGTATTTTTATGCTAGACATGGTCCTCTTTCACACCCAAACACACAAAATCACTCTGAGCTACGTTCAATCAGATCGATCCCTTAAGAGTCCAAAGTGCAAAATGGCTAGAACCTTTAGCATGTTGTTACTCAGATACCATGATGCTTAGAAACTTATCGTCTGATCCTATGGGATCATGTTAGGCCTCTCTACAAAAAATTCTCTTGGTTTTTGCTATCTTGGAGACATTTTCCCGTGGTGGTGAATTTTCACTTGGGGAAAAAATTGTCAAATGCAAGTAGTTGAAAGTTGTAAAGTGGTGCAACTTTCATTCTGCAACTCGTGTGACCAAATAGACTGTTCCAATGCATCTGAATATGTATGTTTACACTAGGCATAGTCCTATTTTGCACCCAAATACACAGAATTGCTCTGAGCTATGTTCAACCAGATCAATCCCTTAAGAGTCCAAAGTGTAAAATGACTACAAAATTTAGCATGTTGTAACTCGGATACTGTGACAATTAGAAACTTCTCATTTAATCCTATGGGATTGTGTTGGAGCCCTCTACAAAAACCTCTCTTAGTTTTCACTATCTCAGAGCCATTTTCCCATGGTGGTGGATTTTCACTTGGGGAAAAAGTTGGCAAATGCAATTAGTTGAAAGTTGCAAAGTGGTATAATTTTCATTTTGCAACTCGTGTGACCAAATAGACTGTTCTAACACATCTGAATAGGTATTTTTATACTAGGCATGGTCCTCTTTTGTAGCCAAACACGTGGAATCACTCTGAGCTACATTCAACCCGATCGATCCCTTAAGAGTCCAAAGTGCAAAATGGTTGCAAATTTCAACATGCTATTAATTGAATACAGTGATTCTTAAAAAAATCTCATCTAATCCTATCAGATTGTGTTGGTCCCCTCTACAAAAACCTCTCTCAATTTTTGCTATTTCGAAGTAGTTTCCCATGGTGTCGGATTTTCACTTGGGGAAAAAGTTGTCAAATGCAAGTAGTTGAAAATTACAAAGTGGTGCAACTTTTGGTCTGAAATTCATGTGACCAAATAGACTATTCTGATGCATCTGAATAGGTATGTTTATGATAGGAATGGTCCTCTTTCACACCTAAACATGCGAAATCGCTCTGAGCTACATTCAACCAGATCAATCCCTTAAGAGTCCAAAGTGCAAAATGGTGCAAACTTTAGCATGCTATTACTCAGATATCATGACATTTATAAACTTATCATCTGATCCTATGGGATCACGTTGGGACCCTCTACAATAACCTCACTCAATTTTCACTATCTCAGAGATATTTTCCTGTGGTAAAAAATTTTCACTTGGGAAAAAAAGTTGACAAATGCTAGTTGAAAGTTGCAAAGTGGTGCAACTTTCGTTTTGCAACTCGTGTGACCAAACAAACTATTCCAACATGTCTGAATAGGTATGTTTATGTTATGCATGGTCCTCTTTCACACCCAAACATGTAGAATCACTCTACGCTCAACCGAATTAGTCCCTTAAGAGTCCAAAGTGCAAAATGGCTACAAAATTCAACATGTTGTTACTTGGATACAATGATGCTTAGAAAATTCTCATATGATCTTATGGGATTAAATTGGGCCCCTTTAAAATAACCTCTCTCAATTTTTGTTATCTCGTAGTGGTTTTCCTGTGGTGGTGAATTTTCACTTAATGGAAAAAGTGTCAAATGCAAGCAGTGCAAAGTTGCAAAGTGGTGCAACTTTCATTCTGAAACTTGTGTGACCACACAAACTATTCCAATGCATTCAAATAGGTATTTTTACACTAGGAATGGTCCTCTTTTGCACCCAAGAATGTAGAATTTCTACGAGCTACGTTCAATTGGATCGATCCCTTAAGAGTCCAAAGTGAAAAATGACTGCAAACTTCAACATGTTGTTACTCAGATACCGTGACACTAAGAAAATTATCATCTGATCCTATAGGATCATGTTGGGCCCCTCTACAATAATCTCTCTTGGTTTTCACTATCTCAGAGACATTTTCTAGTGGTGGCGAATTTTCACTTGGGGAAAAAGTTGTCAAATGAAAGTAGTTGAAAGTTGCAAAGTGGTACAACTTTCATTTTGCAACTCATGTGACTAAATAGATTGTTTGAATGTATCTGGATGGGTACGTTTATGCTAGGAATGGTCTTTTTTCACACCCAAACATGCGGAATCGCTCTGAGCTATGTTCAACCGGGTTGATCCCTTAAGGGTCCAAAGTGCAAAAAGGAAGAAAAATTTGATGAGTTATTACTCAGAAACCATGACACTTACGAAGTCTCCATCTAAGCCTATGGGATCAGGTTGGGCCCCTCTATAATAACCTCTCTTAATTTTTGTTATCTCAAAGTTGTTTGCCTGTGGTGTCCAATTTTCACTTGATAGAAAAAGTGTCAAATGCAAGCAGTGTAAAGTTACAAAGTGGTGCAAATTTTGTTTTGCAATTCGTGTGACCAAACAAACTACTCCAACACATCTCGATAGGTAGGCTTATGCTAGACATGGTCCTCTTTCACATTCAAACACACGAAATTGCTCTGAACTATGTTCAACTGGCTTGATACCTTATGATTGCATGCAAAACAATCAAAAAGAGAAACATACACAAGACAATTGAGAAGCTAGAGTTTTCCATACAAAAAGCATATGATCATTGGTGTAGAGCACCTTGTTCCTCCATTTGATGAAGGCCTAATTCAGTGGTTTTAGCCATGATAATGTCAAATAAGGCCATGATAGGCCATTTTGTAATCTTGCTTTTAGTTTTGAGTTAGTGTGGGGTCATTTGAGTCAATTATGTAAGTACGATAGGGAGTAGGAATAAGAAAATAACATTGGTAAAGGAATTGGAAGAGATTACTAACGCTACCCCTTTTGAAAATTTAGAATTTAGGCCTTAAAAGCAAGCCTAAATGAGGTGAAAAGAAGAAATTTCTTGAGAATAAGTTAGAATAGGTTGGAAATAGGGTGAGGTTGTGGAGTTTGATGTGTTCAAAAGGTCCGCAAGGACAAGGAAGGTTAAAAGTATGTTATGGCATGATGCCCTAGTTGGGAAAATAGGGGTTTTGAATGAAAAAGAGAGGTTTGAGGGAGTAAAAGTGGGTAAATTCATGGGGCAACATAATATGGTGGTCAATTAAGTTTTTGTAGTTAGAATGAAGAGTGTTAGAAGAGGTTTTGAGGTTGTATGGGGTCTGGATATGGGGTTTTCAATAAACCCTAGTGAAATTTGAGAAAAGTGAGGGTTTAGAGGATAGTGGGGTTAGAGGGCCAATCATGCACTAATTTTTTTGGATTTTATGGATTTGCAAACTGGTAAATTCTACCCAATGGTGTTTTGCAATTGCAAGAGTGATTGAGAGGGTGTTTCTTTGTTAAATAGACCTATTTGGGGGTCTAGGACAACATTGGTCCATTTCTTATTTGTATTATAAATTATAACTTGCTTTCTCCCAAGTCCATTTCTTATACAAGAAATAATATTACAAAAATTTGACATAAATATTTTGATGTCTTTTTATGGTGATGGATCAAGAACATAACAATTTATTTTGCACTATCAGGATTATGCTATGAAATTTTTTAAAGACTATTCAAGATAAATTTTTGTATGATAATGTGTCAAGAAATTAACTACTTCATCTACTCTGAATATTATGTTTTGCAAGTGTTGTGAAGATATGTATCCTTTTCTTAATTGAGTTTTTCCAATCAAAGGATTAAAAATATTGGAATATTTTTATGAATCATTTCATGGAATACCAATTGAATTTTTTTTTTTCTTTTAGATAAATTTGTTCAGCATCAATCAATTAATATTCAAGACAACCCATGAAGGACAACAATGATCAACGCTAGGGCTAACCAATTAATAATTTACATGTAAATAAATCAAACATGTACATGTGAATAAGGGAAGCACAAGTACTCAAAAACACGTAAGCCTTTAAGTATACACATGAATACATAGTATACACAAATTAATACAAAGTATATGCATGAATACAAGGTTTACACATGAAAACATGTAAGTTTCAAAGTATACATTGGAACACACATAAGTCACAAAGTATACATGTAAGTTGTAAAGTATACACCTGAATACATATAAATCACAAAGTATACATGTAAGTTGTAAAGTATACACTTGAATACATGTAACTCATTTATGATGTGCTCGAGGAGTGCTCCTATTGCTCCTCCTAGTGTTTAGTTCTGGGTGAAGTTTTATCTGTTACAATAAGAAGTAAAGACATTAATATATAGAAATTACATTATAAAAAAATATATATTTAACAAAATAATAACTTACCACCATCTGATGATCACTCTCCATGAGGAAAATATTCCCACACCTAGGATGAGGCATGCTGAAGCCATGTATAAACCATCCAAATAGAAATTAAACTGCAAATCAATAATGGTTTTCTTTTTCACTAATTAACATCTCTAACAATGAATGTAAATTGAAATTTAGTAATTTTCCTCATGCCTCGCCTGTTAGAGCCATCAAGGATTCTCTAGTAGATGAAGCACTGATCTCCATTTCCCTCATCACATTCAGAGGTGTTTCCACTTACAACATCTGAAAAAAAAAAAAAAAATTCAATCACCACAACTACAATAGCAATCCACGTCATGACTTATAATATATGAGATAATGAACAAAATTTTGAGTACTTATTAAACTATATAACTTGAGTAAAATTTTGAGTAATATCCATATCTTGTTTGAAAGCACACATTTTTAGGCTTTTAACCATAGTAGCAAGCCGGTGAACCATTTGATAAAATGCTTTCATAGACTTGCATGATAACTATGGTGGCATAGAGAAGGCAATGATTTTTTTGAAAAAATTCCTCAAAGAAATGGGGTCTTGTGGTGATGGAATGCCTTTAAAAGAAAATGCACGTCATGAAACTCCATCACCGTAAGACCACATTTCTTTCAAGCATTTTTTCAGACAGTTCATTGCATTCTCTATGGTATTATTTCTTACTATTATGCTTTGATAGAAAATTTTCCAAGCATACATAGTTTGTTGGAAAGCACCTATTTTAGGCTCTTAGCCATAATAACAAGGAAGTGAGTATTTTGATAAAATGCTTTGGTACACATGTATGGAAAATGTGGTATCATATAAAAGGTGGTGAGCTATTTGAAGAAATTCCTTGAAGAAATGTGGTCTCATGGTGATGGAATGATATTCCATCACCATGAGACTGCATTTCTTTGAGGCATTTTTTCAAACTATTAACTGCCATGTCTATGCTATTGCTTACTATTATGATTTGATATATTTTTTCCAAGCATCCATAGTTTGTTGGAAAACACCTTTTTATGAGCTTTTAGCCATAGTATTGAGGAAATGAATTGTTTGATAAAATGCTTTGGTAGACATGTATGGAAAATGTGGTAGCATAGAAAATGCGATGAGCTATTTGAAAAAGTGCCTCAAAGAAATTGGGTCTCATGGTGGTGGAAATCACCATGAGGCCACATTTCTTTGAGGCATTTAAAAAAAAAACTAATTTCCTTGTCTATGCTATTGCTTACTATTATTCTTTCATATATTCCTTCCAAGCATCCATAGCATAGACAAGGTAGTGAACTATTTGAAAAGATGTCGAGCAGTAAAAAGTGGTCTCATGGAATGCTATGACAAGAAAATGCAATTGGAAGTTGCTCCTAGACTTATTACTTATGCTATGTTAAGTAATTACATCACTACTTATGTTGACTTTCTAAAAAACTATATTGTAGTTGAAATTTTGTCATCTATCAACATCTAGTAATTAGTTATGGAATGTGAAGTAATGCTTTCAATTTGACTGATGTTCAATGCAATGTAATCAATGATATGAATATAAAATACACAAATATATTAAGTACAATTCATTAGTTAAACTCTTTATTATATTACCTATGTGTAGGTTTGAGTAAATCCACTAGCACTGAGAGGTGTTCCCTCAAAACCTCTAATATTAGCTTGTTCAACATCCAAAATCACATTGAAATACCATTCATAAAACAATTCTATTAACATGTAATAAATTTATAATTGTTTACTAGTTACATACCCCACCGATAGGTTTATTGCAGAAATAAGTAGGTGTAGGGTTGGTGTATCCAATCTCAACACTGTGACCCTGCAATTTTATTAAAATCATAAAACTAAATTAGTTAATATTGCATTTCAAAATTGAAATTTAATAAATTAAATTCAATGAACATGCTAACTTTTACTTGAGTATCAATGCAATATGCCTCATGCAAAATGCCAGTTGCCCTCTCCATCTCATAGCTACAGATGGATCCTGCTTAGCAGCCTCCTGAGTGTCAGTGGGGTCATATGAACAAGTCAACCCGCAAGATTGACACACATGGGTTCGAAGGCCACCACTCGAAGACTCCCTTGGATGGCATTGTATAATAGGGCTAGCATGCTGGATGACACTCTGGGTCAAAGTGGTGATTTCCTACAATGTCTCTATGTTGGCACTCTCCTTCATGAAAAAAGGGATAAAAATGTGCTCATGAGGCAACCTAGTGAGAGGTCATCTCCCTTGTCACGTAGGATCCAACTGTGCACCAGGTCTATCCTGAGTTGACCCCCACCTCTCCCCTGGAAGTCCCTCATATCAAAATAATTTGGGATTTTGTTCAATATGAACTCACAGTATAGTTTCCTAAGGAAATACTATGAGACTTCACAATTGTTGCAGTGTGGGTAATCAAAAACCATGTACCACCTATCATAAAAAAATTTCCTAATCTATTGGTGGTGGCACCAATGAATAGGAAACCTCTTTGTATTAAGGGTAATATTTTGATTTGTGCGTGGCTCAGTGAATAATGAGCACAAATCACCTTTTGTAATTTTTAAATCCTTTACATCTTTGTATGATAATTTATCTACGTAATAAGCCCTAGCCGCCTACCTCCTATCTTGCCATCTAGTTATTCGTTTGCTAATTGAATCTACATTTTTTAAAATATCTTTCAATGAAGTTTCCAGAGTCATTCTTTCCATAGTTGAACCACTTGGATCGCTCAACCTACTAATTAAATCCTCAAATTTTTTTTGTTGTTCTCAATTTTACTCATTAAGTTTTGTTGAGTGCCAAGAGGGTGTTGAGGGATTGGTGGAGGAGGTTGTTGTTTTGGTTGATTTTGTTATTTAGGATTTTTTTGCTCTACTTATTGAGGATTTTGAGGGTTTTTAGGTTGATTTGCATCTCCTACAAATTCAAAAAAAAAATATCAAATACAACCTAAAACTAACAAATTAAAAAAAAAAAAGAAAACAATCCTTACCTCTCACACCTCCTCATCGATGTGGCGACATCCTCACGATGAAATAGCAACCACTAATGGAGATTTTTGCAAAATACCTCCTCCTAGAATGTGAGCGTGAAAAATTGGGGTTTTGGCAGTGGGAAAAAGAAAAAACATAGCTGAAATGCAAGAATGAATTTGTTTTACTTTTTTTTTTGGTTTTAAAAGGTCATAACGCGAGTGCGTTATAACGCTCTCACATTATGGGCTCGTTGTGGCCGAGCTTCAGGTTCAGTACACTAAGCCATAACACGAGCGCATTATAACGTGCTCGTGTTATGAGTTTTCAAAACTTTTTTTAAAAGTGGCCACAAATTGGCTACCCATCTCCATGCACCCGCCCATTGCTAAGAAATCATAGGAACCTTTGAGAATCAATTGGATGTATGGATTTTATAAGAGACAATAATGCTAAAAATGCATGTACTTTTGAGTGACGCCATATGACAAAAACCCTAAAGCTAATGCAAAACAATTTAACTTGGACCATAAGACAACCTACTAAGAATGTGAGAATTAAAAAATAGTGACTCTTTTTCCATGATAAGATTCTAATTTACCATGTACCAATTTTTATTATCTCATAACAACCACCTACTAAACCTCCTCCATAAGACTTCTTAATTAATTATAAGATTTTAATTTACCATACACCAATTTAAAGACTTCTTTTTCTATGATAATATTCTATATACCAATTTTTTACCCCCTTCCATAAAACTTCTTCCATAGTGAAGAAGAGAAAAACACAAGGGTCTCCTTGTCATTTTTTCCATAACAAGCATAAAGTGGAAATTATGGAAATAGAAATGAATCTTTTATAGTCCATGATATTCGACAATCTATTTTTTGGTTTATAGATATCATATAGTAATATGGGACTACCCCGTACTCCATTCCTAACTATACTACAAACGAAGCGTACATACCTTACCCTTTGTAGGATTAAAAAAAGATCATAAATTATGTAATTTACTAATTTCTTGCATAAAAAATAAAAAATAATAACAATAAATTATGGATAAAATTAAATAAATATCTTCTTTTATATAAAAGAAGTAATATATTTGAATATTTCTTTCAATAAAAAATATATAATACAAATCAAAAGAAAACTAAAAAAAAAGCAAAAAGCAAACAAAAATATTAAACTTGAGGTGGGACCCACAAGCTGAGGGGAAAATGTGTTAAAATAAATAAATAAATAAAAGAAAGAAGGGAAAACGATAAATATTCATTTCCTTAATAAATGTGTAATGGTGGGACCCAAGCAAGAAAAGACAAAACTATTTTTAAAAATCCTCAAAATGGTACGTTGGCCCATATGTTCTCCAAAACAACAAAAAAAGAGAGCCAACAAGCAGGTTTTAACAGCCAACTGTCAGCTATGGGCAAAGGGGTTAAGGAAAAAATAACAACTAGCACATGAAAAACTACCATATTCCCATGTAGCGTGGAAGACAAAAGGAGAGGTAATAAAGCAAAGGAGGAGGATTATTCATTCTGTTTGGAGGAAGAGAGGACATACCAAAATCAAAGGGGCTACACTCAATTGGAATGACTAAAGACCTTTGCAATATTAAATTCATAGGTCAGTCTATGATTTCTTGAAATTATTCAAAATGTGAATCTTCTCCAATCTGCTTGTGTATATTCACTTTATTTGTTAAAGAATTTGTGTGTTATAAACACACACATATTTGCGAAGTAATTTTATTTATATTGATCAAGAATGGGAAGCATTAAATCTAGGTACATAGAGGTAATTTATGTCAAACAAGTGAACCAAAACATGAACGAAATTATAATAGCACCATGATTAGAATATGCATATTACAGTCATAAGTAAATAGCATTATGTGAACTTGGTATTGCAATTTGCTTTGTCAATGGACCCTGTACATTGAGCATATCAATTTTTATGGTCTATTAAATCTTCACTAGCTATCATAAGTTCTACTTAGTGAATATGAGAGGTTACCTACCTGTTGGTTTGATAACGTGTTAAGATAGTTAGTCATTTTCTTTGATCTTACTATAAAATTGGTTTTGAAATGTGAATAAATCACTAAAGAAATGTTTAATCATTATTTTCTCTTAAAATAAGCATCATAATAATTTAAATAAAATTTTAGGTTGTAGGTGCATGTGTGCACCCTATATGGGTACATATCCAATGCTTCCATTTGGAGGCCAAGAGTGTACACTCTTGTAACTATAATGCATTACTCAAAGCAAATAAATATTGTGGTAGCCCAAGTTAGTAAGGGGCTTTGAACTCTTTTTGAGGCCACTGACTGTTGCCTATTTGGTGCCACCTTTCTGTTTGGAGACTTGATTTGATCTTGAGTAGAAATTTCTGTAATAGTAACTTCTGGGTTTTTTTAATCACTGTAGCAAATTTTCTATTATTATCAATTTTTTTTTACTAACCATGATTCCTTTTGATAAGTTTTGGATGTGTTATAGGATTTTATTTGTCATCAAAATGTAAAGTATTGATCTATAATCTATAATAGAATTATTACCACTAATTTCATAGATGCCTCTTATCTTTCACATTAGATTGAATATGAGTATTATTTCCATGGGTACATATTGGAAGTACTCTACCAAATTATGCTGTTCATTTACAACATTATGATCAGTAGACTGTTCATGACCATCTATATCATGATTTGTACTAAGTACATATTCTAAGATTCTATTCTATGTTTAAGATTGAAATTTGTTCTATAGCTTGCTGCTCTTTCCAACATCAAATTGGTAGTTAGTTGTGCTATTGTCAAGAGTACAAGTGCTACATTGTATACTAGTAATTTCTAGTTTAAGGGCTCTATATGGTAATAGTTGTAAACCCCATAGTTGAAATCCATGTGATCACTGCAGTGTACCATGATGAGTTGTAAAATTCTTGCATTCAATAATCTATGAGGCTCTACATTTATTGCTAGATTACTAATGCATGATGGGTCAGTTGAATCTAAAATCTATACGAGAAACCTATTGATGGGTTGTTTGATATAAAAGGAAATCCATGCTAATTTTGTTTTAGGAAAAACCTAAAGGAATAATCAATTATGTTAGAGAGAATTATGATTGAAAATGTAGTCAAAGGAATAATCCCTATTTCTTGGCTAAATGATGCATAAAAAAATGTTAACACTTCAACATGTGAAAAGGTGCAAGTGACTACTAGGACAAATGTGAGGGTTAAAAAAAAAAAAATGCTTGGCCAAGGGAGTTAATTCAAATAGGAGAGGACTATTGAGTTAAGTTGTGTCACATCATGGTAGGATATATGCTTAGATTTTTTCTTGAGGCATTAATAGGTTGCATGTGTTAGTTATCCCATAGATGCACATATTTCAGACTTGTTGGCTACAAATTGCTAGACTCTTTGTGATGGGTCGGGCTCCCTTCATAGGTTAGCATGGGGAAGCCTATGGCTTCGTGGCAGGGCAGAAATTATTTTGGTGATGCTCTCCCTCTCTTCTTCCACTTCAAATTAAAGCCGAGAATGGTATGGTCTTGATAATGAAAATGATGTTAAGTTGATTATTTTGTTTCTTATTTACTTAGATGAGTAAATGACTTGTATTTTCATTTCCAATATGATAACTTAAAATTGTTTTAGAAGGGAATGGTTGTTATAGGTAAATTGGTTGCTTATGTTTTTGATAAAGTAAGCAGCATTTTCAGGGTGTTGTACCCTTCACAAAGAGCCACAAGGGCCAATAGAGTCTAATAAAAAAAAAATCAAAAAAAAAAACCTAACCAAAAAACAAACATAGACTAATAACACACATACCAACAGTAGACCAACAATAGACTAGCTGGCATTCTCCCAATCCTTAGACAAAAGTTGAACCATATCATCACTGATCCACTTCTGGCAGTCTTCAGTCTTCTTCATCTCCATCTCATCCTTCATGGCAACTGACAAGGTACTAGTGACAAATTGAACCAACTTGACTATGAAGCGGGTCAAACCATAGAATTTTTTGTCTAGTTTGTCCATTCTTTCTTTCAGCACACAAAGCTCCTCCCCGCCACTCATAGTGTATTCAGGATCATTCTGCTCAATATCCAGTGGTTTCGACAAGTGAGAGGCTAAAACCTCCTTTTGAGCTTTACCCTTGTCAAGAATGGAGGAGGTACCTCTAGCTTTCTCACCTTCCTCACCCTCCAACACCTCTTCAACTCTACTATCTTTGCTTTCTGACAACTCCTCTTCAATGTCCAAATATCTAACCTACACTTTTTTCCTGTTCTTTTCCAACCTACCAGAGCACCAAATGATGGAATCACAACCAATAACCACAGTCTCCACAACCACCGTATCACCCAACAAGTCTTTTCTCACAACATTTTTCCCTTTATTCAAAGGATCCTTCTCCTCCTTACCTTTCTTTCTTGGGGCAGGCTTACTGGAAGTCTTAGCAGGGGTAGACTTGAGGTCACACAGGCTAGCCACCACACTGGTTTGGGTAGCTCCCTTGACACCCTTAAGTTTTTTAGTAGCAGGTTTGGGTTTCTAAGAATCAATAAGGACTGGGTGACTCTTCCTGACAGGGCCTTTAGATTTGGCAAGAGATAAGTTGGTCATAGTGGGGACCTCAATTTCCTCAATTCAAATGAATGAAATGGGTTTTAGAGGGCATAAAGATAGATGAAAATGGTAGTCTTAGGATAAGACCTTGGTGGAGTAGTAGGGGAGTAGGTTCATTGGGATTTATAGTGGAAAACTCAACACATTTTTCAACTGAGTTTTCAAGGTCCATAAGAAAGAAAAAGGAAAACTTAGTAAAAATTTATGCCTAAGGTGACTTAACAAGGGAAAATGGTAGAAGTAATAGGTCTTGTACCTACCTTACAGAGTGACATATTTCATCAAAGAAAGATAGACTTGGTTCCATGGCTGAGGAAGAGCCTCTCGTTCAAACCTAGACTGATTGTGCATCGTCGTCTCATCCCCCACAAAGAATTTGTTCATACTATCATTATCCTTGGTCTTTGAATGTTTTGGATGCTTCATGCTAGAGCACTGGAGACCCATCGCCTACACAATCACTTCCTCATCCACTATAAAGGAGATTCCACCCAAAGATACATGTTGATTCTTCCAAGAGTTGATGAACTAGGTCGACAAATTAGGGTCATGGACCACAAGTCTCTCCATCAGAGGAGCAATGCCACCTTCGACACAAATGTGACAGACCAGCGAAGCCTTGCGAAATTCGTTGTAATTATCTGGCTCCGTTTGCACCCTATCACCCCTCATGATACCACATTGCACATAGTATAACCAAGAAGCCTAAAAAAATAGAAGGTTAGAGATAATAGCAAGGTGAAAAATCACTTGCACAATAAGGAATTTAAGCTATATCAACTGACTTCCAAGAGATTAAGGAGAAGGGATGAAGAAGGTTTGTCTTAAATTGTTTTATTTCAAATTTGGAATCTAACTTTATTTTGTTACAGGTTACATAGTTCTTATTTTAATTTATAATTTTTTTTGAGATCATGCCCTAATACTATGAATAAGATAGATGAAAAACCGCTCCATCTAATGTCACTTGTATTGGATTCTTGTTTGCAAGCAACAACACGAAAATGGAAAAAAAGAAAAAATCCATACGTCAACCCACAAGATTAAAATCCTAAGTGCTGATCTACATGCAGACACATGAAATTATTCTCACAGGTAGCCATTCTAAAGAATTTCTACATGCTTCATGTCTTACACAAAGTCATATTTTTAGTGCTTTTTCTCTTGAAGAGAAAACCAAAAAAAATCTATTTTAGTGTTTGAGTGATAATGGATTTTTCCGTTCGAAAGAACTTGTGGAGAAAGTGTTTGTATCTTGTATTAACTCAAAGATTGTTTAATTGAAGATTAATTCACATAATCTTTTATGTGAAAAAAATATATATCAAAAGAGATTTTTGAAGAGAAGGTTTGTGTCTTGTGTAAGGTAGGAACTGTAGAAACAAAAACATTTTATTTAGATTGCAAAGCATAGAATGATATTGGAGACAGTTACATGAGTGATTTAGCACATTTTGAATTCTTTTCAATATTTATTGAATGCAGAATGGGTGGAGAGAATGATAGAGCTTATTATCAAGGTAAATTGCAAAAGATCAATAGTTCACAATGTTCAAATAACATGATCTACTGTTTCATAAAATTTCTTTTACTTTGTAAACATTAAGTATGTGTGATGAGAGAAAAAGAAGCAATGAAAAGATTGAATTTTTTCCCAAAAATATTAAGACTTTATGATTGTGTATTGATAGGGGTGATGGATGATTACTAGTTTTCTTGCAACAACACCCCTGTGAAAGGGCATAGAACTACAACTTCTAAATGGGGTTGTGTATGATCTCTATTGGGGTGCATTCATGGTGGGGAGATTAGGACCCTTTCTCTTTCTCTTTATTTTCCATGCCTCAACATTGAAAATGTTTCTCATTATTCTTCTGATCACAGTCACAATGAGGATGAAGTGGATAGAGAAGCAAAGGAGTTTATTGCCAAGTTTTATGAGGAGATGGAATTGTAGAGGCAAGATTCTTTTTTGAAATGGTAGGAAATGCTTGCCAGGGGTAAATTACTTCAAATTGACTTCCATTATTTTCTACTCATAAGTAAATAAGTTTTAAAAATTAAAATTTTAAACAAGTAAATAAAAACTACAAAAATTAATTAATAAATAAAATGATATGTTTTTAATAAATAGTAAAGAGGGATTGGTGTTGAAATTGTTAAATAGAAAAATTACATAGAAATTTATCTCTATACATAGACATATAGGGATTGGGACAAATAAATTTTATATTTTCAACACTCTTACATAAAATTTATTCTATTAGTGAAAACAACTAGATGATAGATTTCTTAAAATAAATAATCTTATTAGCTAATACTTATATACAAAATGTAGAACATTTAACAGCAATTCCTTCTTCAAAGTATATATACTTATCTCTATTCATATACTTGATGAAAACTTTTGTAAGTTTCTCATTTGTTAGCTCAATTTCTTTGTTTAGGACATGCTTATGAATAAAGTAATGGTGTAATTGATATGCTCTTTATGAGCGTGGAACACTAGATTCTTGGAGATATTCAATTCCCACTTTACTTATATTATACATAATTGTGGGATCAAGTTGAAGGGGGTTGAATATCCTCAAGAAGTCAATGTTAGATTCATATTGCTTCATGTTACTACAACAATTACCTTGTACTCTGCTTCAGTGGATGACTATGCAATATTAGGTTGTTTCTTAGTTTGGTAAGTGTGTGATTTTTCTCTCTTTCTCTTTTTTTTGTCTCTTTTTTTTTGGCTTTTATACTTTCTTTGATGGGATACATCACTCTCATATTTTTAAGCTTAGACTATTATCCGCTTGAGAGTACATACATTAGCAATTTTTTGTTTTTTTTTGCACATATATATTATTCTACATCTTTCATTCTTTTTTGTGATCTTTATTGATGAGGGCGCAAACCCGAGACACAGAAAATAAACCACAAACTAGAGAATAATTTTATTATTTAGAAAATGGAACTTCTTACATGCAGAGGATCTCAAATCCCCAAGTTCTACAACACATGCAAGCTACAGAAAGCTACAAAATAACCCTTTCGCAATATGCGAGCTTGTCCCCAAAAAGTTACCCAAAAATTAGAAAACCCGCCCATAAATAGAGATCCTCATTTGTTTGGAGCCAAAACAACATTCAATTTGAGTTTAGGCAGTTTGGCGCTGAAAATTTACAACAAGAAGTTCAAATTCAAAAGAGCATTTGAATTGGCATCTTCTAGAAAGTGTGCCAACTTCGCGGGGTCATAAATTTTGATCCAGGACTCTGATTCGCGAACCGTTCGAACAGTTGGAAAGGTCTCAAAGTCAAGAACGCGCTTGAAATCCGCTACGCCGATTTTGGCAAGTTTCGGGACCATTCCAGAAGCTCTAAGTGCCTCAAATCCCACTCGGAAGATTTTCAGGTGCAAATCTGGGAAACTAAAACTGCAATATGTTTCAACCCAGGAACCGAAATGAAGAACCGTAAATTGGGAATTTCATTATGACGAAAAGGGTATCCAAAAATATAAAAATATCTAAAAACCGAGAAACTTGAAAATTAACTATTTTTGGGTGATGCAAGATTGCCCTTACACCACTGGATGCTCCTGCATCATTTATTACTTTGTAGAGTTTGACCCCCCTAATGTTTTTAGCTTGGTGAGTAAGATGATAAACACCTCCTAAGACTTCTCTCACACTAAAAATAATTACATAAGACTTGCTTGTTAGCTTCTATTATGTAATATAGGTTTAAAAACTTGCTTTTCCTAGACTTGACTACATGATAGTTAAGATTGGGATCAATATAAAGCTTAGATTTTGACTTTGTTTGAAATCATTGGGTATGTGAAGGGAAGTGGTAATGATTATTTTCAAAATCTAAGGCTTAGTAGGGACATCCTATATGAGAAAAATTTAAACTCTTATCAGATGAAAATTGAACAAGATACAATCACTAACAAATAAAATGGCGGATAAAATGAAATGCATTTTTTTTTTTTTTTTTTTTTGAGTTTGTTTGCTTTTTCCTTTTTTTCCTTTATTTTTTATTTCTTTTTTTTTCATACATAACATTTCTTGAGATGGAAGTTGTTTATTTTTTCAATAAATTATTCACCTTCCATCATACATAAGAGATAAGTGGCATTACCAACATCTTCCTTATCTACATATAAACCTTTTCCATTCTTCTTAGAATTTTCACTTACTTTTGGATATGTGCAAGATCATCATGAAAAAAATAGGCCTTAAGTGGCAAAAAATTCAAAAAAATCAGAGTTGAGAAACTTGATGTAAAAAATTGAATACGTTATCTATATTATTTCAAAAATATGTAAGAATAGAATCTATAGAAAATTGAATTTAGTTTCTAAACCTTCCATCATACATAATAAGTGAAATTTCCAACATTTTTCTTAACTACTTATAAACCTTTTCCATTCTTCTTAGAACTTTCACTTATTTTTGGGTATGTGCAGGATCATCATGGAAAAACATGCCCTTAAGTGGCAAAAAAATTAGAAAAATTAGAGTTAGGAAACTTGACATAAAAATTTGAATAAGTTATCTATATTATGTAAAAAATATTTAAGAATAGAATCTATAGAAAATTGAATTTAGTTTCTAAACTACTAGGTTTATTTTAAAAAAA
The DNA here is from genome assembly GCA_007258455.2 of Sequoia sempervirens. NCBI lineage: Eukaryota > Viridiplantae > Streptophyta > Pinopsida > Cupressales > Cupressaceae > Sequoia > Sequoia sempervirens. Next base: position 153,675,822 of record VDFB02271358.1, read on the forward strand.
AAATCTATTTGGTGAAAATTTGAAATTTCAATGCAATAGTACTTAAAATTTAGGGAAAAAATAAGAAGTAGGTGTCTGTCTGACCACCCTAAGCACAATAAAATGATAATATCTTTTTATAATGTTTTAGATATAAGTAGAGGACTCATATCTTGACGTGATGCATATTTTTTTGTAATTGTTTTCCAAGTAAATAATTAATTATGAATTTTTTATTACAACTTTTAAAAAATATAAAAACTCGTATGTCTGACCACCTTAATTTGGTCAAAACTTCATGAAATTCATTTTTTTTTAATCCTATATTATACGAAGCATAGAATGTGATGCATGTTTCAAATTCAAAAAATGTGATACCATTTGAAAGCTATAAATATTTTTCAATTAGCCTATCAATCAAGACTTTAGTCGTAATTCAAATAGAAAATGAATAATAATTATTTATTAAATTAAAAGTAAAACATAATTTATATTGGTGGAAAGATGAGAATCTCCTTTAGAAACCCATTTAATTTCATCAATTTTGGGTTAAAAAAAGTCGTCAGCCACATACCCACCATATCGCCACTTTTTGGCCCATCATGATCGTGCACATACCTTTTTGTGAATTTAATTTTTACTGCTTCCATTTCCAAAGAAAACCATTTTTGAAACTACATGTTGACACTTCCTTTGTAGCCCTCCTAGTGCACCCTTCTAAGGGAAATGGTCTTGTGAGGTGTGCGAGAGAAAGAAAAGATTTTGTATGAGATGGTGTATTGAAAATAAATTCTATGAGAAAATTAAACTCATCTTGCAAGTAGATTTTGACCTCAACACATTCTTAAATCATTTCTAAGAATTGCAATAACTCAAAGGGGGTTTGAGGCTCCTTATGTTCCCATGGAGGAATAAAATTTATGTTGTTTTAAACAATTAGGTTTAAGGCATAAATTCATTGAGTAATAAACATATTTTTTAGGAAATTATAAAACTATTGGGTTATCTATCCTGATCGTAATGTATATCTTCTTTTATTTTTTGAATTCTCCTATGGTTACCTCATCTTCATTGAGAAAAAGATTGGTTGTCTCAATCATATTTTGTAGAGGCTCCAAAATATCATTTGATTGTTTTGAAGTGGTGGATGAGAGCTAATCAATGGGCTGATTAATTTAAAATGTCCTTAGAGAAGCATGAGGATCATTGGTTGATTCATTTTCAAATGAGAGAGCATGGATTTGCTTTTCAAAAATATTATTTCTTCATTCAATTTATAGAGACCAATGGTTGTAATATTTACTACTTGGCACCAAAGGATTATAGGAGTCACTTGGAAATAGCATGATCAAGGGTGTAACACTTGAATATGCTTCTCTAAATGACATTAATGAAGTATAGCTCCTTGTAAAAAAATTCTTCAACATTAGCAAAGGAATTAGAATTATTTTTTGTTAGGTCCACCATTTTTAACTAAATTTAAGCCATCTTGGAATAAAAGGAACTTCATTTTTTATTAGAGGTGTTTGAGTGGGTCTATACAATTTAGTTGTTTCATATTCTTCTACATTATTAAAAACATGTTTATCTTTGGGAATATGTCAATGGTAAAAATATCCCAAGAGAATTGTATGGGTTATCTATTTTCAATAGTTCCATGATTTTTATAATTATTTTGGTTAAGAAAATCAACCCCTATTTTAATGATTCCCTTTCTCTATAGCTTTTATTCTAGCATCAGTAATGGTTTTAACAACTCCATCATAATTTTTTAGATATTAGAATTAAACTCTAGTACTACAATCTTGTCTATAGACAATTCATAATCAATCAAGATGCCTATCATTGATATCCTTATTGTGCTAGTTTAATAGATTGGTTGCATTCTTGAGTGTTCTCAATTATTTCCTTATGTTCATTTTAGTTTTTGTGGGTGGATTCAATTTAAATGGTCTAATAATTTATTAGAATGTATTTTTTTTTTATAAAGAGGGTAAATATTTTTATTGCATCAGAACAACATTAAAGAAGCCACAATGGGGCCCAAAAAAACCAGAATTAATTCACACCCAAAAAACACTGCATATCCTCCGCAACCCACTCCTCAAGAATAGGTGTCATGTCCTCAAGAAGATTGCCCCAATCATCCACATACCAAGAATTAGTCCTCTCCAATGCCCATCTAGCCAGCCCATCAACTGCCCTATTCCACTCTCACAGAATATGACGAAAAACAATGGAATCCAAATAAGAACACATAAATAATCTTCTTGACAACCACAAGAAGTTGCCAATTCACATCCTCCAAATTTTGCTTATTCAACATCTCAATCACCACCTAAGAATCAGATTCATAAACAATCCACCTCCATCTAAGGCCAACCGCATGCTCCAACGCCATGAGAATAACACTCGCCTCCATAAGGTTATTAGTTTGCAAGCCACGATACATAGAGAAGAAAAAACCACCACTCCAAGGCTATCCCTACCAATACCACCAACCCCAGCATGCCCAGGATTACCTCTGGATGACCCATCCATATTGATTTTTAGCTCCCCCAGAGTCGGCGGACACCAAAAGTCCTCAAGAGCAACCCTCGCATGCCCACGCCTACAATGCACTTTTCTCCCATTACTCCTATCCACTGTGACAAGACCTAGGGAAATAACAACACCTAATTCCCCAGGATCAATCGGCACAGACAAGTCACACTTTGTAGTCAAAGTCTGCTGCAAAGCCCCTAGAATTCACCTCCAAAGTTGCCCCATGAGCAATTTTTTATCTAGGAAAATCCTTCTGTTACGCTTCAACCAGATTTTCCAAACAATCAAACTTGGACCAATGCTCCAAGCAATTTTAAGAAAAGAGGTTTTGGCAGGAGAAGGTCCCTGTCTCAACCAAAAGTCCTCCAAAGAAGAAACATGGCAACACGGTAATCTCCAGAGATTCCACCAGTAATGCCAGATAATCTTAACAAAAGAACACTAAAAAAAGAGATGTGATAAGCATTCTTCATGCTGACCACATAGAATACACATGGAGGGGCCTTGGAATGCCTATTTCCAAAGATTGTCCCAAGTAAGACACTTACCTTGGACCACGATCCAAGAGAAAAAATTACACTTAGGCCAAGCAAATTTATTCCAAACATGCTTCCACCAAGTAACCTGGGAGCTCCCAAAAACTTGTTTATCCAAAACCTGATAACCCGAGGCCACCGAAAATTTTCCTTTCAAATCTAGACCCCAAGCAAGCACATCACTCCCCTGGAGAGAGTTGCAGACACGAACTGATAAAATCATAGCAAGCTCCTGATGATCCTCCACCACACCACCATGAGGCCAATCCAAGGGGTCTTTCCATCTAGACACATAAATCTGACCCAAATAATTTTGCAATTTGAAGTCTGCCACATGACACCAACCCGCTGCCTCAAAAACCTGGCACAAATCATAGAGGTGGGGATGAGAGGACACAATGGGTGGATGTCCATCCTAGGAATCATGCCAAAAGAGAGCATCCCAACCCCCATTGCAAATCCAAAAAAGACCCTACTTAACCAGCTTGGCACCCCGTTTAAGGGTACTCCAGATCACAAAACCTTTTCCTTCCATACTGAATCTAACAACCTCCCTACTTTCCACTGCTCCCAAATAATTGAAGGTCAAAATTTTAGCCCACCACATGTGTTGTTGTGAGCACCAGTGCCAATACAACTTAGAATCCAAGGCCTTCCCATTCAAATCCATTCGTCGTAGACCAAGACCCCCCTCCTGCTTTGGCCTACAAACAACATCCCACCTCACCAAACTCCATTTTCTATGAAGAAAATTGCTAGCCCACAGAAACTGATGAGACAATTTCTCGAAGTCTTTAACAAAACTTGAAGGAGTAGAAAGAACAAAGCATCTATAAAGAGGAAGAGCCTAGACCACAAACTTTAGAAGAGTCACTCTACCTACTAAAGGCACCTGCAAGTCCAATGACTAACCAATCTTTGAAACTTGTTAAGAGTCTCTTGCCAAAACCTTTTGGGGAGAGAATGAATGGCAAGAGGGATTCCAAGGTAGGAGAAAGGAAGTGAACCAATTTGGAAATGAAGAATACCAACAATTCTCCTTTGAATAAGCTTAGGAGTATGGAAGAAATAAATGGACTTCCCCTCATTAATGTACTACACAGAAGCTGCCAAGTAGCTGTCCAACACACTGCGCCAGTGGAGAGCCTCCTCAAACTTTTCCCTACCCATCAAGATAGTATCATCAACGAACTGAAGATGAGATTGAGGGGGAATGTCATTTCCCCAAATCCAGTCCTAAAGCGAGCCACTAGCAGCTTGAGCATGAATGAGCCTTCCCAGGCCATCCACAAGAAGGATGAATAAGTAGGGAGACAAGGGATCTCCTTGCCTAAGGCCTCTAGAAGCACCAAACAAACAAGTGGGCTCACCATTAATAAGCACCGAAAAGGAAGAAGAAGTGACACAACTCCTTACCCAATCAATCCAACCCTCAGCAAAGCCAAAAGCTCCAAGAATTTTAAAGAGAAAGCTCCACTTAACACAATCATACGCTTTGGCCATGTCGAACTTGATAAACATAGATTTTTCTTTTAAGGATTCCATAGAATGGATGATCTTAGCTGCAATAACAACCCCATCCATGATCTACCTTCCAGCAATAAAACCCCCTACTCCTTAGAGATTAACCCACCAAGCCAAGGTTTCAACCTTTCCGCAATCAACTTGGTAATAATTTTATACACCACATTACATAGTGTAATAGGTCTAAAAAGATCCAGAGAATTAGCCCCCTCCCTCTTTGGAATAAGAGCTAAAAAAGTAACATTCAGAGACTTCAACATTTGTTTATGCATAAAGGATTCCTAAACAACCTCTAAGAGGTCCAATTTAACCACTTCCCAGAATTTCTAAAAAAAATCGACAAGGAATCCATTAGGCCCAGGGGATTTTCCTTTATGTATCTGGAACACAACATTCTCAAGCTCCGACAAGGAAATAGGAGAGAGCAAAGATTCATTCATTTCATTAGTCACCAGCTGTGGGATACAGTCTAAAATCCTTGCTTCATCCTCCTCCGTAGGAGGCGAATCCTTAGAGAATAAGGCAAAAAAATACCAAATGCATGTATAGAAGCGGAAGAGGACAAAATTTCCCCATCAGACAACAAGAGAGAAGAAATAGCATTACCTTGCCTCCGATCCTTAACTGAGTTATGGAAAAAATAAGTGTTCCTATCACCAGCCTGAAGCCATTCAATACAAAACTTCTATTTCCAAAAAAGTTCTTCTCTTAACTCCCATTCCTCAACCTCTTTAGTCGCAACAACCTCTAACAAACTCAATTCTTTTGAGAGGCCTTGATCACGAATCTGTCTGGTAATTAGATCAAGATAATCCTGAGATTTTTGTTTTTCTGGAAACAAATTACCAAAATGCTGCCTATTCCATCTCTTCAACCTGTACTTAACATACTGGAGCCTATTTGAGAAAGTGTACATAGCAGTGCCATAAGCTGGCTTCCCAAGATCCCACCAGCTAGGGAGAAAATCATTAGGAGATTCATCCCTGAGCCACATGAGTTGAAACTTTAAGGTCTGTCTAGCACACCACTGAGGCATTTCAACCACCAACTTAATTGGCCAATGATCAGAACCTCGACCATCCAGTATTTCATAACTAATCCTCCACCTGTCCCCCAACCAAAAAATAGACACCAAGAATCTATCAAGTCTCTCTGAGATAGAAGCATCTCCAGTTCTCCTATTATTCCATGTAAATAGACCATTACCCAGCTTATATCCACAAGATGCAGAGCAGAGATATTGTCCTGGAGCAGCAATGCCAAAGCCTTCAGCCTAGCAGTACCACCCCGCTTCTCCGCAAGCTCCATGATAGCATTAAAATCACCTCCAATAATCCAAGGATGGTAAGGGAAAAGGCTACAAACTAAATGAATGTTGGACCACAAGAGGTGCTTACCTTGCAACTCCACTGGCGCATACACAATGGAGAGGAGAATAGTTTCCCCAGAAACAAAACAAGAAGCCACCATGGAAAGGGAGGATTTAAAAGACCCCCACCATTGGGGGCAGACCTTTTGCAGATTCCAAAAGCACGCCACCCCACTAGAAGACCCTTGAGCACCAATGCATTGGAAATCACCATTCCTCCATAACTTAGGAGCTAAATCCATCATACCTTCCACAGAGAGCTTAGTCTCTTGAAGAAAAAGAACATCAGGCGAATGAAGCCTAATCAAATCCTAAACAACTTTTTGTCTAGGGCCACTATTCAAGCCCCGTAAATTCCAAGAAAGAACTATCATTTCAAGGGAGAAGAAAAATGCGAATCCAGAGTCTTGACTGACCCTGACTCCACCAAAGTCTCCCCAATCATCTTAATCTTTTCCACATCCTTCTTCCTACCCAGCTTAGAAGTTTTCCCCGGCCCGCCCTTTTTAAGATCTTTTTGCAAAACACCCAACTAAGAGGACAAATTAAAATTCTTCTTCCCCACCTCTGAACCTACCTTCTGCAAGAGGTGAGCCTTATCCGTACTATCTTTCCCTGCCTTAGCACTACCACCCAACGCATCCTGAATCCCCATCTGTTGATCTATCCCTAGGTCCAAAGTCCCATCAACATGCAGAACCATAAGCACCTCTGAATTGAGCTTTGTTTGTCCAGGATCATTCCCAACCTCCTCTATGCATTACACTCTTGTAAGCCCCTCCTGTTGAGAAGTAAGCATTTCCTCCACCAAAGGGCCATGCTGATCCATATCCAAAGTCCCATGATCTAGATCCAAAAATCTTGGGTTCGCCTCCTATTGGCTAAGTTCTTCCAACACCTTGAATCTATTGAAGGTATCCTCCTCCTGCCCATCCTTCAAAGTCCTTTTATGACCTTTATTTCTGTTTTGGCCTCTAATAGAAGTGAAACCATCTTCCCTACTACCAAAACCCTGAATGTAATCCTTGCCCTTATCCACTCTGGGTGGATTATTTGAAGGCTAAGGAGATTGAGCCTCTAAAGGCTTGGCCTTTGGACATCTGCATTGGAGGTGACCGTACTCATGACAAAAATGACAACAGAAAGGTAACATTTCATAATCAAGCTGTTGTACCCATGAATAATCTCCTGCTCTCACTTCCAAAGAGTTTGGCAATGGATTACTCACTTCCAAAGAGTTTGGCAATGGCTTACTTAAGTCAATTTCTACACAGAATCGGGCAAAAGTCATTATCTTTTTGAATTGTGTATATTGTGACGAACCCACAGGTTTTCCCAGCTTCGAAGCTAATAAGTACAACACATCCTCACGCCAACATTCCATAGGGAACCTTGGAAGACGAACCCAAACTGGAACCTGATTCAGAAGTTCCTCTGCTAGATTGAAGCTAGCATGCCATGGCTTAATGAACAAGCCCACCTGGTTGTAAAAATACGGGCCCCCTTCAAAAATCCTATTCTGGTCAGCCATGCAGTCAAAAGTGACCATGAAATAATTATTTTCCAAGAGGTGGATCTCCATCTCCCCCTCAGGCATCCAAGTCCTTTGAGCCCACGAATCCAAGAATTGCAACGAAATTTTTAAACCCAAGAATTTGCAATAAAGAGAATGCTTGGAGAAATAATTGATATCCTCTACCAGCATCTCCATCGGAATGAATACATTTGGCCTCTCTTTACACCATTCAAGGCATCCATTAATCTTCAAAATTCTAGGCCCTCCTGTCGATCCCATCACAACTTTTTCAGGTTCCACCGAAAAAAGATTATTATCAAAAACCTTCGAGCCCTGTAGAGATGGTTTCGAACCCAACACCAAATGAAAGTCCATTTTGGGGAAAACCCTAGAAGAATCCCCTTGCAGCATAGAGGAACAAAAACCCTAATCTATCATTCAAGCCCATGGAACCCCCAAAGGAACAAATCCACACCTCCTTAGAGGAGGGAACACAAAACCACCAGCCATATCACCAAACCCCCCAACCCCAACACACCACCCACACACCTTACCCCACACCAAACCCCACCTTCTGCCACACCACACCCCATTGAGTACTCTAAGCCCACACACACCATAGTAACCTTCCCAAGCATCAGGTTGTAGCCACCAAATGCTGCAGGAAAACAAAGGCCAGCCATGAGTAGAGGAAGACACTCGTCTACCGAGCACCCCACCCAAACAAACAAACAAATGCCCACCCCACCCAATGCAAACCCAGGAAGCAAAACTGGAATGAGCTAGGGTGCAGATGCCTTAGCTCGGCACGCAGAGAATGATGCCATCCCCCTTTCTCAAATCTTCTTTTTAGTTCCAAACCTACACCTATTAGAATATATTTAAAATATTAAATAGATTTTACATTTAAAATGAGAAACTAAAACACATTAGAAAAAATATTTTGTTCTTTTTTATGAAAATATATTAGGTTAAGCTTATATATAAACATGGTTATTTATGACTTGTTAAAAAGTTAAAATGGTCTATTAGATGAGTTAGAAGGTCAAGTGTATTAGCTTATTATTAGAATATCTACTCATTTTGCAATGTGAAAAGAAATTATGAGCATTTTAAATTTGAGCTTTAATTATATGTTTTTTTTTTATTTAGTTCATTCTACTAATTCATTATGTATTTTTTATTTTCGGAAAAAATTGGGAGTGAGCAAAAAAGTGCTAGGTTGAGTTAAAAATCCTGCTTGGAAGATTGAAAGAAATTTTCTAAAAGCTTGCATTACTCATTGATTACTTCTTGGAGTAGGAAATATCTATAACTCTCTAAACCTTGGACTCTTTTGTATTCCTTATGATTTTTTTAAATTTAGGATTTATTTTTGTATATATTATTAATATTTATGAGAAGAGATTTGGCATTGCTTATTATATAATTGTATGGCCATGCTACCAATTCTTTTGGTGAAGCATATGAATTTGTTGTTTTGTGATCGAAACTAGTTAGAGATAAAATTCATTATGTTTACAAATAATAGATTGTAGATTTTATTTTATGCTATTTAATTGATTAAAAAAAATATATAAAACTTTACCATAATTTTTTCCTAAATTTTTATTTGATTGCATAGGTGTGTTGCTAGGAAAATTTGATTCAAAAGAGTATAAATAGATTTTAATGATTTCATGTATTTCAAAGTCTAAGAAAAGTGAAGGTTTACTAATGGTGGAACTTGGGTATTAGGAAATTTAGAAAAAAATATATTATTATTTTTGAAACTTGAAACTTTTGAGTTAAAATTATTTTTTAGAAATGATTTTTTTCATATAATTAATGTGTCCTTGCCTTGAAATATGTACCATGTATTAAATTATACTTGTTTTCCTTCTAAGGGTTAATTTTACAAGTTAGTAGCCTTAGAATGTATAATATAAATGATTAGGAGGTTAGGGCCAAGAGGGGACGAGATACCTTGGGAATATTGAAACATAGGGAAAAAGGGATGTGCCATAGAAAAAAAGGACCCTTTTCTTGACATAAGATTAATTCATGATAAATTGGCTTTATGAGGCCTTGATTTAGGTGTTGAGAGGCATTTTATGCATCCACATTAGGTCTTGGACCTTTACAAACTAAATAAAATGCATTTATTGACGTCTTGTGAGGGTGTTGTGAAGTGTTGTAAAACATTTCTACACTCTTCTAGACTATTCATTACAATTCACCTAAAAATCACCTTTTTACTCATCATCAAGTCTTATTTTGAAGTGTTGTAAAGTCTTGTAACAAGATTTCATGCTTTCCTAGGCACACCTTCACTATTAACACCTTTCTTATGCTTTATTTGACTCCTTTATGCCTTCATAAGTTGTAATTAAGTGTATTTTTGAATGTAAGCCTAAAAACAACATTAAAAAACAAAATATTTTATGACACATATTTTCAGACCTCCTAGGTGAGACCCATTCACCATGGGTGGTGAATGAGTCCCCCTTGGCCCCAAATTCAAAATATTTGAAATTTCTTTTCGGGTTTTTATTCAAAATCACTTGATGTCAACCCATGATGAGGTATAAACGGGTAACTAAGGCACAAGAATGTATAAATATGTTTTTTTCTCCTCATTTTACAATCCTTAATAATTCAATCTCAATCATCTTCTTCTAATCTACCATCTCTCATTATTGACCCATTCATCAAGCAAGTTAGGGCTTTCACATTACAAATAATCAATTTAGCTCCCTAAGACATCCAAGGGAAGATTCTACATGTTTTGTTGTATACTTTCAAGATCTATCATCATGGAAAGGTAATTTATTCCTTTATTTCATGCTTCTTCTATTCTTTCATCATTTTGGTTTAATTACCTAAACAAGGTTTGACCAAGGCAAACCCCCATGCCCTAACATTGAACATTTCCTCTTCTTGTCTTGTGTGTTTGCATATTTAGGTGCTTGGATAGCTTGGAAAAAATTGAAGATCATGTTGAAAGGTTTTTAAAGTTCACTCTTCATTGAACAAGTCAACACATCAACTAAACCTCATTTTCAGATAAAAATCCAACAGTTTCAGAAATAGACACTTGTAGGAAGCATCTGTAGATCTATCTACATAGAATCAAATCCTAAATTTTTTGATTCCTATAGGTGGACTAATTTTCCACCCATGGTGAATGAGTCCCACTTGTAGGCCTAAGAAGTGATTCTATCAGAATTTAGTTCTTAGTAGTCAGAAACCTGTTTCTAGGACTTTTCATCAAAAACATGACTGATTCGCCATGCATGGTGAATCAGTCCCAATAGTCATTAACAGTGATTTCTGGAACATATCAAAATCCTCCAGTAACAAAAATCTACCTCCAGGTGCACTCTGATAAGCCTCATAAATTTTTGTTTTCATTTGTTTAAGTTTCTAGTTCCTTTTTGCATATCACACCGTGTTTTCAAACATCACTTGTTTCTTAGGTTTTGCATTCATATTTGATCAACTTCATAGCTTAATCACACTTAGTTCATTTCATTTAGTCTAAATAACATCACACATATCATAATTTGAATGAAATTTTAGCATTTTTGGCCCTACCTCTCTCCTTTTAGGTGAAAAACCCTAGAAGAGCTAGAAAGGTGTAAGGAGCCAAAAATCTATGGATCAAGGGATCCCTAAAATGGAATAACTGAAAAAGAGGGGGACACCTAAAACACACATTTTCCCTAATTTCATTAGAAAATGAGATCTCCCAAGGATAGTATTGGCTTTCAACCTTGAGGTGAGTCATCCCTATTAGGAAGGTTAGTTGTTTTCTTATGACAAAAAAGACTAAAATGATCGATAGACTATTTTGGGAGATACATTTAAATGATTTAATAAACTAAATTATGTGACCTGATACTTGAAATGCAGAGTAATATGATATTAGAAACATAAACAACAAGTTAACGATAGATTCGAGAAGGGCAGAGTGGTATGTACTTGGCACCGAAAGTGAGTTTTGAACACCGCTGAAGGATATATTTTCCCTAGGGTGAGGGGGTCTTTGTATAGTGGTCAAAATTTTTCTCTTACAATCCTCATATCTTAGATCTAGGCTTTTTATTTCTGTAGGTTTGACTATTGGAAAGCCAAAAATAAATTTTGAATATGAGTTTTTGTACCTTGACAACAATGGTGACAACTTTGACAACTTTACAAAATTGCTCTTTCGATTGATTTTTGTTAGGAATTATTCTATTTCCTACATAACTCCATGAGATAAAAGAATGCATACAAGTAACCATAATGCATAGATAAAATATAAAATCCACAAGATAACACAAGATATACCCCGGGAAAACCCTAAAGAGGGAAAAACCCAGCCTATAAAAACACCCATACTCCATCATGTACTATTAAATTTTTTAAAGCAATACAAGAGTTACAATGAATACCACTAAAGCATCAAGCCTCTCAATGCATACTCATGTCCAAGTATGAATCCACACATCCCATGCCATGCTTCACATATGCACTCCTTAGAAATACTCAATAATGACAACCTACTCACTCAACTAATCTTAACCACTAAACATATGCTTACTTTTATAGAATCAATCTCACACAAATACAACTAAGTGGTAAGATAAAACCATGTGCCATAAAACTATGTGAACACTAAGCCAATAATCCCTTATTTAATATTGGGTACCAAGTTTTCACTTTATTTAATATTTCCCCAATATTAATTATTATCACATGTCTCCCACACATTAAATAACAACACAATGTTACAATACAACATTACAAGTGGCCCCAAATAATTACCTAGTGTGATTGAACACACCACCTCAGTGCATCACAACTAAATAATTATTTAATTACAACATTATAATATAACATTTTATGCAATGGTGTACTACACCATATCCTAAAATTCTCCCACTTGTTGTATACATTGCATAAGGGATCAATACATGAAATACATCATCATATCCATACATGAAACTGCATGAATCTATGCAATGCTATTGTGCTCCATTAGGATACCTACAATAAGAAAAAAGTGACCACCATCTCAAGCAAGAACTCCTCTCAACCTCCAACGTGCCACCTATGGAATAAAAGGAACATACCAAGGTGAATATGCACCAATCCAAGAACATGAGCATCAAATCCAAGTGATAACAAAAGGCTCCAAACAAGTTGCTATCAAATGAAAAACCCAAATGATTGGAAATATCATCCACAACACATGCTAATGCATCCAACCATCCATACCTCCTAGGTATCAATACATATATAAACTCATGCCAAGAACATATACAACCCCATAAACCACAATCATAAGCTCCCTATATCAAACCTGTCAATGAAGAACATACATATCCAAGAACTCCCACTTCATAGGTAATGTCATAGCATATCAAGTCTACCAATCAACACTATATCAAGGTGTGATGAATAATCAACAATAAATTACCAAGAATAATAACAATGATCTACTCATGCCAACCAAATAGCTGCCTAATGGGTAGGTGCAAAAAAATTGGGGGCCAATTTGTGGCCAATTTTTTTTTTTTTTTGAAAGCTCATAACGTGAGCACGTTATAACATGCTTGTGTTATGGATTGGTGTGCCAAGCTTAAGGCTTGGACATAATGAGCCTATAATTCAAGCGTGTTATAATGGGCTCATGTTAGGAGGCATTAAAAGAAAAAAATAATGAATTCAAAATCATTTTCATTGTGATTGTGTTTTTTTTCTGCCTGTGGTAAAAACCCTTCATTTCCGCACTCATGTTTAGGGAGGAGAAAATCATGCAAATTTTTCATCAAATTGTTGTTGTTTTGTCACTAGGATGCTGCCACGTCGATGAGGAGGTCTAAGAGGTAAGGATTGTTTGTTTTTTGCTATGAATTTGTTAGTTTTAGGTTGTTTTTGATATTTATTTGTTGAATTTGTAGGAGATGTTAATGAACCTGCAAACCCTCCTCAAATACTCAACAAGCAGAGCAACAACAAGATCAAAAAAATCCTCAAGTTCAACAACCACAACAACAATCTCCTCCACCAATCCCTCAACATCCTCCTAGCACTTTGCAAAATTTAATGAGTGAAATTGAAAATAATAAAAAAAAAAATTAAGGAGTTAATCACAAGGTTGAATGATCCAAACGTTTCAACCATGGAAAGAAAAACACTTGCAAATTCATTGAAAGAAAAGTTAAAACATGTAGATTCAATCAACAAACAATTAACTGGTTGGCAAGATAGGAGGTAGGCAACTAGGAATTATTACCAGGATAAATTATCATATAAAGATGTAAAAGATCTAAAAATTACAAAATTTGATTTGTGCTAATTATTTACTGACCCACTCACAAATGTAAATCTTAGCCTCAATGTGAAGAGGTTTCCTATCCATTGGTGCCACCACCAATAGATTAGGACCTTTTTTTGGGATAGGTGGTACATAGTTTTTGATTAGCCACCATGCAACAATTGCGAATTCCCACAATATTTACTGAGGATACTATAATGTGAGTTCATCCTGGACAAAATACCAAATTATTTTGATATGAGGGACTTCCAGGGGAGAGGTGGGGGGTTGGCTCAAGATAGAACCGGTGCACATCAAGATCCTAGGCAGCAAGTGAGACGACCTCTTGCTAGGACGCCTTATGAGCACATTGTTATCCCTTCCATCGTGAAGGAGTGTGTTGAGGTAGAAAATTTGTAGGCCATTATCTCTTTGACCCAGAGTGTCATCCAAAATGCTATCCCTATACTACAGTGCCATCCAAGGGAGTCTTCGAGTGGTGGGATGTGAACCCATTTGTGTTAGGCTTGTGGGGCGACTTGTTCATATGACCCCACCAACACTTAGGAGGATACTATGCAGGATATTTCTACAACTATGGAGATGGTGAGGGAAACTAACCTTCTGAATGAGGCCTATGGAACTGATACTTAGGTAAATGTTAGCATGTTCATTGAATTTAATTTATTAAATTTTAATTTTGAAATGCAAGAAATTAACTAATTTAGTTTTATGATTTTAATAAAATTTCAGGGTCACAATGTTGATATTGGATACACCAGACTTACATGTGCTTATTACTCCACTACATCTACTATTGAGGTATGTAATCAGTAAACAATTATAAACTTATTACATGTTAATAACATTTTTTTATGAATGGTATTCTAATATGTGATTTTGGATGTTGAATAGGCTAATATTGGAGGTTTCGAGGGAACACCTTCCAATGCCAATGGATTTAGACAAACCTACATGCAGGTAATAGAATAAAGAGTTTAACTAATGAATTGTACTTAATAAATTTGTGTATTTTATATTCATATCGTTGATTACATTGCATTGCATATCTTTCAAACTCAAATCATTACTTCACATTCCATAACTAATAATTAGATGTTGATAGATGATAAAATTTCAACTACAATATAGTTGTTTAGAAAGTCAACATAAGTAGTGATATAATTACTTCACATAGCATAAGTAATAAGTAGGAGTAGCTTCCAATTGCATTTTCTTGTCATGGCATTCCATGAGACCACTTTTTATTTAGACATCTTTTCAAATAGTTCACTGCCTTGTCTATGCTATGGATTCTTGGAAGAAATACATTAAATAATAATAGTAAGCAATAGCATAGTCAAGGAAATGAGTTGTTTGAAAAAATTCCTCAAAGAAATGTGGTCTCATGGTGATGTCCATCACCATGAAACCTAATTTATTTGAGGCACTTTTTTAAACAACTCACCACCTTTTCTATGCTACCATATTTCCCATACATTTCTACCAAAGCATTTTATCAAACCGTTCATTTCCTTGCTGCTATGGCTAAAATTCAAAAAAAGGTGCTTTCCAACAAACTATGGATGCTTGGAAAAAATCTATCAAAGCATAATAGTAAGAAATAGCATAGACAAGGTAGTGAGTAGTTTAAAAAAATGCTCGAAGAAATTTGGTATCATGGTGATGGAATGCCATTCCATCACCATGAGACCACATTTCTTCAAACAACTCACCACCTTTTCTATGCTACCACATTTTCCATACATCCGTAGCAAAGCATTTTGTCAAACTAATCACTTCCTTGTTGCTATGGCTTAAAGCCTAAAATAGGTGCTTTCCAACAAACTATGGATGCTTGGAGAATATAAACCAACCCTTTAGCCAAAATTCCCCTCCAAATTCTTTTCAAGGTCCTCATCCTCAATTTACCAATCCATGGAACCTTCCACCTTTTATTCCACTTTTTCATGTCCCCACCCCTTCCTCTTCATTTCATGATTTCCCTCCATCTCATAACCAAGACCACACTATACCATCCACCCCATCCTGACATAATACCATAGAGAAGGAAATGAACTATTTGAAAAAATGCCTCAAAGAAATGTAGTCTTATGGTGATGGAATTCCATGACACATTTGTTTGTAATGGAATTCCATCACCATGAGACCCCATTTCTTTGAGGAATTTTTTCAAACAGTTCACTACCTTCTCTATGCCACATCAATTATCGTACATGTCTATAAAAGCATTTTATCAAATGGTTCACTGCCTCACTGCTATGGGTAAAAGCTTAAAAATATGTGTTTTCAAACAAGCTATGGATAGGGAAAATAGTAAGCATGCTAGTCAGAAATATATAGTTTAATAAGTACTCAAATTTTTTTTCATTATCTCATATATTATAAGTCATGATGTGGATCACTATTGCAGTTTTCATGATTGAATAATTTATTGTATATTTTTTAGATGTTGCAAGTGGATACACCTCTGAATGTTCATAGGGAAATGTAGCTTGGTGTTTCATCTGCTATAGACTCATCGATGTCTCTCATAGGGGAGGTATGAGGAAAATTACTAAATTTCAATTTACATTCATTGTTATAGCTATTAGTTAGTGAACAATCAAACCATTATTGATTCCTAGTTTAATTTCTATTTGGATGGTTTATACAGAGCTTCAACATGCCTCAACATGGGAATTTGAATATTTCCCTTGTGGAGAGTGATCATCAAATGGCGGTAAGTGATTATTTTGTTAAATATATCATTTTTTATAATGTAATTTCTATATATTAATGTCTTTACTTGCCATTGTAACAAATATGACTTGAACAAGAACTAAACCCTAGGAGGAGCACTAGGAGCACTCCTCGACTATATAATAAATGAGTGAGAGACGTATCACCATCCGATCAACAAGAAAGGGGAAAGAGTTTATTTCGAGAGTATGGAGAGCAATGAATTTTGATTCCAGATCCCTTTGTTATATGCCTATATGACATTTTTGTACATATTTTGTATTGGATATATTTGACATTGTATGCCTATATGGCATTCTTGTAAGCCTATATGGATTTTTTGTACATATATTTTATACTTATATTGACATATAATGATGTATACCTACATTTCTATTTAGTTAATACATTTTTTTTTATCAACGGTGTCCACATTTGCATTATAAATCCATGGTTCAATAGATATGAGTTGTGTATTCAAGTGTATACTTTACAACTTACGTGTATACTTTGTGACTTACATGTATTACAATGTATACTTTGTGACTTACATGTATTCCAATGTATACTTTGTGACTTACGTGTTTTCATGCTTATACCTTGTATTCATGCATATACTTTGTATTAATTTGTGTATACTATGTATTCATGTGTATACTTCAAGGCTTACGTGTTTTTGAGTACTTGTACTTCCCTTATTCACATGTACATGCTTGAATTATTCATATGTACACTTATTAATTAGTTAGCCCTAGCATTGATCATTTTTGTCCTTCATGGTTTGTCTTAAATATAAATTGATTGATGCTAAACAACTTCAATATTTCTAGGAATACTAGCAGAGTTAAAAATTCCAAAATTGCACAAATTGAAAAGAAAATATTAACTGTAAATAAATGCACTAATTATTAACTTGATAATTGATTAAGAATGAGTAAAAAATATATCAAGAGATGAGCCTTCTAGAATGGCAACTACCAACTAGAAAATAAGCAAAGCATTCCCAATACTTTGAAAGAAATAATCCACCCAAAATTACAACAAGAGAGAAGGCTTATTTAAGATCCTTGAGCAATGTATTTCCTAATGCTCCCTTGTTCTTACATATATCAATTCAATTTAATCCAAATATTTCTATGAAATGCTTTATCAAAAAGAAAAAAACACATTTTCAATTGGTATTCCATGAAATGTTTCATAAAAGATTCCAATATAATTAATCTTTTGATTGGAACAACTCAATTAAGCAAATGATACATAATATTCACAACACTTGCAAAAAATAATATTCATAGTAGATGATGAGTAGTTAACTTCTTGACACATTATCATACAAACATTTATCTTGACTAGTCTTTAAACATTTTCATAGCATAATCCTCAGAGTATAAAATGAATTGTTATGTTGTTGATCCATCACCATATAAACACATTGAAAGATGTATATGCCAACTCTTTGCAATATTATTTCTTGTATAGGAAATGGACTTGGGAGAAAGATTTATAATTTATAATACAAATAAGAAATGGACTCAACAGTGGAAACTTTATTTATCACACCAAATAATAAATGTACATGAGAGCATCACTTGTTTCTCTTAAACTCCAATTTTCAAGCATTGAAAATCATTTCAAATGAAAATGACAAAATGCTTCACAACCAAAGTTGTTAATTGAGGAAAAATAAAAAATTTCCAAGTTCCACCATTGTATGCATTTAAAATTGGTTGTATATTGTTGTAAGGGTAAGGAGGATAATTAAAAAATGTCTTGCGCTTGCTAGACTTGAGGATGATCATATGCTTTTTGTGTGGAAAACTCAAACTTCTCAACCATCGTGTGTATGTTTCTCTTTTCAATTATTTTGCATGCCATCATAAGGGATCAAGCTAGTTGAATGTAGCTCAAAGCTATTATGTGTGTTTGGGTGTGAAAGAGGACCATTTCTAGCATAAATGCACCTATCAGGATGCATTGGAGCAATTTTTTTGGTCACACAACTTACAAAATGAAAGTTGCACCACTTTGTAACTTTACACTGCTTGCATTTGACACTTTTTACATTAAGTGAAAACTAGACACCACGGGAAAAAGACTTTGAGATAACAAAAATTGAGAGAGGTTCTTATAGAGGGGTGCTACGCGATCCCATAGGCTTAGATGAAGAGTTTGTAAGCATCAAGGTTTCTGAGTAATAGCCCGTCAAAGATTGCTTCCCTTTTGCACTTTGGACCTTTAAGGAATCAAGTTAGTTGAACATAGCTCAAAGAGATTCCATGTGTTTGGGTATGAAAGAGAACAATTCCTAGCATAAACATACCCATCGAGACATGTTGGAATAGTCCATTTGGTCACACAAGTTGCAAAATGAAAGTTACACCACTTTGCAACTTTACACTGCTTGCATTTGACACTTTTTCCATCAAGTGAAAATTAGACTCCACGAGAAAATGACTCTGAGATAAAACAAATCAAGTGAGGTTATTGTAGAGGGACCAAACCTAATCTCATAGGCTTAGATAGCAAATTTTTAATCATCACGGTTTCTGAGTAATAGTCTGTCAAAGATTACTGACCTTTTGCACTTTGGACCCTTAAGGGATCAAGCCAATTGAACGTAGCTCAGAGAGATTTCGCATGTTTGGGTGTGAAAGAGGAACATGCCTATAATAAAATTACCCATCTGGATGCGTTAGAATAGTCTATTTGGTCACATGAGTTGTAAAAAAAAAAATTCACCACTTTGCAACTTTACACTGCTTGCATTTGACACTTTTTTCATCAAGTGAAAACTGGACACCATGAGAAAATGACTCTGAGATAAAAAAAACCAAGAGAGGGTATTGCAAAGGGGCCCAACATGATCCCATAGGCTTAGACAAAGAGTTTGTAAGCATCATAGTTTTTGAGTAATATCTTGTCAAAGATTGTTACCCTTTCGCACTTTGGAACCTTAAGGGATCGTACCAGTTGAACATAGCTTAGAGTGATTCTGCATGTTTGGGTGTGAAAGAGGACCATTCCTAGCATAAATGTACCTATCTAGATGCATTGGAATATTCTATTTGATCAGACAAATTGTAGAATGAAAGTTGCACCACTTTGCAACTTTACACTGCATGCATTTGACACTTTTTCCATTAAGTAAAAATTGGACACCATGGGAAAATGACTCTAAGATAACAAAAACCAAGAGAGATATTTGTAGAGGGGTCTAACACAATCCCATAGGCTTAGAAAAAGATTTCATAAACATCATTGTTTCTAAGTAATAGTCTATCAAAGATTGTTGTCGTTTTGCACTTTGGACCCTTAAGGGATCGAGCTAGTTGAACATAGCTCAAAAAAATTCCATGTGTTTGGGTGAGAAATAAGACCATTCCTAGCATAAACATACCCATATAGACACATTGGAATAATCTATTTGGTAACACAAGTTGCACCACTTTGAAACTTTACAATACTTGCATTTGACACTTTCTCCATCAAGTCAAAATTGGACACCACGGAAAATAGAATCTGAGATAACAAAAACTGAGAGATAATTGTAGAGGTTCCCTATGTGATCAATATGCCTCAAATGGAATTCCTGTAACTGACACGGTATCCTAGTAACATTCCATCAAATATTGTTGCCCTTTTACAATTTGGACTATTAAGGGATTATGTTACATGAATTACAAATATTTGAGGGTAGCAATAAGTTTCAAAATTTGAGTAAATCTCATTATAAATGTTTATTTGAATAGAATATTTGCTATATTGATATTGATATATAATCATTAGGTTGATTTGTTTTAATAAATGAAGTTTTTATAATAAGTTAGTCAATTGGTGCTAGTTATAATAGGGAGAGAATAAAAGAAGAAAAAGAATGATTAGTAACCATCAATGGTTATTACACTCACTATATTAATAATATGATGTTTACAATAAAATGAGATTTATTTGGTTGTCCTAATTCTTCTATTTGTGCTACAATTGTCTAATATGCTTCATACACCGTTTTGAAACCCAAGTGCTTATACTTGTAGGCACAATGCCTTAGGCACTTCGTTCTCAAAGATCTTTTACAATGTCACTCATACATTTGAGATTCTCTTATAATGTCTACATCATAGGTGCTCATGATGAGGTTAACTTCAAATGAATAACTTGAGATTCCCTCACTAAGCTTCACATGCTCTTTTATAATGGCTTCAAATCAAAATTGAGATTTGTCAAGATCATCAAAATAAGGATGTTGCATTGCTTTTTGGCTGAGATTCTCTTGGATGGCTCGTAAATCCACATTTTCTACAAGGGGACACCAATCAATTTTTAGTAGGTTACTTACAAATAGGAAAAGTAAAAGAAGAAAAAGAAAGAGCATTCAAAATGGAAATGAAATGAAAATAGATGGAAGGAGTTACTAAGTCTCTCAAATTAGTAACTCCTAGCCATACATCTTCATTGAGAGTTTCAAGATACCTATTGCACACTACACCTCTCATGAATAAAATAAGTTGAAATTTGAGATGCTCTTATAATGTCTACATCATTGGTGCTCATGATAAGGTTAACTTCAAATGAATAAATTGAAATTCCTTCACTAAGATTCACACACACTTTTATAATGGCTTAAAATCATAATTGAGATTTATCAAGATCATCAAAATAAGGATCTTGCATTGCTTTTTTGGCTGAGATTCTCTTGGATGGCTCATAAATCAACATTTTCTGCAAAGGGACAACAATCAATTTTTAGTAGGTTACTTACAAATAGGTACAATTAAATAAGATGATAGCATTGGAATCATACAAATTAATGTGCATATAAGTATAAATTAATAAGAACCAATGAGCATACTTATAAATTAATCCAACAAATAATTTGGGTTTGCTCTACTCTTTATTGTGTCAAGTATTGCTTCATGGTCAGAATCACGGATCTTCCACAAGGTAATGTTCAAAGGTATACCCCCATATTTAGTCAAATGAACATTGGATGCCATGACAAGGTTCGAGTAATGAAGAATCTTCCAATGCATGTCAAAGTCCTAAAATAGCCAAAATTTAACACTCTTATGTGGGTACCTTCTAAGCCATGTTCCAGTAACAACTAAGCCTATAGGGTATTTGATGTTTTCTCCATCTATAACTAGGGCCTCCAATCTATTTTTGGTCTCAACACAATGACACAAGTAATAGTTCATTCCCTCTTCATTGTCTTCATCTGCAATAACTGCATAAACATGCCCTACATTGATATGTGCAACAAATCTCTTGAAATTAGTCAACATTACAGATACACTACAAAGTAAGATAACAATAGGAATTTTAAAAATGAAGCAAGTAGATATATTACCTAGTTCAACTAAATATGATATGTGGTCAAAGTTGATCGATGAATCCATCTATGTTAGTTCTAATTCCGTCAAAGGGAAATATGTGTGAAGTGGGCTAATATAACTTAATTACCATTTCGTAACCCACTCCTTTGACTCACAATCATCCCAGGCTTGTATTGCACATGAAGAACAAAAGCATGCCATCTTTTGTTTATTGATACTCCATGAACCTACATTTAAGCTAAGGAAAGAGTGTAGCTCACTTGATCCTATTAGTGTACAAAAATCCTCATATGGTGCAATGTTAGTATCATCCATCAACCAAAAAAATTTATGAGCTAAAGACGTACCTTCATTACCTAAACCCATTGAAGTATTACACCACTCGATGATTGATTTTGCATCTATGAACTTTGCATTTTCTTTATACTTTAACTCTTCTCATGCTAATGCTCTTTTCACACATGCTCTTGCACCATCATTCTCCCCCTTTCCATGCCTAACCTCAAAAAAGTTCCACATATGTTGAACACTTGTAATGACATGCATCCTACTCAACCAATAGAATATGCATGAGTTCTTGAACTATGTTGCACAGTTATCTGACCATATTAAATGTCTATCGAATGATATGCCTCTCTGAGCCAAATCACTGTAGAACATCTGAAAGCAACCTTGCACAAACTATAAAGAATGTGTTTGAACATCAATAATATAAAAGTGATACTTCTTCAATACCTTCCTTTGGTACTCTATACTATTAGTTGCATGAATGAATGCTATGTACACAAATATTGAAACCTATATGGAGTTGTAATATTGTGATTGCACCTCACACTGTGGCTGTAGAGTGTAGTTCTCTACAAATTCAACCATTGAAACTATGTTTCCAAATGGAAAGGTGCCCTTGCATAGCTTGAATTGCATGTCCAGCCATCAGTCTCTATGGGTATTCCGTGCATACTCATACACTATATTGTCACAAAACATGGACATAAATTGATACACTAAAATCTTCTAAATAACCAAATCACACCTTTTTGCTTGATTACCACCTTTTGTAGCATATTCCACTATTTTATACTTCTTGAAATCTACTAGTTTCTATCCCACCTCATATGTGCTTTCCATATGTTGACATATAGGCATACGCTGCAAGCCACCGCAACACTGGCATGAACCATCCAAGCATGCTATCCTATAGAATATTTTTCCATCCTCTATTTGACATAATTTTTTTGATAAGAACTCTCTTGAAGTTTTTGGTGGGGGTTCTATGCCACAATCCTGCAAAACATCGTTAGTATTCAAATCTAAACATATAGAACGATAAACATCATAATGGTTAGAGAATTTAATATATAGTCTACAACAAAAAGTAGTACGTGTGTGATTTATCTTGACATAAAAAGGTTTAATCATTTCAAAATATCTTTAAAAAATACTAATTTGAGGATAATCCTATTGAAATTTACAAAAAAAATGGGTTTGAGTTGTATCCAAAAAATTCTTTGGATGTGGATCATGGTTTCGACTACCAATTCTCCTTCTTATCACATCCATTTGATTTGGAGATGGCCTTGTGTTATTCTTCCAATACTCTTCAATTAGTGTTCTCAATGCCTCAACAACTTTTTTATCTTTCTATGGCAGTCTCCTTGAGAATGCCCATAATTCATTTGATTTGATGCCCTCAATTCTTTGCCGCCTTTGAATGGCTCTTGATAAATTTTTACTATTAATTATCAATTGTTCACTCCTCTTTGTAATGAGATGAGCTCTCTTTGTTTGAATACTTACCAAATTTGATGTAATGAAACGTTGGGTGACATTACTATCCTTTGAGCATGAGGTCTTACCTACACTCTCATAAGCATGCATTAGATTCTTCACAATAGTGTTTTCACTTGAAGCATTTGATGTTCTCAACCCAAGAGTCTTCATGATGTTTCTATACTTTATACCCCACATAATTTTAATAAATAGTTGGCATATTGCGGTCTCATTTAGCCTTTCAATTTTTTTTTCCAAATCTTATCAACATACTATGCAAGATTCTAGGTGGTTTTCTCCTAGGTACATACATATCAACATTAGGAATTTCATCAATATTTAAGTGAGGTGGGCTAGATTGTGTACCTTCGATCGAGGGTGGAATAGAACACATACTTTGAGATTCACATGGGGGTGATGGCATACCTTTGTCAAATACAAGTGATGATGTACTCTCAACTTGAGATGTGGTGGATGGTGTCCAACCATATTTATTTTGCGGTAGATGGTGTCCCTCCATATTCACTTGCGATAGATGGTATCCCTCCATATTCACTTGTGGTAGATTGTTTCCCTCCATATTTTCTTGTGCATAATGGTGTCCCTTAGTATTCACTTGCAGTAGAGGGTGTGTCTCCAACTATGGTATTCAAATTTGTCTTACCACGATGCTTTCACATTCATGCCCTCTGTGCTACTAATGCCTTTTCCCTTTTTAATGGTTGAGGTTCCTCTTCAATTGGCTTGTTTTCATCAATCGTATCTAATTTATTATTTTCACGATATTCACTCACCCATTCTCTCTCCTTTTCTTAAATATTGTTTTCATACTCTTCATCTATTAGTTTATTCCTTGTTCGTTTCCTCAGCATGGTGAATATTTTCACCTGTAGCATGGTAATGAGACAAATATTAGTTCCTAAAAATGAATGCATACAAATAAATGAAATATATGTCATTCAAGGCTTCATAAAATATACTTATAATCATCTTGTATAAGAGTGTTTCTAGGATAGACAAAGGTCACATGAATTATTCTGATGGAATGCCTTAAGAAAATGTGGTAATGTGCAATACCATGATTGCAAGATAGGCCCAAAATGAAAGAATGGAAAAGGAATGTAGGGTTGAAAAGGTAGGGGAAGCATATGCCTCATAGAAATGGGGTCTCATGATGATAAATCACAATGAGATCCCATTTTTATGAAGCATATTCTACCCCTACCTTGTCAACCCTATTGCATTGGCAATCTAGTGGTGCTCCACTAGCATGCCAATGCGACAGGGTTGACAAGGTAGGGGAAACATATACCTCATAGAAATAGGGTCTCATGGTGAGACCCCATTTCTATGGGGAAATTTACATCACCATGATACCCCATTTCTATGAGGCATACGTTGCCCCTACCTTGTCAACCCTATCGCATTGGAAAGCTAGTGAGCTCACTAACTTGCCTTCCACTAGCTTTCCAATGCAATAGGGTTGAAAAGGTAGGGGAAATGTATTCCTCATAGAAATGGTGTCTCATAGTGATGTACATCACTATGAGACACCATTTCTATGAGGCATACACTGCCTCTATACCTTGTCAACCCTACTGCATTGGTAAGCTAGTGAGGTCACTAGCTTTCCAATGCAATAGGGTTGACAAGGTAGGGGCAGCGTATGGCTCATAGAAATGGGGTCTCATGATGATGTAAATAATTGTGAGACCCCATTTCTATGAGGCATACATTGCCCCTACCTTGTCAACCCTAATACATTGGAAATATAGTGAGGTCACTAGCTTTCCAATGCTCCACTAGCTTGCCAATGCATAAGGGTTGACAAGGTAGGGCAACATATGACTCATAGAAATGGGGTCTCATAGTGATGTACTCATAGAAATGGGGTCTCATGGTGATGCACATCACTATGAGACCCCATTTCTATGAGTCATATGCTGCCCCTACCTTGTCAACCCTACCGCATTGGCAAGCTAGTGGTGCTCCACTAGCTTGCCAATCCTCCACATCACTATGAGACCCCATTTCTATGAGGCATTGGAAAGCTAGTGAGCTCACTAGCTTGCCAATGTGGTAGGGATAACAAGGTAGGGGTGACGTATGGCTCATAGAAATGGGGTCTCATAGTGATGTACACTACCCCATAGAAATGGGGTCTCACAATGATGTACATCATCGTGAGATCTCATGTCTATGAGGCATAAGCTGCCCCTACCTTGTAAACCCTACTACATTGGAAAGCAAGTGAGGTCACTAGCTTTCCAATGCTCCACTAGCTTGCCAATGTAATAGGGTTGACAAGGTAGGTGCAACGTATGCCTCATAGAAATGGGGTCATCACCATGAGACCCCATTTCTATGAGGCATACGATACCCCTACCTTGTAAACCCTAATGCATTGGCAAGCTAGTGAGGTCACTAAATTTCCAATGCTCCACTAGCTTACTAATGTGATAGGGTTGACAAGGTAGGGGCAGTGTATGGCTCATAGAAATAGGGTCTCACACCTAGTGGTGCTCCACTAGCTTTCCAATCCTCCACATCACCGCGAGACCCAATTTTTGTGAGGCATACACTGCCCCTACCTTGTCAACCCTACCACACCATGAGTCCCCATTTCTATGAGGCATATGCTTCACCTACCTTGTCATTCCTACCACATTGGCAAGCTAGTGAGCTCACTAGCTTGCCAATGTGGTAGGGTTGACAAGGTAGGGGTTGTGTATGCCTCATAGAAATGGAGTCTCATAGTGATGTACATCACCATGAGACCCCAATTCCATGAGGCATACACTACCCCTACATCACTATAAGACCCCATTTCTAGGAGGCATACACTGCCCCTACCTTGTGAGACCCCATTTTTATGAGGCATATGTTGCCCCTACCTTGTCAACCCTATCGCATTGGCAAGCTAGTGAGCTCACTAGCTTTCTAATATGGTAGGGCTGACAAGGCATGGGTAGCGTATGCCTCAAAGAAATGGGGTCTCAGGGTGATGTACATCACTATGAGACCTCAAAGAAATGGGGTCTCATAGTGATGTACATCACTATGAGACCCCATTTCTTTGAGGCATACGCTGCCCCTACCTTATCAACCCTACTATATTGGCAAGCTAGTGGAGCATTAGCAAGATAGTGAGCTCACTAGCTTTCCAATGTGGTAGGGTTGAAAAGGTAGGGACAGTGTATGCCTCATAGAAATGGGGTCTCATGGCACTCCAGGATTTGACACCATTTTCTGACGGTCGTTCATCAGTCGTTCGACAAATCTCTGTTGGAAGAGCGACGCAATGGCAAAATTTTTTCTGTAGCTGTTTTTTTGTCGCAAGGCCGACGAAAAATTGAACGTCGAAATAACAACGAAGAATCGTCGGTTGGCAGCATCATGAAATACGTCGGGATTTTGTCAGAATATCGATGAAAACTTTGTCTATCCACCGACGAACTGCACCAGAAGTTCGTCGTTGGTTCAACGAAATGGGCAAGCATTAGCGTGGAAACATGGAAATTTCGTCGAAATAGCGACGAAATACAAAAGTAGTAGCATCGAAAGAACACCAAAAGTTCATCGAATATGCGACGAAATAGGCAAGTAGTAGCGTCAGAAGAACACTAGAAGTTTGTCAAACGTTTGACGAAATTGACGGAGAGTAGTGTGGTGGCAATGCCGAAATATTGTCAGAAAGACGACGAAATGGGTAGAGAGTTACGACGAAATCCTCATCACAGCTATAGAAACTTCGTCGAGGCTTTCTGTTGATTCGTCGATTGTTATCGTCGAAATTGCGACGAAGAAGCAAAATTTAAAAAAAATAAAAAATATTATATATTCGTGGAAATGTACCATTGCGGAGACTGACGACTGATCATACATACAGACTGCATATTGGTTTGATGCTTCAAACGATGCATTTCTTATATTGAAAAGTGCATTACCTTATTGAGATTCTCTTTGTTTTGAGTATAGTTTAATATTCTCTACTTAACAAGGCCAACCATGTGACGGTGGAAGCTCATTTGGCCCTCCCCCCCCTTCACATCACTCTCAATTCCCCATACCAATCATATAACATTAATCATTCATTCATCCATTAATAACATATAACATTCATTGATTCATCCATTAATAACATATAACATTCATTAATTAACATATTCACATTCATTCATTAACATATAATATTCATTCTTTCAGTTTTTACATATTATCAAAAATATGGTTGTCCATGATATGATTACAATCACTTTTTTTTTGTTTCTTTTTTAAAGCTACATAAAGCTGAAGTGGAGTATCATTTCTAAATCAATATATGTCCCCCTTTAGTTGTTTTCCCTCTACTCATGATCTTAATGTGCGTGTAGTCATCGCTCATGGCGTGGGCGCCCTTCAAGGAGTTGCTGCAATAAGAGAAATATTTAAAGCTGATATGTTTTATTATTATTGTTACAGAAGTATTTGATTAATTGAAAGAACGCATTAGAGTGGTTCTCTTTACTTG
>VDFB02271358.1:153707525-153792664 GCA_007258455.2 Sequoia sempervirens
AAATGCAATTGGAAGTTGCTCCTAGACTTATTACTTATGCTATGTTAAGTAATTACATCACTACTTATGTTGACTTTCTAAAAAACTATATTGTAGTTGAAATTTTGTCATCTATCAACATCTAGTTATTAGTTATGGAATGTGAAGTAATGCTTTGAGTTTGATTGATGTTCATTGCAATGTAATCAATGATATGAATATAAAATACACAAATATATTAAGTACAATTCATTAGTTAAACTCTTTATTCTATTACCTACATGTAGGTTTGAGTAAATTCACTAGCACTGGGAGGTGTTCCCTTGAAACCTCCAATATTAGCTTGTTCAACATCCAAAATCACATTAAAGTACCATTCATAAAACAATGCTATTAACATGAAATAAATTTATAATTGTTTACTAGTTACATACCCCACCGATAGGTTTACTGCAGAAATAAGTAGGTGTAGGGCCGGTGTATCCAATCTCAACACTGTGACCCTACAATTTTATTAAAATCATAAAACTAAATTAGTTAATCTTGCATTTCAAAATCAAAATTTAATAAATTAAATTCAATGAACATGCTAAATTTTACTCGAGTATTAATGCCATATGCCTCATGCAAAATGCCAACTGCCCTCTCCATCTCCATAGTTGTAGATGGATCTTGCATAGCATCCTCTTGAGTGTCAGTGGGGTCATATGAACAAGTCAACCCACAAGATTGACACACATGGGTTTGAAGGCCACCACTTGAAGACTCCCCCAGATGGCACTATAGAATAGGGCTAGCATGCTAGATGACACTTTGGGTCAAAGTGGTGATTTCCTGCAATGTACTACATTGGCACTTTCCTTCATGACAAAAGGGATAACAATGTGCTCATGAGGCAGCCTAGTGAGAGGTCATCTCCCTTGTGTCCAACTGTGCACCAGGTCTATCCTATGACCCCCACCTCTCCCCTGGAAGTCCCTCATATCAAAATAATTTGGGATTTTGTTCAATATGAACTCATATATTTCCTAAGGAAATACTATTTTTTGCACGGTGGGTAATCAAAAACCATGTACCACCTATCATAAAAAAAGTTCCTAATCTATTGGTGGTGGCACCAATGAATAATTTATCTACGTAATAAGCCCTAGCCACCTACCTCCTATCTTGCCATCCAGTTATTTGTTTGCTAATTGAATCTACATTTTTTAACATATCTTTCAATGAAGTTGCTAGAGTCATTCTTTCCATAGTTGAACCATTTGGATCGCTCAACCTACTAATTAAATCCTCAATTTGTTTTTTGTTGTTCTCAATTTTACTCATTAAGTTTTGTTGAGTGCCAAGAGGGTGTTGAGGGATTGGTGGAGGAGGTTGTTGTTGTGGTTGATTTTGTTATTGAGGATTTTGTTACTTTGCTTATTGAGGATTTTGAGGGTTTGTAGGTTGATTTGCATCTCCTACAAATTCAAAAAAATAAATATCAAATACAACCTAAAACTAACAAATTCAAAACAAAAATCAAACAATTCTTACCTCTCACACCTCCTCGTCGATGTGGCGACATCCTCACGATGAAATAACAACCATTAATGAAGATTTTTGCAAAATACCTCCTCCTAGAATGTGAGCGTGAAAAATGGGGGTTTTGGCAGTGGGCAAAAGAAAAAACATAGTTGAAATGCAAGAATGAATTCGTTTTACTTTTTTTTTGGTTTTAAAGGTCATAGCGCGAGTGCGTTATAATGCTCTCGCATTATGATCTCACTATGGCCAAGCCTCAGGCTTAGTACACCAAGCCATAACACGAGCGCATTAGAATGCGCTCGCGTTATGAGTTTTCAAAACTTTTTTTAAAAGTGGCCACAAATTGGCTACCCATCTCTATGCACCCGCCCATTGCTAAGAAATCATAGGAACCTTTGACAATCAATTGGATGTATGGATTTTATAAGAGAAAATAATACTAAAAATGCACATACTTTTGAATGACGCCATATGACAAAAACCCTAAAGCTAATGCAAAAAAAATTAACTTGGACCAGAAGACAACCTACTAAGAATGTGAGAATTAAAAAAAAGTGACTCTCTTTTTCCATGATAAGATTCTAATTTACCATGTACCAATTTTTATTATCTCATAACAACTTCCTACTAAACCTCCTCCATAAGACTTCTTAATTAATTATAAGATTTTAATTTACCATACACCAATTTAAAGACTTCTTTTTCTATGATAATATTCTATATACTAATTTTTAACCCCCTTCCGTAAGACTTATTCCATAGTGAAGAAGGGAAAAAAACAAGGGTCTCCTTGTCATTTTTTCCATAACAAGCATAAAGTGGAAATTATGGAAATAGAAATGAATCTTTTTATAGTCCACAATATCCGACAATCTATTTTTTGGTTTATAGATAGTGTATAGTAATATGGAACTACCCCGTACTCCATGCCTAACTGTATTACAAACGAAGCGTACATACCTTACCCTTTGCAGGATTAAAAAAAAGATCATAAATTATGTAATTTACTAATTTCTTGCATAAAAAAAAAAACAATAAATTATGGATAAAATTAAATAAATATCTTCTTTTATATAAAATAAGTAATATATTTGAATATTCCTTTCAATAAAAAATATATAATATAAATCAAAAGAAAACTTAAAAAAACCAAAAAGCAAACAAAAATATTCAACTTCAGGTGGGACCCACAAGCCGAGGGGAAAATGTGTTAAAATAAATAAATAAATAAAAGAAAGAAGGGAAAACGATAAATATTCATTTCCTTAATAAATGTGTAATGGTGGGACCCAAGCAAGAAAAGACAAAACCATTTTTAAAAATCCTCAAAATGGTACGTTGGCCCATATGTTCTCCAAAACAACAAAAAAAGAGAGCCAACAAGCAGGTTTTAGCAGCCAGTTGTTAGTTGTGGGCAAAGGGGTTAAGGAAAAAATAACAACTAGCACATGAAAAACTACCATATTCCCATGGAGCATGGAAGACAAAAGGAGAGGTAATAAAGTAAAGGAGGAGGATTATTCATTCTGTTTGGAGGAAGAGAGGACATACCAAAATCAAAGGGGTTGCACTCAATTGGAATGACTAAATACCTCTGCATTATTAAATTCATAGGTTAGTCTGTGGTTTCTTGAAATTCTTCAAAATGTGAATCTTCTCCAATCTGCTTGTGTATATTCACTTTATTTGTTAAAGAATTTGTGTGTTATAAACACACACATATTTGTGAAGTAATTTTATTTATATTGATCAAGAATGGGAAGCATTAAATCTAGGCACGTAGAGGTAATTTATGTCAAACAAGTGAACCAAAACATGAACAAAATTATAATAGCACCATGATTAGAATATGTGTATTACAGTAATAAGTAAATAGCATTATGTGAACTTGGTATTGCAATTTGATTTGTCAATGGACCCTGTACATTGAGCATATCAATTTTTATGGCCTATTAAATCTTCACTAGCTATCATAAGTTCTATTTAGTGAATATAAGAGGTTACCTACATGTTGGTTTGATAACGTGTCAAGATAGTCAGTCGTTTTCTTTGATCTTACTATAAAATTGGTTTTGAAATGTGAATCAATCACTAAAGAAATGTTTAATGATTATTTTCTCTTAAAATAAGCATCATAATAATTTAAATAAAATTTTAGGCTGCAGGTGCATGTGTAAACCCTATATGGGTATATATCCAATGCTTCCATTTGGAGGCCAAGAGTGTACACTCCTGTAACTATAATGCATTACTCAAAGCAAATAAATATTGTGGTAGCCCAAGTTAGTAAGGGGCTTTAAACTCTTTTTTAGGCCATTAACTGTTGCATATTTGGTGCCACCTTTCTGTTTGGAGACTTGATTTGATCTTGAGTAGAAATTTTTTTAATAGTAACTTCTAGGTTGTTTTTAATCACTGTAGCAATTTTTCTGTTATTATCAAAAATTTTTACTAACCATGATTCCTTTTGATAAGTTTTGGATGTGTTATAGGATTTTATTTGTCATCAAAATGTAAAATATTGATCTATAATCTATAATAGAATTATTACCACTAATTTCATAGATGCCTCTTATCTTTAACATTAGATTGAATATGAATATTATTTCCATGGGTGCATATTGGAAGTACTCTACCAGATTATGCTGTTCATTTACAACATTATGATCAGTAGACTGTTCATGACCATCTATATCATGATTTGTACTAAGTGCATATTTTAAGATTCTATGCTATGTTTAAGATTGAAATTTGTTCTATAGCTTGCTGCTCTTGCCAGCATCAAATTGGTAGTTAGTTGTGCTATTGTCAAGAGTACAAGTGCTACATTGTATACTAGTAATTTCTAGTTTAAGGGCTCTATAGGGTAATAGTTCTAAACCCCATATTTGAAATCCATGTGATCATTGTAGTGTACCATGATGAGTTGTGAAATTCTTGCATTCAATAATCTATGAGGCTCTACATTTATTGCTAGATTACTAATGCATGATGGTTTAGTTGAATCTAAAATCTATACGAGAAATCTAGTGATGGGTTGTTTGATATAAAAGGAAATCCATGCTAGTTTTGTTTTAGGAAAAACCTAAAGGCATAATCAATTATGTTAGAGAGAATTATGATTGAAAATGTAGTCAAAGGCATAATCCCTATTTCTTGGCTAAATGATGCAAAAAAAAATGTTAACACTTCAACAACATGTGAAAAGGTGCAAGCGACTACTAGGACAAATGTGAGGGTTCAAAAAAATACAAATTCTTGGCCAAGGGAGTTAATTCAAATAGGAGAGGACTGTTGAGCTAAGTTGTGTCACATCATGGTAGGATATATGCTTAGATTTTTTCTTGAGGCATTAATAGGTTGCATGTGTTAGTTATCCCATAGCTACACATATTTCAGACTTGTTGGCTAAAAATTGCTAGACTCTTCATGATGGGTCGGGCTCCCTTCATAGGTTAGCACGGGGAAGCCTATGGCTTCATGGCAGGGTGAAAATCGTTTCAGTGATGCTCTCCCTCTCTTATTCCACTTCAAATTAAAGCCGAGAATGGTATGGTCTTGATAATGAAAATGATGTTAAGCTGATTATTTTGTCTTATTTACTTAGATGAGTAAATGACTTGTATTTTCATTTCCAATATGATAACTTAAAATTGTTTTAGAAGGGCATGGTTGTTATAGGTAAATTGGTTGCTTATGTTTTTGATAAAGTAAGCAACATTTTCAGGGTGTTGTACCCTTCATAAAGAGCCACAAGGGCCAATATAGTAATATAAAAAAAGAATCAAAACAAAAAACCTAACCAAAAAACAAATGTAGACTAACAACACATAGACCAACAATAGACCAACAATAGACTAGCTGGCATTCTTCCAGTCCTTAGAAAAAAGTTGAACCATATCATCACCGATCCACTCCTGGTGGTCTTTAGTCTTCTTCATCTCCATCTCATCCTTCATGGAAACTGACAAGGTACTAGTGACAAAATGAACCAAATTGACTGTTGAGCGGGTCAAACCATAGAATTTTTTGTCTAGTTTCTCCATTCTTTCTTTTAGCACACAAAGCTCCTCACTGCCACTCATAGTGTATTCAGGATCATTTTTCTCAATATCTAGTGGTTCCGACAAGTGAGAGGCTAAAACCTCCTTTTGAGCTTTACCCTTGTCAGGAATGGAGGAGGTACCTCTAGCTTTCTCACCTTCCTCACCCTCCAACACCTCTTCAACTCTACTCTCTTTGCTTTCCGACAACTCCTCTTTAGTGTCCAAATCTCTAACCTGCACTTTTTTCCTATTCTTTTCCAACCTTCCAGAGCACCAAATGATGGAATCACAACCAATAACCACAATATCCACAACCACCGTATCACCCAACAAGTCATTTCTCACAACATTTTTCCCTTTATTTGAAGGATCCTTCTCCTCCTTACCTTTCTTTCTCGGGGTAGGCTTACTGGAAGTCTTAGCAGGGGTAGACTTGAGGTCACACAGGCTAGCCACCACACTAGTTTGGGTAGCTCCCTTGATACCCTTAAGTTTTTTAGTAGCAGGTTTGGGTTTCTGAGAATCATTAGGGACTGAGTGACTTCCTGATAGGGCCTTTGGATTCGGCTGGAGATAAGTTGGTCATAGTGGGGACCTCAATTTCTTCAATTTGAATGACTAAAATGGGTTTTGGAGGGCATAAAGCCAAATGAAAATGGTAGAGTCTTAGGATAAGACCCTGGTGGAGCAGTAGGGGAGTAGGTTCATTGGGATTTAAAGTGGAAAACTCAACACATTTTTCAATTGAGTTTTCAAGGTCCATAAGAAAGAAAAAGGGAAAACTCAGTAAAACTTTATGCCTGAGGTGATTTAACAAGGGTAAATGATAGAAGTAATAGGTCTTGTACCTACCATCTAGAGTGACATATTTCATCAAAGCAAGACAGACTTGGTTCCACAGCTGAGGAAGAGCCTCTTGTTCAAACCTAGATTGATTGTGCATCGTCGTCTCATCCCCCACAAAGAATTTGTTCATACTATTATTATCCTTGGTCTTTAAATGTTTTGGATTCTTCATGCTAGAGCACTAGAGACCCGTCGCCTACACATTCACTTCCTCATCCACTGTAAAGGAGATTCCACCCAAAGATACATGTCGATTCTTCCAAGAGTTGATGAACTGGGTCAAAAAATTAGGGTCATGGCCCACAAAGTCTGTCCATTAGAGGAGCAATGCCACCTTCCACACAAGTGTGACAGACCAGCGGAGCCTTGTGAAATTTGTTGCAATTATCCGGCTCTGTTTGCACCCTATCACCCCCCATGATACCACATTGCACATAGTATAACCAGGAACCCTAAAAAAATAGAAGGTTAGAGATAATAGCAAGGTAAAAAATCACCCACACAATAAAGAATTTAAGCCATATCAACTGACTTCCAAGAGATTAAGGAGAAGGGATGAAGAAGGTTTGTCTTAAATTGTTTTATTTCAAATTTGGAATCTAACTTTATTTTGTTATAGGTTACATAGTTCTTATTTTAATTTATAATTTTTTTTGAGATCATGCCCTAATACTATGAATAAGATAGATGAAAAACCACTCCATCTAATGTCACCTGTATTGGATTCTTGTTTGCAAGCAACAACACAAAAATGGAAAAAAAGAAAAACTCTATATGCCAACCCACAAGATTAAAATACTAAGTGTTGATCTACATGCAGACACATGAACTTATTCTCACAGGTAGCCATTCTAAAGAATTTTTACATTCTTCATGTCTTACACAAAGTCATATTTTTAGTGCTTTTTCTCTTGAAGAGAAAACCAAACAAAATCTATTTTAGTGTTTGAGTGATAATGGATTTTTCCGTTCGAAAGCGCTTGTGGAGAAAGTGTTTGTATCTTGGATTAACTCAAAGATTGTTTAATTGAAGATTAATTCACATAATCTTTTATGTGAAAAAAAAAATATCAAAAGATATTTTTGAAGAGAAGGTTTGTATCTTGTGTAAGGTAGGAACTGTAGAAACTAAAAATATTTTATTTAGATTGCAAAGCATACAATGATATTGGAGACAGTTACATGAGTGATTTAGCAATGACTTCTTTTCAATATTTATTGAATGTAGAATGGGTGTAGAGAATGAAAAAGCTTATTATCAAGCTAAATTGCAGAAGATCAACAGTTCACAATGTTCAAATAACAGGATCTACTATTTCATAAACTTTCTTTTACTTTGTAAACATTAAGTATGTGTGATGAGAGAAAAAGTAGCAATGAAAAGATTGATTTTTTCCCCAAAAATATTGATACTTTGTGATTGTGTATTGATAGGGGTGATGGATGATTACTAGTTTTCTTGCAGCAACACCCCTGTGAAAGGGCATAGAACTACAACTTCTAAATGGGGTTGTGTACAATCTCTATTGGGGTGCATTCACGGTGGGGAGATTAGGACCCTTTTCTTTCTCTTTCTTTTCCACGCCTCAACATTGAAAATGTTTCTCATTATTCTTCTGATCACAGTCACAGTGAGGATGAAGTGGATAGAGAAGCAAAGGAGTTTATTGCCAAGTTTTATGAGATGGAATTGTAGAGGCATGATTCTTTTTTGAAATGGCAGGAAATGCTTGTCAGGGGTACATGACTTCAAATTGACTTCCATTATTTTATACTCATAAGTAAATAAGTTTTAAAAATTAAAATTTTAAACAAGTAAATAAAAACTAAAAAATTTAATAAATAAATAAAATGATATGTTTTTAATAAATAGTAAAGAGGGATTGGTGTTGAAATTGTTAAATAGACAAATTACATAGAAATTTATCTCTATACATAGACATATAGGGATTGGGACAAATAAATTTTATATTTTCAACACTCTTACATAAAATTTATTCTATTAGTGAAAACAACTAGATGATAGATTTTCTTAAAATAAATAATCTTATTAGCTAATACTTATATACAAAATGTAGAACATTTAACAACAATGCCTTCTTGAAATTATATATACTTATCTCTATTCATAGACTTGATGAAAACTTTTGTAAGTTGCTCATTGGTTAGCTCAATTTCTTTGTTTAGGACATGCTTATGAATAAAGTAATGGTGTAATTGATATGCTCTTTATGAGTGTGGAACACTAGATTCTTGGAGATATTCAATTCCCACTTTACTTATATTGATACATAATTGTGGGATCAAGTTGAAGGGGGTTGAATATCCTCAAGAAGTCAATGTTAGATTCATATTGCTTCACGTTACTACAACAATTACCTTGTACTCTGCTTCAGTGGATGACTATGCAATATTAGGTTGCTTCTTAGTTTGATAAGTGTGATTTTTCTCTCTTTCTCTTTTTTTTGTCTCTTTTTTTTTGGCTTTTATACTTTCTTTGATGGGATACATCACTCTCATATTTTTAAGCTTAGACTATTCTCCACTTGAGAGTACACACATTAGCAATTTTTTGTTTTTTTTTTGCACATATATATTATTCTACATCTTTCATTCTTTTTTGTGATCGTTATTACTTTGCAAAGTTTGACCCCCCTAATGTTTTTAGCTTGGTGAGTAAGAGGATAAACACCACCAAAATTAGAACTAACTCCTAGACTTCTCTCACACTAAAAATAATTACATAAGACTTGCTTGTTAGCTTCTATTATGTAATATAGGTTTAAAAACTTGCTTTGCCTAGACTTGACTACATGATAGTTAAGATTGGGATCAATATAAAGCTTAGAGTTTGACTTTATTTGAAATCATTGGGTATGTGAAGGGAAGTGGTAATGATTATTTTCAAAATATAAGGCTTGGTAGGGACAACCTATACGAGAAAAAATTAAACTCTTATCAGATGAAAATTGACCAAGATACAATCACTAACAAATAAAATGGTGGATAAAATGAAATGCATGCTTTTTTTCTTTTTTTTTGAGTTTGTTTTCTTTTTTCCTTTTTTTGCTTTTATTTATTATTATTATTTTTTCATACATAACATTTCTTGAGATGGAAGTTGTTTATTTTTTCAATAAATTATTCACCTTCCATCATACATAAGAGATAAGTGGCATTGCCAACATCTTCCTTATCTACATATAAACGTTTTCCATTCTTCTTAGAACTTTCACTTATTTTTGGGTATGTGCAAGATCATCATGGAAAAAACAGGCCCTTAAGTGGCAAAACATTCAAAAAAATTAGAGTTAGGAAACGACATAAAATTTTGAATAAGTTATCTATATTATTTCAAAAATATGTAAGAATAGAATCTATATAAAATTGAATTTAGTTTCTAAACTTTCCATCATACATAAGAGATAAGTGACATTTCCAACATTTTCCTTAACTACATATAAACCTTTTCCATTCTTCTTAGAACTTTCACTTATTTTTGGGTATGTGCAGGATCATCACGGAAAAAATATGCCCTTAAGTGGCAAAAAATTCAGAAAAATCAAAGTTAGGAAACTTGACGTAAAAATTTGAATAAGTTATCTATATTATTTAAAAAATATGTAAGAATAGAATCTATAGAAAATTGAATTTAGTCTCTAAACTACTAGGTTTATTTTAAAAAAAATCTATTTGGTGAAAATTTGAAATTCAATGCAATAGTACTTAAATTTTAGGGAAAAAATAAGAAGTAGGTGTCTGTTTGACCACCCTAACCACAATAAAATGATAATATTTTTTGATAATATTTTAGATATAAGTAAAGGACTCATGTCTTAATGTGATGCATATTTTTTTGTAATTTTTTCCAAGTAAATAATTAATTATGAATTTTTTATTACAACTTTTAAAAATATAAAACTCATATGTCCGACCACCTTAACTTGGTCAAAACTTCATGAATTTTTTTTTTTTAATCCTATATTATATGAAGCATAGAATGTGATGCATGTTTGATTCAAAAATGTGATACCATTTGAAAGCTATAGATGTTTTTCAATCACCTTATCAATCAAGACTTTAGTGTAATTCAAATAGAAAATGAATAATAATTATTTATTAAATTCAAAGTAAAACATAATTTATACTGGTGGAAAGATGAGAATCTCCTTTAGAAACCCTTTTCATTTCATTGATTTTGGGTAAAAAAAAGTTGTTAGCCACATACCCATCATATCGCCACTTTTTGGCCCATCATGATCTTGCACATACCTTTTTGATAATTTAATTTTTACTACTTCCCTTTCCAAAGAAAACCATTTTTGAAACTACATATTGACACTTCCTTTGTATCCCTCCTAGTGCATCTATCTAAGGGAAATGGTCTTGTGAGGTGTGCGAGAGAAAGAAAATATTTTGTATGAGATGGTGTATTGAAAATAAATTCTATGAGAAAATTAAACTCATCTTGCAAGTAGATTTTGACCTCAACACATTCTTAAATCATTTCTAAAAATTGCAATAACTCAAAGGGGGTTTGAGGCTCCTTATGTTCCCATGGAGGAATAAAATTTATGTTGTTTTAAACAATTAGGTTTAGGGCATAAATCCATTGAGTAATCAACATATTTTTTAGGAAATTATAAAACTACTGGGTTATCTATCTTGATTGTAATGTATATCTTCTTTTCTTTTTTTAATTCTCCTATGGTTACCTCATCTTCATTGAGAAAAAGATTGGTTGTCTCAATCATATTTTGTAGAGGCTCCAACATATCATTTGATTGTTTTGAAGTGGTGGATGAGAGCTAATCAATGGGCTGATTAATTTAAAATGTCCTTAGAGAAGCATGAGGATCATTGGTTGATTCATTTTCAAATGAGAGAGCATGGATATGCTCTTCAAAAATATTATTTCTTTATTCAATTTATAGAGACCAATGGTTGTAATATTTTCTAGTTGGCACCAAAGGATTATAGGAGTCACTTGGCAATAGCATAATCAAGGGTGTAACACTTGAATATGCTTCTCTAAATGACATTAATGAAGTATAGCTCCTTCTAAAAAAATTCTTCAACATTAGCAAAGGAATTAGAATTATTTTAGGTCCACCATTTTTAACTAAATTTAAGCCATCTTGGAATAAAAGGAACTTCATTTTTTATTAGAGGTGTTTGAGTGGGTCTATACAATTTAGTTGTTTCATATTCTTCTACATTATTAAAAACATGTTTATCTTTGGGAATATGTCAATGGTACAAATATCCCAAGAGAATTGTATGGGTTATCTATTTTCAATAGTTCCATGATTTCTGTAATTATTTTGGTTAAGACAATCAATCCCTATTTTAATGATTCCCTTTCTATATAGCTTTGATTCTTGCATCAATAATTGTTTTAACAACTCCATCATAATTTTTTAGATATTAGAATTAGGCTCTAGTACTACAATCTTGTTTGTAGACAATTCGTAATCAATCAAGATGCCTATCATTGATATCCTTATTGTGCTAGTCTAATAGATTGGTTGCATTCCTGAGTGTTCTCAATTATTTCCTTATGTTCATTTTAGTTTTTGTGGGTGGATTAAATTTAAATGGTCTAATAATTTATTAGAATGCATTTAAAATATTAAATAGATTTTACATTTAAAATGAGAAACTAAAACACATTAGAAAAAATATTTTGTTCTTTTTTATGAAAATATATTAGGTTAAGCTTATATATAAACATGGTTATTTATGACTTGTTAAAAAGTTAAAATGGTCTATTAGATGAGTTAGAAGGTCAAGTGTATTAGCTTATTATTAGAATATCTACTCATTTTGCAATGTGAAAAGAAATTATGAGCATTTTAAATTTGAGCTTTAATTATATGAATTTTCTTTTATTCATTTCATTCTACTAATTCATTATGTATTTTTTATTTTGGGAAAAAATTGGGAGTGAGAAAAAAAGAGCTAGGTTGAGTTAAAAATCTTGCTTGGAAGATTGAAGGAGATTTTCTAAAAGCTTGCATTACTTATTGATTACTTCTTGGAGTAGGAAATATCTATAACTCTCTAAACCTTAGACTCTTTTGTATTCCTTATGATTTTTTTTAAAATTTAGGATTTGTTTTTGTATATTTTATTAATATTTATGAGAAGAGATTTGGCATTGCTTATTATATAATTATATGGCCATGCTACCAATTCTTTTGGTGAAGCATATGAATTTGCATATGAATTTGTTATTTTGTGATTGAAACTAGTTAGAGATAAAATTCATTATGTTTAAAAATAATAGATTGTAGATTTTATTTTATGCTATATAATTGATTAAATATATATATAAATTTTACTCAGACTTATAATTTTTTCCTAAATTTTTATTTGATTGCATAGGTGTGTTGCTAGGAAAATTTGATTCAAAAGACTATAAATATATTTTAATGATTTCATGTATTTCAAATTCTAAGAAAAGTGAAGGTTTACTAATGGTGGAACTTGGGTATTAGGAAATTTAGAAAAAAATATATTATTATTTTTGAAACTTGAAACTTTTGAGTTAAAATTATTTTTTAGAAATGACTTTTTTCATATAATTAATGTGTCCTTGACTTGAAATGTGTACCATGTATTAAATTATACTTGTTTTCTTTCTAAGGGTTAATTTTACAAGTTAGTAGCCTTAGAATGTATAATATGAATGATTAGGAGGTTAGGGCCAAGAGGGGACGAGATACCTTGGGAATATTGAAGCATAGGGAAAAAGGGATGTGCTGTAGAAAAAAAAGACCCTTTTCTTGACATAAGACTAATTCATGATAAATTGGCTTAATGAGGCCTTGATTTAGGTGTTGAGAGGCATTTTATGCATCCACATTAGGTATTGGACCTTTACAAACTAAATAAAATGCATTTATTGAAGCCTTGTGAAGGTGTTGTGAAGTGTTGTAAAACATTTCTACACTCTTCTAGACTATTCATTACAATTCACCTAAAAATTACCTTTTTACTCATCATCAAGTATTATTTTGAAGTGTTGTAAAGTCTTGTAACAAGATTTCACACTTTCCTAGGCACACCACTATTTACACCTTTCTTATGCTTTATTTGACTCCTTTATGCCTTCATAAGTTGTAATTAAGTGTATTTTTGAATGTAAGCCTAACAAACAACATTAAAAACAAAATATTTTATGACACATATTTTTAGGTCCTAGGGGGGACCCGTTCGCCATGGGTGGTGAATGAGTCCCCCTTGGCCCCAAATTCAAAATATTCAAATTTCCTTTCAAGTTTTTATTCAAAATCACTTGATGTCAACCCATGATGAGGTATGAATGGGTAACTAAGGCACAAGAATGTATAAATATGTTTTTTTCTCCTCATTTTACAATCCTTAATAATTCAATCTCAATCATCTTCTTCTAATCTACCATCTCTCATTATTCACCCATTCATCAAGCAAGTTAGGGATTTCACATTACAAATAATCAATTTAGCTCCCTAAGACATCCAAGGGTAGATTATACATGTTTTGTTGTATACTTTCAAGATCTATCATCATGGAAAGGTAATTTATTCCTTTATTGCATGCTTCTTCTATTCTTTCATCATTTTGGTTAATTACCTAAATAAGGTTTGACTAAGGCAAACCCCCATGCCCTAACATTCAACATTTCCTCTTCTTGTCTTGTGTGTTTGCATATTTAGGTGCTTGGATATCTTGGAAAAAATTGAAGATCATGTTGCAAGGTTGTTAAAGTTCTCTCTTCATTGAACAAGTCAACACATCAACTAAACCTCATTTTCAGATCAAAATCCAATAGTTTCAGAAGTAGACACTTGTAGGAAGCATAAATGCAGATCTATCTACATAGAATCAACTCCTAAATTTTTTGATTTGTATATGTGGAATAATATTCCACCCATGGTGAATGAGTCCCACTTGTAGGCCTAAGAAGTGATTTTGTCATAATTTAGTTCTTAGTAGTCAGAAACCTGTTTCCAGGACTTTTCATCAGAAACAAGACTGATTCGCCATGCATGGTGAATCAGTCCTAGTAGTCAATAACAGTGATTTATGGAACATATCAAAATCCTCTAGTAACAAAAATCTACCTCCAGGTGCACTTTGATCAGCCTCATAAATTTTTGTTTTCATTTGTTTAAGTTTCTAGTTCCCTTTTGCATATCACACTGTGTTTTCAAACATCACTTGTTTCTTAGGTTTTGCATTCATATTTGATCAATTTCATAGCTTAATCACACTTATTTCATTTCATTTAGTTCAAATAACATCAAACATATCATAATTTGAATGAAATTTTAGCATTTTTGGCCCTACCTCTCTCCTTTTAGGTGAAAAACCCTAGAAGAGCTAGAAAGGTGTAAGGAGCCAAAAATCTATGGATCAAGGGATCCCTAAAATGGAATAATTGAAAAAGAAGGGGACACCTCAAACACACATTTTCCATAATTTCATTAGAAAAGGAGATCTCCCAAGGATAGTATTGACTTTCAACCTTGAGGCGAGTCATCCTTATTAGGAAGGTTAGTTGTTTTCTTATGACAAAAATGACTAAAATGACCGATAGAATATTTTGGGAGATACATTTAAATGATTTAATAAACTCAATTATGTGACATAATACTTGAAATTCAGAGTAATATGATATTAGAAACATAAACAACAAGTTATAGATAGATCTGAGAGGGGCAGAGTGGTATGTACTTAGCACCAAAAGTGGGTTTTGAACACTACTGAAGGATAGATTTTCCCTAGGGTGAAGAGGTCTTTGTATAGTGGTAAAATTTTTTCTTTTACAATCCTCATATCCTGGATCTAGGCTTCTGATTTCTCTAGGTTTGACTATTGGAAAGCCAAAAATAAATTTTGAATATGAGTTTTTGTACCTTGACAACAATGGTGACAACTTTGACAACTTTACAAAATTGCTCTTTTGATTGATTTTT
The DNA here is from genome assembly GCA_007258455.2 of Sequoia sempervirens. Taxonomy (NCBI): domain Eukaryota; kingdom Viridiplantae; phylum Streptophyta; class Pinopsida; order Cupressales; family Cupressaceae; genus Sequoia; species Sequoia sempervirens. The sequence goes on from VDFB02271358.1 coordinate 153,722,887, forward strand.
GTTAGGAATTATTCTATTTCCTACATAACTCCATGAGAGAAAATAATGCATACAAGTAACCATAATTCATAGATAAAATATAAAATCCACAAGATAACACAAGATATACCCTGGGAAAACCCTCAAGAGGGAAAAACCCAGCCTATAAAAACATCCATACTCCATCATGTACTATTCAACAATTTAAAGAAATACAAGAGTTACAATGGATACCTCTAAAGCATCAAGCCTCTCAATGCATACCCATGTGTCCAAGCATGAATCCACACATCCCATGCCATGCTTCACATATGCACTCCTTAGAAATACTCAATAATGACAACCTACTCACTCAACTAATCTTAACCACTAAACATGTGCTTACTTTTATAGACTCAATCTCACACAAATACAACTAAGTGGTAAGATAAAACCATGTGCCATAAAACCATGTGAACACTAAGCCAATAATCCCTTATTTTATATTGGGTACCAAGTTTTCACTTTATTTAATATTTCCCCAATATTAATTATTATCACATGTCTCCCACACATTAAATAACAACACAATGTTATAATACAACATTACAAGTGGCCCCAAATAATTACCTAGTGTGATTGAACACACTACCTAGGTGCATCACAACTAAATAATTATTTAATTACAAAATTATAATATAAAATTTTATGCAATGGTGTACAAAACCATATCCTGAAATTCTCCCACTTGTTGTATACATTGCATAAGGGATCAATACATGAAATACATCATCATATCCATACATGAAACCACATGAATCTATGCAATTCTATTGTGCTCCATTAGGATACCTACAATAAGAAAAAAGTGACCACCATCTCAAGCAAGAATTCCTCTCAACCTCCAATTTTCTACCTATGGAATAAAAGGAACATGCCAAGGTGAAGATGCACCAATCCAAGAACACGAGCATCAAATCCAAGTGATAACAAAAGGCTCCAAACAAGTTGCTATCAAATGAAAAACCCAAATGATTGGAAATAACATCCACAAAAAATGCTAATAAATCCAACCATCCATACCTCCTAGGTATCAATACATAAATAAACTCATGCCAAGAACATATACAACCCATAAACCATAATCATAAGCTCCCTATATCAAACCTGTCAATGAAGAACATACAAATCCAAAAACTCCCACTTCATAGGTAATGTCATAGCATATCAAGTCTACCAATCAACACTATATCAAGGTGTGATAAATAATCAAAAATAAAGTACCAAGAATAATAACAATGATCTACTCATGCTAGCCAAATAGCTACCTAATGGGCGGGTGCAAAAAAATTGGGGGCCAATTTGTGGCCAATTTTTTTTTTTGAAAGCTCATAATACGAGCGTGTTATAACGTGCTTTTGTTATGGCTTGGTGTACCGATCCTAAGGCTTGGCCACAATGAGCCTATAATGCAAGCGTGTTATAATGCGCTCATGTTATGAGGCATTAAAAGAAAAAAATATGGAATTAAAAATCATTTTCATTGTGACTGTGTTTTTTTCTGCTCACGGCCAAAACCCTTTATTTTCGCACTCATGTTTTGGGAGGAGAAAATATTGCAATTTTTTCATCAAATTGTTGCTGGTTTGTCACTAGGATTCCACCACATCGATGAGGAGGTCTAAGAGGTAAGGATTGTTTGTTTTTTGCTATGAATTTGTTAGTTTTAGGTTGTTTTTGATATTTATTTGTTGAATTTGTAGGAGATGTTAATGAACCTGCAAACCCTCCTCAAAATCCTCAACAAGCAAAGAAACAACCAGATCAAAAAAATCCTCAAGTTCAACAACCACAACAATAATATCCTCCACCAATCCCTTAACATCCTCCTAGCACTTTGCAAAATTTAATGAGTGAAATTGAAAATAATAAAAAAACAAATTAAGGAGTTAATCACAAGGTTGAATGATCCAAACGTTTCAACCATGGAAAGAAAAACACTTGCAAATTAATTGAAAGAAAAGTTAAAACATGTAGATTCAATCAACAAAAAATTAACTAGTTGGCAAGATAGGAGGTAGGCAGCTAGGAATTATTACCAGGATAAATTATCATATAAAGATGTAAAAGATCTAAAAATTACAAAATTTGATTTGTGCTAATTATTTACTAACCCACTCACAAATGTAAATCTTAGCCTCAATGTGAAGAGGTTTCCTATCCATTGGTGCCACCACCAACAGATTAGAACCTTTTTTTGGGATAGGTGGTACATGGTTTTTGATTACCCACCATGCAACAATTGCGAAGTCCCATAATATTTACTAAGGAAACTATAATGTGAGTTCATCCTGAAAAAAATACCAAATTATTTTGATATGAGGGACTTCTAGGGGAGAGGTGGGGGGTCAAATCAAGATAGAACCAATGCACATCAAGATCCTAGGTAGCAAGTGAGACGACCTCTCACTAGGCCGCCTCATGAGCACATTGTTATCCCTTCCATCGCGAAGGAGAGTGCTGAGGTAGAAAATTTGTAGGCCATTAACTCTTTGACCTAGAGTGTCATCCAACATGCTATACCTATACTACAGTTCCATCCAGGGGAGTCTTTGAGTGGTGGGATGTGAACCCATTTGTGTTAGGCTTGTGGGGTGAATTGTTCATATGACCCCACCGACACTCTGGAGGATACTATGGAGGATATGTCTACAACTATGGAGATGGTGAGGGAAACTAACCTTCTGAATAAGGCCTATGGAATCGATACTTAGGTAAATGTTAGAATGTTCATTGAATTTAATTAATTAAATTTTAATTTTGAAATGCAAGAAATTAACTAATTTAGTTTTATGATTTTAATAAAATTTCATGGTCACAGGGTTGATACTGGATACACCAGACTTACACGTGCTTATTACTCCACTACATCTACTGTTGAGGTATGGAATCAGTAAACAATTATAAATTTATTACATGTTAATAACATTGTTTTATGAATGGTATTATAATATGTGATTTTGGATGTTGAATAGGCTAATATTGGAGGTTTCGAGGGAACACCTTCCAATGCCAGTGGATTTAGACAAACCTACATGCAGGTAATAGAATAAAGAGTTTAACTAATGAATTGTACTTAATAGATTTGTGTATTTTATATTCATATCGTTGATTACATTGCATTGCATATCTTTCAAAATCAAATCATTACTTCACATTCCATAACTAATAATTAGATGTTGATAGATGATAAAATTTCAACTACAATATAGTTGTTTAGGAAGTCAACATAAGCAGTGATACAATTACTTCACATAGCATAAGTAATAAGTAGGAGCAACTTCCAATTGCATTTTCTTGTCATGGCATTCCATGAGACCAATTTTTACTGAGGCATCTTTTCAAATAGTTCGATGCCTTGTCTATGCTATGGATTCTTGGAAGAGATACATGAAATAATAATAGTAAGCAATAGCATAGTCAAGTAAATGAGTTGTTTGAAAAAATTCCTCAAAGAAATGTGGTCTCATAGTGATTTCCATCACCATGAAACCTAATTTATTTGAGGCACTTTTTTAAACAACTCACCACCTTTTCTATGCTACCATATTTCCCATACATTTCTACCAAAGAATTTTATCAAACTATTCATTTCCTTGCTGCTATGGCTAAAATCCTAAAAAATGTGCTTTCCAACAAACTATGGATGCTTGGAAAAATCTATCAAAGCATAATAGTAAGCAATAGCATAGACAAGGTAGTGATTAGTTTAAAAAAATGCTCAAAGAAATGTGGTATCATGGTGATGGAATGCCATTCCATCACCATGAGACCTCATTTCTTCAAACAACTCACCACCTTTTCTATGCTACCACATTTTCCATACATGTGTACCAAAGCATTTTATCAAACTACTCACTTCCTTGTTGCTATGGCTAAAAGCCTAAAATAGGTGCTTTCCAGCAAACTATGGATGCTTGGAAAAAATCTATCAAAGCATAATAGTGAGCAATATCATAGTCAAGGAAGTGAATAGTATGAAAAAATTGCCTTGAAGAAATATGGTCTCATGGTGATGGAATTCCATTCCATCACCATGAGACCATATTTCTTCAAGGCATTTTTTCAAACAACTCAATGCTTGAAGAATAGAAACCAACCCTTTAGCCAAAATTCCCCTCCAAATTCTTTTCAAGGTCCTCATCCTCAATTTACCAATCCATGGAACCTTCCACCTTTTATTCCACTTTTTCATGTCCACACCCCTCCCTCTTCATTTCATGATTTCCCTCCATCTCATAACCAAGACCACTCTATACCATCCACCCCATCCTGACATAATACCATAGAGAAGGCAATGAACTGTTTGAAAAAATGCCTCAAAGAAATGTAGTCTTATGGTGATGGAATTCCATGACACATTTTTTTGGAATGGAATTCCATCACCATGAGACCCCATTTCTTTGAGGAATTTTTTCAAACAGTTCACTACCTTTTCTATGCCACCATAGTTATCGTACATGTCTATAAAATTATTTTATCAAAGGTTCACTATCTCACTGCTATGGGTAAGTGCTTAAAAATACATGCTTTCAAACAAGCTATGGATAGGGAAAATAGTAAGCATGCTAGTCAAAAATATATAGTTTAATAAGTACTCAATTTTTTTTTCATTATCTCATATATTATAAGTCATGATGTGGATCACTATTGTAGTTTTCGTGATTGAATAATTTGTTGTATTGTTTTTAGATGTTGCAAGAGGATACACCTCTAAATGTTCATATGAAAATGGAGCTCGGTGTTTCATCTGATATAGACTCATCGATGTCTCTCAAAGGGGAGGTATGAGGCAAATTACTAAATTTCAACTTACATTCATTGTTATAGCTATTAGTTAGTGAACAATCAAACCAATATTGATTCCTAGTTTAATTTCTCTTTGGATGGTTTATACAGAGCTTCAACACGCCTCAACATGGGAATTTGAATATTTCCCTTGTGGAGAGTGATCATCAAATGGCGATAAGTGATTATTTTGTTAAAAATATCATTTTTTATAATGCAATTTCTATATATTAATGTCTTTACTTGTTATTGTAACAAATAAGACTTGAACAAGAACTAAACCCTAGGAGGAGCACTAGGAGCACTCCTCAACTATAGAATAAATGAGTGAGAGATGTATCGCAATATGATCAACAAGAAAAGGGAAAGAGTTTATTTTGAGAGCATGGAGAGCAATGAATTTTGATTCCAAAGCCCTTTGTTGTATGCCTATATGACATTTTTGTACATATTTTGTATTGGATATATTTGACATTGTATGCCTATATGGCATTCTTGTAAGCCTATATGGATTTTTTGTACATATATTTTATACTTATATAAACATATATTGATGTATACCTACATGGCTATTTGGTTAATACAATTTTTTTTTATCAACGGTGTCCATATTTGCATTATAAATCCATGGTTCAATAGATATGAGTTATGTGTATTCAAGTGTATACTTTACAACTTATGTGTATACTTTGTGACTTACATGTATTCCAATGTATACTTTGTGACTTATGTGTTTTCATGAGTATACCTTGTATTCATGCATATACTTTGTATTAATTTGCGTATACTATGTATTCATGTGTATACTTCAAGGCTTATGTGTTTTTGAGTACTTGTGCTTCCCTTATTCACATGTACATGCTTGAATTATTCATGTGTATACTTATTAATTAGTTATCCCTAGCATTGATCATTGTTGTCCTTCATGGTTTTTCTTAAATATAAATTGATTGATGCTAAACAACTTCAATATTTCTAGGAATACTAGCAGAGTTAATTCCAAAATTGCAGAAATTGAAAAAAAAAGAAAAATTGTAAATAAATGCACTGATTATTAACTTGATAATTGATTAAGAATGAGTATAAAATATATCAAGAGATGAGCCTTCTAGAATGACAACTACCAACTAGAAAATAAGCAAAGCATTCCCAATACTTTGAAAGAAATAATCCACCCAAAATTACAACAAGAGAGAAGGCTTATTTAAGATCATTGAGCAATGTATTTCCTAATGCTTCCTTGTTCTTACACATCTCAATTCAATTTAATCCAAATATTTCCATGAAATGATTTATCTAAAAGAAAAAAACACATTTTCAATTGGTATTCCATGAAATGTTTCATAAAATATTCCAATATAATTAATCTTTTGATTGTCACAACTTAATTAAGCAAATGATACATAATCTTCACAACACTTGCAAAAAATAATATTCATAGTAGATGATGAGTAGTTAACTTCTTGACACATTATCATACAAACATTTATCTTTAATAGTCTTTAAATATTTTCATAGCATAATCCTTAGAGTAAAAAATGAATTGTTATGTTCTTGATTCATCACCATATAAACACGTCGAAAGATGTATATATCAACTCTTTGAAATATTATTTCTTGTATAGGAAATGGACTTGGGAGAAAGCTTTATAATTTATAATACAAATAAGAAATGGACTCAATAGTGGAAACTTTATTTATCACACCAAATAATAAATGTACATGAGAGCATCACTTGTTTCTCTTAGACTCCAATTTTCAAGCATAGAAAATCATTTCAAATGAAAATGACAAAATGCTTCACAACCAAAGTTGTTAATTGAGGAAAAATAAAATGTTTCCAAGTTCCACCATTGTATGCATTTATAATTGGTTGTATATTATTGTAAGGGAAAGGAGGATAATTAAAAAATGTCTTGCGCTTGCTAGACTTGAGGATGATCATATGATTTTTTTGTGGAAAACTCAGACTTCTCAACCATTGTGTGTATGTTTCTCTTTTCAATTGTTTTGCATGCCATCATAAGGGATCAAGCTGGTTGAATGTAGCTCAGAGCTATTATGTGTGTTTGGGTGTGAAAGAGGACCATTCCTAGCATAAATGCACCTATTGGGATGCATTGGAGCAATTTTTTTGGTCACACAAGTTACAAAATGAAAGTTGCACCACTTTGTAACTTTACACTACTTGTATTTGATAGTTTTTACATCAAGTGAAAACTAGACACCACAGGAAAAAGAATCAGAGATAAAAAAAAATTGAGAAAAGTTCTTATAGAGGGGCCCAACGCGATCCCATAGGCTCAGATGAACAGTTTGTAAGCATCAAGGTTTCTAAGTAATAGCTTGTCAAAGATTGCTTTCCTTTTTCACTTTAGACCTTTAAGGGATCAAGTCAGTTGAACATAGCTCAAAGAGATTCCATATGTTTGGGTGTGAAAGAGAAGAATTCCTAGCATAAAAATACCCATCGAGACATGTTGGAATAGTCCATTTGGTCACACAAGTTGTAAAACAAAAGTTGCACCACTTTGCAACTTTACACTGCTTGCATTTGACACTTTTTCCATCAAGTGAAAATAAGACTCCATGGGAAAACGACTCTGAGATAACACAAATCGAGTGAGGTTATTGTAGAGGGGCCCAACGTGATCTCATAGGCTTAGATAGAGAATTTTTAATCATCACGGTTTCTGAGTAATAGTCTGTCAAAGATTACTGCCCTTTTGCGCTTTGGACCCTTAAGGGATCAAGCCAGTTGAATGTAGCTCAGAGCGATTTCGCATGTTTGGGTGTGAAAGAGGACCATGCCTACAATAAACGTACCCATATGGATGCGTTAGAATAGTCTGTTTGGTCACAGGAGTTGTAAAAGAAAATTTGCACCACTTTGCAACTTTACACTGCTTGCATTTGACACTTTTTTCATCAAGTGAAAATTGGACACCACGAGAAAATGACTCCAAGATAACAAAAACAAAGAGAGGGTATTGTAGAGGGGCCCAACATGATCCCATAGGCTTAGACAAAGAGTTCGTGAGCATCATGGGTTTTGAGTAATAGCCTGTCAAAGATTGTTTCCCTTTTGCACTTTGGACCCTTAAGGGATCGCGCCAATTGAACGTAGCTCAGAGTGATTCTGCATGTTTGGGTGTGAAAGAGGACCATGCCTAGCATAAATGTACCCATCCAAATGCATTGGAATATTTTGTTTGTTCAGACAAGTTGTAGAATGAAAGTTGCACCACTTTGTAACTTTACACTGCTTGCATTTGACACTTTTTCCATCAAGTGAAAACTGGACACCACGGGAAAATGACTCTAAGATAACAAAAACCAAGAGAGGTAATTGTAGAGGGGTCTAACACAATTCCGTAGGCTTAGACAAAGATTTCATAAGCATCACTATTTCTAAGTAATAGTCTATCAAAAATTGTTTCCCTTTTGCACTTTGGACCCTTAAGGGATCGAGCTGGTTAAACATAGCTTAGAGAAATTCCATGTGTTTGGGTGTGAAATAAGACCATTCCTAGCGTAAACATACCCATATAGACACGTTGGAACAATCTATTTGGTAACACGAGTTGCAGAACAAAAGTTGCACCACTTTGCAACTTTACACTACTTGCATTTGACACTTTTTCCATCGAGTCAAAATTAGACACCACGGAAAAATGAATCCGAGATAACAAAAACTGAGAGAGCTAATTGTAGAGGTTCCCTATGTGATCCATATGCCTCAAATGGAATTCCTATAACTGACACAGTATCCTAGTAACATGCCATCAAAGATTGTTGCCCTTTTACAATTTGGACTATTAAGGGATTATGTTACATGAATTACAAATATTTGAGGGCAGCAATAAATTTCAAAATTTGAGTAAATCTCATTATAAATGTTTATTTGAATAGACTTTTTGCTATATTGATATTGATATATAATCATTAGGTTGATTTGTTTTAATAAATGTAGTTTTTATAATAAGTTAGTCAATTGGTGCTAGTTATAATAGGGAGAGAATAAAAGAAGAAAAATAATGATTAGTAACCATCAATGGTTATTACACTCACTATATTAATAATATGATGTTTACAATAAAATGAGATGTATTTGGTTGTCCTAATTCTTCTGTTTGTGCTACAATATGCTTCATACACCATTTTGAAACCCAAGTGCTTATACTTGTAGGCACAATGTCTTAGGCACTTCGTTCTAAAAGATCTTTTACAATGTCACTCATACATTTGAGATTCTCTTATAATGTCTACATCATAGGTGCTCATGATGAGGTTAACTTCAAATTAATAACTTGAGATTCCCTCACTAAGCTTCACATGCTCTTTTATAATGGCTTCAAATCATAATTGAGATTTGTCAAGATCATCAAAATACGGATGTTGCATTGCTTTTTGGATAAGATTCTCTTGGATGGCTCATAAATCAACATTTTATACAAGGAGACACCAATCAATTTTTAGTAGGTTACTTACAAATAGGAAAAGTAAAAGAAGAAAAAGAAAGAGCATCCAAAATGGAAATGAAATGAAAATAGATGGAAGGAACTTACAGGCAACAAATCCACACCATTTGGTTCCAAGTCGAGAACAACAAGGCATAAATCATGATGCTTCCATTGAGGATAGGTATGCCAGTCTCTCAAATTAGTAACTCCTGGCCATACATCTTCATTGAGAGTTCCAAGATACCTATTGCACACTACACCTCTCATGAATAGAATAAGTTGAAATTTGAGATGCTCTTATAATGTCTACATCATAGGTGCTCATTATAAGGTTAACTTCAAATGAATAAATTGAAATTACCTCACTAAGATTCACACACACTTTTATAATGGCTTAAAATCATAATTGAGATTTATCAAGATCATCAAAATAAGGATCTTGCATTGATTTTTTGCCTGAGATTCTCTTGGATGGCTCATAAATCAGGATTTTCTACAAAGGGACAACAATCAATTTTTAGTAGGTTACTTACAAATAGGTATAATAAAAGAAGATGATATAAACATTAGATGATAGAATTGGAATCATACAAATTAATGTGCATACAAGTATAAATTAATAAGAACCAATGAGCATACTTATAAATTAATCCAACAAACCATCTAGGTTTTCTCTACTCTTTATTGTGTCAAGTATTGCCTCATGGTCAGAATCATGAATCTTCCACAAGGTCTTGTTCAAAGGTCTACCCCAATATTTAGTCAAATGAACATTGAATTCCATGACAAGGTTCGAGTAATGAAGAATTTTCTTATGCATTTCAAAGTCCTGAAATAGCCAAAATTTAACTCTTATGTGGGTACCTTCTCAGCCATGTTCCAGTAACAACTAAGCCTGTAGGGTATTCGATGTTTTCTCCATATATAAATGGGGCCTCCAATTTATTTTTGGTCTCAACACAATGACACAAGTAATAGTTCATTCCCTCTTCATTTTCTTCATCTGCAATAATTGCATAAACATGCCCTACATTGATATGTGCAACAAATCTCTTGAAATTAGTCAACATTACAAATACACTACAAAGTAAGATAACAATAGAAATTTTAAAAACTAAGCAAGTAGATATATTACTTGGTTCAACTAGATCTAATATGTGGTCAAAGTTGATCGATGAATCCATCTGTGTTAGTTCTAATTTTTTCAAAGGAAGATATGTGTGAAGTGGGCTAATATAGCTTAATTACCATTTTGTAACCCACTTCTTTGACTCACAATCATCACAGGATTGTATTGCATATGAAGAACAAAAGCATGCCATCTTTTGTGTATTGATACTCCGTGAACCTACATTTAAGCTAAGGAGAGAGTGTAGCTCACTCGATCCTATTAGTGTACAACAATCCTCATATGGTGCAATGTTAGTATCATCCATCAACCAAAAAAAAAATGAACTAAAGACGTACCTTCATTACCTAAACCCATCGAAGTATTACACCACTCGATGATTGATTTTGCATCTATGAACTTTGCATTGTCTTTATACTTTAACTCTTCTCATGATAATGCTCTTTTCACACATGCTCTTGCACCATCATGCTCCCCCTTTCCATGCCTAGCCTCAAAAAAGCTCCACATATGTTGAACACTTGTAATCACACGCATCCTACTCAACCAATAGAACATGCATGAGTTATTGAACTATGTTGCATAGTTATCTGACCATATTAAATGTTAATCAAATGATATACCCCTCTGAGCCAAATCACTGTAGAACATCTGAAAGCAACCTTGTACAAACTATGAATAATGTGTTCAAACATCAATAATATAAAAGTGATACTTCCTCAATACCTTCCTTTGGTCCTCTATACTATTAGTTGCATGAATGAATTCTATGTGCAGAAATATTGAAACCTATGTGGAGTTGTAATATTGTGACTGCACCTCACACTGTGGATGTAGAGTGTAGTTCTCTACAAATTCAATTATTGAAACTATGTTTCCAAATGGAAAGGTTCCCTTGCATAGCTTGAATTGCATGTCCAACCATTAATCTCTATGGGTATTCCATGCATACTCATACACTATATTGTCACAAAACATGGACATAAATTGATACACTAAAATATTCTAAATAACCAAATCAGACCTTTTTGCTTGATTACCACCTTTTGTAGCATATTCCATTGTTTTATACTTCCTGAACTCTACTAGTTTCTATCCCACCTCATATGTGCTTTCCATATGTTGACATACAGGCATATGCTACAAGCCACCGCAATGCTAGTATGAACCATCCAAGCATGCTATCCTATAGAATATTTGTCCATCCTATATTTGACATAATTTTTTTGATAAGAACTCTCTTGAAGTTTTTGGTGGGGATTCTATGCCACAATCTTGCAAAACATCGTTAGTATTCAAATCTAAACATATAGAAATATAAACATCATAATAGTTAGAGAATTTAATATGTAGTCTACAACAAAAAGTAGTATGTGTGTTATTTATCTTGACATAAAAAGGTTTAATCATTTCAAAATATCTTTGAAAAATACTGATTTGAGGATACGCCTATTGAAATTTACAAAAAAAATGTGTTTGAGTTGTATCCAAAAAATGCTTTGGATGTGGATCATGGTTCTGACTACCAATTCTCCTTCTTATCACATTCATTTGATTCGAAGATGTCCTTGTGTTATTCTTCCAATACTCTTCAATTAGTGTTCTCAATGCTTCAACAACTTTTTTATCTTTCCATCACAGTCTCCTTGAGAATTCCCATAATTCATTTGATTTGATGCCCTCAATTCTTTGCCACCTTTGAATGGCTCTTGATAAATTTTTACTATTAATTATCAATTGCTCACTCCTCTTTGTAATGAGACAAGCTCTCTTTGTTTGACTACTTAACCAAAGTCAATGTAATGACATGTTGGGTGACATTACTATCCTTTGAGCATGAGGTCTTACCTACACTCTCATAAGCATCCATTAGATTCTTCACAATAGTGTTTTCACTTGAAGCATTCAATGTTCTCAACCCAAGAGTCTTCATGATGTTTCTATACTTTATACCCCACATAATTTTAATAAATAGTTGGCATCTTGTAGTCTCATTTATCCTTTCAAAAAACAATTTCCAAATATTATCAACATACTATGCAAGATTCTAGGTGGTGTTTTCCTAGGTACATACATATCAACATTAGGAATTTCATCAATATTTAAGTGAGGTGGGCTAGATTGTGTACCTTCAATCGAGGGTGGAATCAAAGACATACCTTGAGGTTCACATGGGGATGATGGAATACCTTTGTCAAATACGAGTGATGATGTACTCTCAACTTGAGATGTGGTGGATGGTGTCCAACCATATTTATTTTGTGGTAGATGGTGTCCCTCCATATTCACTTGCGGTAGATGGTGTCCCTCCATATTCACTTGTGGTAGATTGTTTCCCTCCATATTTTCTTGTGCATAATGGTGTCCCTTAGTATTCACTTGTAGTCGAGGGCGTGTCTCCAACTATGGTATTTGAATCTGTCTTACCACAATGCTTTCGCATTCATGCCCTTTGTGTTGCTAATGCCTTTTCCCTTTTTAATGGTTTAGGTTCCTCTTCAATTGGTTTGTTTTCATCAATCATATCTAATTTATTCTTTTCATGATATTCCCTCACCCATTCTCTCTCCTTTTCTTAAATATTAGTTTCATACTCTTCATCTATTAGTTTATTCCTTGTTCGTTTCCTCGGCATGGTGAATAATTTCACTTGTAGCATGGTAATGAGACAAATATTAGTTCCTAAAAACGAATGCATACAAATAAATGAAATATATGTCATTCAAGGCTTCATAAAATATACTTATAATCATCTTGTAGAAGAGTTTTTCTAGCATAGACAAAGGTCACATGAATTATTTTGATGGAATTCCTTACAAAAATTTGGCAATGTGCAATGCCATGATTGCAAGATAGGCGCAATATGAAAGAATGGAAAAGGAATGTAGGGTTGATAAGGTAGGGGAAGAATATGCCTCATAGAAATTGGGTCTCATGATGATACATCATAGTGAGATCCCATTTCTATGAAGCATATTCTACCCCTACCTTTTCAACCCTACTGCATTGGCAATCTAGTGGTGCTCCACTAGCATGCCAATGCGATAGGGTTGACAAGGTAGGGGAAATGTATGCCTCATAAAAATAGGGTCTCATGGTGATGCACATCACCATGAGACCCCATTTCTATGGGGAAATGTACATCACCATGAGACCCCATTTCTATGAGGCATATGTTGCCCCTACCTTGTCAACCCTATCGCATTGGAAAGCTAGTGAGCTCACTAACTTTCCTTCCACTAGCTTTCCAATGCAATAGGGTTGAAAAGATAGGGGAAATGTATTCCTAATAGAAATGGTGTCTCATAGTGATGTACATCACCATGAGACACCATTTCTATGAGGCATACACTGCCTCTACTTTGTCAACCCTACTGCATTGGCAAGCTAGTGAGGTCACTAGCTTGCCAATGCAGTAAGGTTGACAAGGTAGGGGCAGCGTATGCCTCATAGAAATGGGGTCTCGTGATGATGTACATCATTTTGAGACCCCATTTCTATGAGGCATACACTACCCCTTCCTTTTCAACCCTACTGCATTGGAAAGCTAGTGAGGTCACGAGCTTGCCAATGCTCCACTAGCTTGCCAATGCATAAGGGTTGACAAGGTAGGGGTAGCGTATGACTCATAGAAATGGGGTCTCACGGTGATGTAAATCACTATGAGACCCCATTTCATCACTGTGAGACCCCATTTCTATGAGTCATATGCTGCCCCTACCTTGTCAACCCTACCGCATTGGCAAGCTAGTGGTGCTCCACTAGCTTGCCAATCCTCCACATCACTGTGAGACCCCATTTCTATGAGGCATTGGCAAGCTAGTGAGATCACTAGCTTGCCAATGTGGTAGGGATGACAAGGTAGGGGCAACATATGGCTCATAGAAATGGGGTCTCATAGTGATGTACATCACCATGAGATCCCATTTCTATGAGGCATAAGCTGCCCCTACCTTGTCAACCCTACTGCATTGGCAAGCAAGTGAGGTCACTAGCTTTCCAATGTTCCACTAGCTTACCAATGTAGTAGGGTTGACAAGGTAAGTGTAATGTATGCCTCATAGAAATGGGTCATCACTATGAGACCCCATTTCTATGAGGCATATGATACCCCTACCTTGTCAACCCTAATGCATTGGCAAGCTAGTGAGGTCACTAACTTTCCAATTCTCCACTAGCTTGCTAATGTGATAGGGTTGACAAGGTAGGGGCAGTGTATGCCTCATAGAAATAGGGTCTCACACCTAGTGGTGCTCCACTAGCTTTCCAATCCTCCACATCACTGTAAGACCCAATTTTTGTGAGGCATACACTGCCCCTACCTTGTCATTCCTACCGCATTGGCAAGCTAGTGGAGCATTGAAAAGCTAGTGAGCTCACTAGCTTGCCAATGTGGTAGGGTTGACAAGGTAGGGGATGCGTATGCGTCATAGAAATGGAGTCTCACAGTGATGTACATCACCATGCGACCCCAATTCTGTGAGGCATACACTACCCCTAAATCATCGTAAGACCCCATTTCTAGGAGGCATACACTGCCCCTACCTTGTGAGACCCCATTTTTATGAGGCATATGTTGCCCCTACCTTGTCAACCCTATCACATTGGCAAGCTAGTGAGCTCACTAGATTTCCAATATCATAGGGTTGACAAGGCAGGGGTAGCATATACCTCAAAGAAATGGGGTCTCATAGTGATGTAATTCCTCAAAGAAATGGGGTCTCACAGTGATGTACATCACTGTGAGACCCCATTTCTTTGAGGCATATGCTTCCCCTACCTTGTCAACCCTACTGTATTGGAAAGCTAGTGGAGCATTAGCAAGCTAGTGAGCTCACTAGCTTTCCAATGTGGTAGGGTTGACAAGGTAAGGATAGTGTATGCCTCATAGAAATGGGGTCTCATGGTGATGTATGGGTTGAAAAGGTAGGGGCAGTGTATGCCTCATAGAAGTACAACCCATACCCCATTTCTATGAGGCATACACTACCCCTACCTTTTTAACCCATACATCACCATGAGACCCCATTTCTATGATGCATATTGTGCCATAGAAAAATGGCCCCTTGTCATTTTCATGGTGTTGGAACTATTTTGCTTTGATTTTATGTTGTATCATGGCTTGAACATGCTTGTTTAGGTACTAAAACTCATAGAATGATGTCTTTTGAAGGTGTCGTGAAGTGTTGTAATACATTTCTACATTTTTCTAGACTCTATTTAATGCAATTCACTTAAAAATCACCTTTTCACTCATCAACAAGTCCTATTTTGAAGTGTTGTAAAGTCTTGTAAAAATATTTCACACTTTTCTAAGCACATCTTCACTATTTACACCTTTCTCATGCTTTATTTGTCCCCTTTATGCTCTAATATCCTTATATTGAGTGTATTTTTGGATGTTATCCTGACAAACCACATTAAACACAACATTTTTCTCGAAACATAACTTTAGGTCCTAGGTGGGACCCATTCGCCAAGGGTGGCAAATGAGTCCCCCTTGGCCCCAAATTCAAAATATTTCAAATTTCCTTTTGGGATTTTATTCAAATTCACTTGATGTCAGCCTGTGATGAGGTATGAATGGATACTAAGGCACAAGAATTGTATAAATAATTATTTTTCACCTCATTTTACATCCTCCAACATTCACATATCATATTCAAGCAATCTCAAGAATTCAAGCATTCTACATCATCAATTCAAGCACTTTGAAGCAACCATTGACATGTTACTTTAGATTTGCAACATCAAGGGTTTGGTAAGTTAATAGATATTGCATGTTGTTAGTTTATCATTACTTTGCATTTCATTATCTTTTTCAAGGGTTAAATTACCAAAAGTGGGGTTTGACCAAGGCAAACTCCTAATCATTTTTCCCCTTTTTCTTGTCTGTTTGCAACCTTTTGTTTGTATATTTGGTAGGTTATTAGGTTTTGAAGATTTATTTTCATGTCAATTAGGTGCTTCAAGTCAACATAAGTTAAATCAAAGCTTGGAGAAGGTTATTTGTTTGTTTTCTATATATTTGACCTCGACAACCCAACAAGCAGGTATTCTCAGATCTGGTGTTGTAGAGTTGTCTCTTGATTTTTTCAAAATTTGGGAGAGGACTAATTCACCACCTATGGAAAATGAGTCCCACCTTAGGACTAGAAACTTGAGTTTTGCTAATTTTAGTTCCCGACAGATAGAAACTTGTTCCTGATAGTTTTTCATTAGTAGGTGGACTGATTCTCCACCTTGGGCGAATGAGTCCCATTGTGAAAAATTAGTAAAATCCATCAGCATCCAAAACACTCCAAAATCATTCTACTTCATCCAAGTGCACTCAGATTTATCCCTGTACCTTTTGTTATGCATATTTCTTTCAATTTCTTCATTTTGCATAGTTGTTTGTATATCATAATGTGTTTTCAAACATAGCTTTAATTGTACATTTGCATTCATTTTATTTCATTTCAATCAGTCAATTTCACTTAGATCATTCCATTCACATCATATCACATCACACACATCCTGATTTGAATGAACATAAGCATTTTTGGACCCAATCTCTCTCCTTTTAGGTGAAAACCCTAGAAGTGCTAGAGTAGCATTCGAGTCCCAAAAATCTATGTTTCATTTTGGTGAACCCGACTCTTGAAAAAATTTCATTCATTAAATTCTAGTTTGAATTTTCATTAACATTCAATTAGCACATTGATTTTTAATTGCATTTTAAGAATCTTTCATATTGCATTAGTGACGACTTCATATACCTTTATTTTTGCATTGCATCATATTGAAAAACTTCAAATTCTACATTATGCATTTGAAATTGCATATTGTAGATAATTTAAACCATCCTTAAAACTCTAAAAAACACTAAAAAAATTCATACTGGGACTCGTTCGCCACCCAGGGCAAATCAATCCCTTAGCATTTTTCAAATAGAATTTTTGGCATTTTCTTGCATTTCTATTTTTTGTATTTAGTTTTCTGTTACAGTCAATAGTATTGTCTTACTTTCATTTGGACACCTTAGATTAGCTTTCATTTCACTTACCTATCCTTCATGGAACTTGTATGAGTGTTTGGTGCCCCATTGCTAATACATTAGTGAGAATAAGTTCTAGACTCATGGCATCCTGCGATAGCACTTTCATTGCAGACCTTGGGATCTCACAAGCTCCTACTCCTAGTATGGATAATGGTGCATTAGGAATTGAAAATACCACTACCATGCCTTCCCATTTTAACCTAATCCATATTGGCAACCAAAACAATTCCCTCTCGCAAGAAAAAAGTAATTAACATTCATGAGGACTTTGCACATTTACAATAGGATTTGTTAATTGAAAACATTTTCGCCACTGCCATACCTTCCAATGAAAACCTTCATTGCCTCTTTGAGAGTGATGATGGCTTGCAAGTGATGAATAAAATTGCTAAGATTTACAATAAACACGCCTCTTCCAAAACCCAATCTGCAAACATTTCTGTAATTCAAGGAGGTTCTCAAGTTCCTCCCCCTACCACCTTTACATCCATCCCAACTTATACCAATCCACAAGTCCACACAACTATGCATCAACCTCATTATATGGCTACTTATTTACCGATTCCAACTAGCATTCCTACTTTCTTTGTGGCCTCACTAGTCCCTTCCACCACCTTTACACCCCTTAGTGTTCCTTTCACTTCACAAAATCTCCCTTACACTCCATCACCATTTTCCCTTCCACCTCAACCCACTTATCTTGACCCTCTTCTTACACAACTCCTTACTAGTGTTTCATCCATGCAACCAAAAATTTCCACCATAAGTCAAGGTCAAACCGCTCCACCCAAATATCTTGTCCACAGTAGTCCCTTATCCTTAGACAAAATGCCTCAAAGAGATGTGGTTTAAAAATGTAATTGGAAAGTGTAAAGAATTGTGTAATTTAAAATGTACATTAACAAGCTAAGGTTATAATGAAAAACAAACAATGATCAACATGGAATATGTAAAATAAAAAAAATGAAAGAAATCCATAATAGAATGAAAGAAAATGTGTAAATAATTCACATACCTAAAAAACTAGAGTTTCAAATAGTGGAGTTCTACCCAATTATGTAGCCTTTGCTTCTTCTTTCTTCAAACTCCTTAACAATTTCACTTTTTCAAAAGCTTGTTCCCCTCCAAAATTCAATTATATATCACTCTTGAATGGAATTCAGAATTGAATTGATATTATATTCCTTTCAACATGAAAAATCTGCTATTTCATGCAAAGGTTGTGGAAAGATGATGAAAAAGGTGGTGGAATGTGAAAAACATTCATGCACACTTCAAAAATCATCAAAAAGCTTTTTTTTGTTGGAGCACGCATAGAACCAGGACAATATGTAGAATGTGGGCCTTGATATCATGGGTAAATTGATTTTTTTACAATTTTTATAGCAATTCAAAATGTGCTCGTGTTATAACATGAGTATGTTATGTCTTGCTAAAAGAATGACCATATCTCTACTACTTCAAAACGCAATCGCATTGTGAGAAAGTTGATATTTTATAGGTTTATTTTCTCTCTTTCTCTCTATCCTCTACCCTCAACCCACAACCCTTAATCCCTCTACCCTTAAACCCTCAACCATCTATCCTCAACCCTAAACCATTAAACCTAAACCCTCAAACCCTAAACCCTCTATCCTAAACCCTTAATCCTTCTACCCTCTACCCTCAACCCAATACCCTAAACCATCAAACCTATAGGTACCCAACCCTATACATTCAATTCTCAACTCTCTACCCTATATCCTCTATATTTCTCCCACTCCCTCCCTCTCTCTCTCTCAAGTATCTCTCTCTCACTAACTCACTCCTTCTATCTCTCTCCCCTCTACCTTTAACCCTCTACCCTCTACCCTTAACCCTTAAATCCTCTACCCTCTACCCTTAAACCCTTAAAATATCTACCCTCTACCCTATATCTCTCCCACTCCCTCTCTCTCTCTAAAGTCTCTCCCCCCTACCCACTCTCCCTCTCTCAAGTCTCTCTCTCACTCACTCACTCCTTATAGCTCTCTCCCCTCTACCCTTAACCCTTAACCCTTCACCCTCTACCCTTAAACCCTCTACCTTCTACCCTCTATATCTCTTCCACTCCCTCCCTCTCTCTCTCTCTCTCAATTCTCTCCTTCCTACCCCACCTCCCTCTCTCATGTCTCTATCTCTCTCTCTCCCCTCTACCCTTAACCCTCTAACCCCTACCCTTAACCCTTAAATCCTCTACCCTCTACCCTCTACCCTCTATCTCTATCCCACTCCCTCCCTCCTACTCCCTCTCCCTCTCTCAAGTCTCTCTCACTCGCTCACTCCTTATATCTCTCTCCTCTCCCTAACCCTCTACCTCTACCCTTAACCCTTAAATACTCTACCCTTAAAACCTTAAACCCTCTGCCCTCTACCCTCTATCTCTCTCACACTCCCTCTCTCTCTCTAAAGTCTCTCCCTCCTACCCCTCTCCCTCTCTCAAATATCTCTCTCTTTCACTCACTCTTATCTCTCTTCCCTCTACATGTAACCCTCTACCCTTAAACCCTTAAAACCTCCACCCTCTACCCTCTATCTCTCTCTCACTCCCTCCCACCCTATCTCTCTCTCTCTCAAGTCTCTCCCTCCTACCCCCTCTCCCTCTCTCAAATATCTCTCACTCTCACTCAATCCTATCTCTTTCCCCTCTACCCTTAACCCTCAAATCCTCTACCCTCTACCTTTAAACCCTTAAACCCACTACCCACTACCCTCTACCCTCTATATCTCTCCCACTCCCTTACTGTCTCTACCCTTAACCCTTAAATCCTCTACCCTCTACCCTCTACCATTTATCAATCTCCCACTCCTTCCCTCTCTCTCTCAAGTCTCTCCCTCCTACCCCTTCTCCCTCTCTCAAGTCTCTCTCTCTCACTCTCTCACTCCTATATCTCTCCTCTCTACCCTTAACGTTAAATCCTCTACCTTCTACCTGATACCCTCTATATCTCTCCCACTCCCTCCCTCCCTCTCTCTCTCTCAATTCTCTCCCTCCTATCCCTCTCCCTCTCTCAAGTCTCTCTCTCTCCCCCCCTCTACCACTAGTACAAAATATAAATATATGACTAAATAAACTACTAAAAATTGCATATAAATGACTAACTTTAGTCATGTGACTATTAGTGGTTTATTTGTAGTCATTTATAACACCATTAAATTTATGACTAAACAATTTTAGTCATTTATTTAGTCATTAATTTGGTCATTGATTTGGTCATTGATTTAGTCATTTGTTTAGTCATGGTAGTGATTTATTTAGTCATTAATTTAGTCATATATTTAGTCATTAATTTAGTCATTACTTTAGTAATTAATTTAGTCATATATTTAGTCATATATTTAGTCATATATTTAGTCATTAATTTAGTCATTTTTATTTACTAGTTTCCATTAATTGGTAGTAAATTTAGTCATGAAATGAATAGTTTATTAAATACCACAAATTTTATAATGCAAAACTAATATAATATTAAACTTGAACTAAAACATAAAAGTAAATAAAAATATTACATATACAAACAAACTACAACATGCTAGAATTAAAAGATTGATTCAACATCATGATAAATAAAAGTAATCTGCAATAAAAAAATTAATGCAAATATATATATATATATATATATATCAAGTTACAAGATTTCAAAGTTGTCTAAGAGTTTCCAACTCTTTCAAATACACCATTATAATTATTATCCCTGAAAAACACATTCAAAATACTGCATAAAGCACTAAGCCAAGATGTCTAACATTAACTAGTACATGATAAAGATGTTCAACTATGTCATTTTTTGCAAATATTTTAGTGGCCACCGTGTGAAGGTTCCCTCTTTCTCTTTCAGACGAACAACTCCATCTATTTTGTCTTCATAAACAAGGGGTATGTTAATTGTGACCTTTAAAATGTTTACATTTACATCTCCTATTCTTTTCAAGTTGACTTCATGTACAATAGATAGAGAGTGAATCCACCCAATGCCCATAACATCACCATCAAATGGATCCAACACCCTAACTTTATCCCCTTCTTTGAGTTTATCATTAATACATTTTTGGAAAATGAAAAAAAAAAACACATTATATTAGATAGGTAATGATTACCCTTGTTTGCATAATAAAACAACAATTACTTACTTAAAT
Organism: Sequoia sempervirens; assembly: GCA_007258455.2. NCBI lineage: Eukaryota > Viridiplantae > Streptophyta > Pinopsida > Cupressales > Cupressaceae > Sequoia > Sequoia sempervirens. The sequence goes on from VDFB02271358.1 coordinate 153,744,482, forward strand.
AGTACTTGCATGTGTGTGTTAAAATAATTGCAAAAGGAAATTTTCAAAAAGAATTGCATTGATCAATCTAATTTACTAAAAAACCAACACTCATAGCAATGCTTACAATGTTACTATTAGCTTCATGCTAATCGGATACAAAGGCCACAAATATCAACACTACATTAGCATGCACACATATTAAATACATAAGATTATGACAACACTATTACACATAAAAAGGTAGATAATTCACAAAAACAAAGAATACAATATGAGAGCACTACTACTACTGCTACAAGGTGAAGGTGAAATACATTGGGATGTACAAAAATAATGGAACTAAATCTCTAAAACGTAACCCCATGTGGTCAACATAACCCCGTCAATGATGACATATAAAAGAAGAACAAAGAACAAAATGTATCAAGGAAACATGTGATAGCCATTAAGAGCAATCATTGAGGAAACAATGCAATTTTTTGTGTGGCTTTCATAGCAGTAGTAAAGGAGTAACAAATAAGGTTGAAATAGAGGTCACATAAATAATAGAGAAAGAGCCTTTCACTATTAGAAAATAGTGTAAGAGTATGCAAAAAAAAGTTAGGAATGATGTCCAATAAACAAGTAGTAGTAGCAGTGAGTTTCATGGTTGTAGCAGTGAGTTTAGTGCAAGGGCAACAAGTTTTTTTATGGCTGTAACAATGATTTTAATGGATCGAGTAGAAAATATCATTACTAAACAGCAAGAAGACATTAAGAGAAAGTGACAATAATATCAAAAGAAACTTTTTTTAATAACAATAGCCATAATGAAGAGTTAACAGTTTATCTGTAAAGGAAAGAGCAACATGTATCATCCAATGAAAGAAGCAACATGCTAAGTTCAAGATGTTGAAAAGGTCAATTATAATGCCCTAAAATATAGTCAAGCATCATAAAGTATTGAAGTTCCAACAATCCCCACTGAAAAGTGACAAAGTAGGTACAATAATTGTTCTACGGGTTACATTCAATGTTTTAGTTGTCTATTCACTATTCTATAAGCTTGTTCACTATTTGGGATCATAACAGTCATTAATACATGAAGAGTTTCAGAATCAAGTAAAATTAACATTTCATAGCACTCACCTCAAGTTCACCACTAGTAGTACTATCATTATCATGCATATACTCCTTGAATTCAACATAATCACTGTCAACATTGTCCTGAAGTTGTGTAGCTTTGCGAGAACTCTATTGACAAGGCCTTTTCCTTTTTGTTCTACTTTCATATAATTGCCTTGCATGTGGTTTAATCATCAAGCAAAGTTAATATAAGTCAAGTAAAGAATGCAAATGCTATAAATTTTTATCCACAACAACTATTATATTACCTCAACTTCAACACAACTATGATTGACATCAAGGCGTTCTTGCTTTCGTGTTGCTTTGATAAAATTGCTTTGCACGTAGTTTAACCATCAAGCAAAAAAATATATCCAGATGAGTAATTCATGTAAGAAATAGTCAAGAGAGCCTTTCCAAGTATAAAAGTCACAATAGGTGGAATGAGTGAAAATCCATTTTTGTAGACTCACAAACCCTGAACTTTGTCTTTACAGGCCCATTTCAGCAATTTGAATACAAAATGCACAAAAATCTTCAAGAATCCACCAAATCAGAAAAAAATTGAAGTTAACTCACCCAACCACCTAATTCAATGCAAAAGAGAACAAGGAAACCTTGTATGGGAAAGTACAAAAGCTTGGAACTGCAAATAATCAGAAATTTATGAGAAAATAATAGAATTTCAAGAGTTTTATTATTGCATTATGATCCATAGCAGCAAAAATATTTTGGGGAAAAAATAAGCAAACCAAAAGTATAAGATTTTTTGAAAAAATAGGGAAAAATTTTGAAAAAAATTAGATTTAAAAAAAAGGTAAAAATTGTAGAACAAGAGATAAAAACTATTTTTTTGAAATTGAAAGGCATTTCCATAGGATATAGATATATAGAGAATATAAAATAAAGAGTTTAACTAATGAATTGTAAAAAATAGATTTTTGTAGTTTATATTCATATCGTTGATTAAATTACATTGCACATCTTTCAAACTCAAAGCATTACTTCACATTGCATAACTAATAACTAGATGCTGATAGATGGGAAAATTTCAATTAAATATAGTTTTTACAAAGTCAACCTGAGTTATGCAGTTCCTTCACATTGTATAACTAATAACTAGGAGCAACTGCCAATCACATTTTATTTTCATGACATTCTATAAAACCACATTTCTTTGAGGCATTTTTTCAAAAATTTCATTGCCTTGTCTGTGCTACCACATTTTTCATACATGTCTACCAAAGCATTTTGTCAAACAATTCACTTCCTTGTTACTATGGCTAAAAACCTAAAACAAGTGCTTTCAAACAAGCTATGAATGCTTGGAAAAAATCTATGTTTGAAAAAATGCCTCAAAGAAATGAGGTCTCATGGTGATGTAATGCCATGACAATCAATTTGATTGTCATGGCATTCCATCACCATGAGACCTCATTTCTTTGAGGCATTTTTTCAAAGAATTCACTACCTTGTCTATGCTAACACATTTTTCATACATATCTATCAAAGCATTTTATCAAACAGTTCATTTCCTTGTTGCTATGGATAAAATCCTAAAACAAGTTCTTTTGAACAAGCTATGGATGCTTGGCTAAAACCCTGCAATTTTTTCAAAAATTGGGATTAATCAGAATTTTTTGCAGATTTTTGCTTCTATGGCCCACATTTCCAAATTGTCACACCCATAAATGATTTTGAGACTCCAAAATATTTCCCCATTCCTAAATAGAAATTAGTACTATCGGCCTAACAATGCCTCATCGATGGAACCCCATTATAGCATAATCATCTGCATTTCCAATAAGATCATAATCCTGATCACTTGTGTCTGCATCTACTTGATTTTCTTCCTCATCCTCATTTGTGACATGCAATAAATTATCTCTCCCAATTTATTCATTGGTAATCAAAATCTCTTCTTCAAACAGTCCCTCATTGTCTTCATCCACTTCTTTGAATGTTTCTTGTAAATTAACATATTTCCCATCAGGCATTACATCAACAAATTCCATGAATTTTCATTTTGAACGAGACTTTGTTTGAATGACATATGACCAACCTGGGATTCTTACATCATCAATTAGAAATTATTGGTTAATTTGAAGAGGGGAAACATACAACTCATCTATCTCTGATAAAAATTGTCATGTATTTGCACGTACAAATCCATACTCATCAAATTGTATTATGGATGGTCGGATACACTTACATTTTAATAATATAGGACTATTTTCATCAAAATCCCCTTGAATAATTTCTTGGATGAATCCAACATAAAATTTCTTCTCAATTTCATGAAGAAATTCAACACTAACAACACAATCATAATTTTTCTTTTCTTTGTATTTTTCTTCCATGCTTAAATGACTACTATAGGCCCACATTCCACTAAAACGCATAACCCATAAATGTGGAGGTCATGAAAGCTCACTTTCCTTTGTTGTTATATCTTGAACTTCTTCTATTGCATCACTGATTGCATTAGCAATCCATTCTTAAAATTTTGGAAAAGAATCAGCTCTAATCAAATCATGACATCTACACCTTTGAGGTCGATGTTGCATCTAGGTTTGATTCTCTTCTTCATATTTTCTACATAGAATAATGATGTACAAATAGTAAGATTAATAATATAAATGTGTAAATGTAATTGAGTAAATAAATTATTGTGTAATTTTTTTACCCGTGTCACTTATCAAACGAAGAAGTGTTTTGAAGAATAAAGGCATGTATTGCACTTCTTTCTTGATATGATAGAATGAAGTGACATCCATTTCCTTCTAATACTTCACCTGCAACTCTCTCATCTTTGTCATCATCCCATACACGTCAATTGACATTTTTAAAACCCTTCATATATTCTATGCAAAATCCCATGGCCTCTTGCATTGAATATCCCTTAGACATGTTGGCTTCTAGTTTTTCCCTAGTATGGACAATTTTTTTCAAAACCTTCATATATCATTCTATAGGATACATCCATCTCGTTCTTACTGGGCCACAATGATCTAGTTCATATTCTAGATGTATTAACAGATGCATAGAAATGTTAAATATTGTTGGTAGAAATTCTCATCCCAATAGACAAAGGACTTCAACAACCTCCTCCCTCAAACTATCAAATTTTCAAGGATCTAATACATGTAAACTCATTCTCTTTAATATTAGGCCCAACCTTATAATTTCCAATCTTGGCCCCTTTGCCAAAATTTATATATTTACCACAATAGGTAAAATATTCTTGATTATGACATGATAGTCAAGGGTATTTAGGCCTCTTAATCTATTAATGTCATTTTGGCTTTTGATGCTGCTACTTACATATCCAATGGGAAAGTGAGTTTGAGAAATCAACTGTAAGAATTGTGCACATTGTTCCTTTGTCCAGACATAAGGAGCACTAGGTTTTCTATATTTTTCATTATCATATTTTTCAACCCAAAGATTTTGATGAATCTTTATTTCTTGAAATTCTTCACCTGATGAAATAGTATCAAGAGCACCAAAAAGATTTTCTATAATAGCATAAGCTATATTTTTTTTCAGTATGCATAAAGTCAATAGTATGCCTAATGGCCATATCCTTAAAGTATGGCAACTTATACAATATGCACAACCATTTTACACCTATTTTATTACATGGATCATATCTATTTCTAGAAATCCCATCATTTTCAATAAATGAAATTCTTTTTTGTCCATTCTCAACAATGTAGTCACCTGTGATTAGCAATGGCGCTTCATGATTCTATTCTTGACCATTGAAACATATTTTTTGTCAACCATATGTATGATCCATTTTAAGGTAAGCACGATGTCCACAATAAATACACTTATGAAAACTTCTTGAGTGCCTCACAAAATCCTTAAAGTTGCAAGCAAGACATGCATGGTATCCGTGAATAGAGAGACTAGAAAATGTGCCATATGTAGGAAGATCATGAATCATAAACAATAAGGTGTTGGCATATGGTTTTGAGAGATCATTTTTGGCTACTTGTGTTGTCATTGATGGCAACTAGAGTCAGCAGTATGGTTTGCAGTGTTAGTGGTGTTTATCATGGCAAGGAATCTAAGTTTCTATATTCTACCAGTAGAGAGAGTGAAGAACAGGTCATTCGGTTGGTAAGTTGATCCGATCACTTCACCAGATCACTATCTCATGGTGTGGATCTCTAGGGAATTTTTCTTAGCACGTACACTATCCTACTAAAGATTGTTGTGGTGTTGTATTAGTCATATTTTTAGTTAGAAAGTTCGGTAGCATGATTCATGGTTTATTTTCCATTGTGGCCGACATGCTTGGTGTGGCGTATCACAGATTTATGTGGAGTAAGTATTTTTCTATATCTTATGTTTTGGAATCTTTGTGTGGGTTCCTACTATAAGTCTAGCCAACTTGTGTAGGTACGCATAAAATTATAAATTATGATTTGGGCCGACATAAGCAGGAATATTTGGTTTTTTTTGTGAAGTTGACATACATTGAAGTTCTAATTAGCGGATATATAAATGAGGTAAATAAATCATCTTGGTATGCACAGACATAAGAATGTGTAATATTTGTATATGTGTTATCAAGAGAGAGAAAAGGGACAAATCAATTATTTGAGGGAAGAAGAGTTTTGGCATACAGAGTAGAGCAGAGTAGAGCAGAAGTGCGAATCGGTCAAGAGATCCAGAATTTGATCTTGAGCTTCATTGGAACTAAATCCAGGAATTTGCAGATGTTGTACTCTCAGTTCAAAATTTTGTTGTAATTTCAATCTTACTTTGTAAGGTAGTGAGCCTGAATGCAAGTGCATTCTCTTTTTATCTTACTTTTAATAGAGTAAACATTGTGGATTAATCTCCACCATGGTTTTTCACCTAACAGGGTTTCCACGTAAAAATTTATGGTGTTATGATGTTCATTGATGTGACTACATGTTTTTATCTGTTATGCACTACAAATAATATATGAAGATCAATTATTGTTGTTGTTAGTCTTAGATCTATTTTGGAAATCGAAATCATTGAACACTAATTCTCCCCCCTCTCAATGTTCCTAGTGTCCAACAATTGGTATCAGAGCAGGTTCCTCTTCTAAAGCTTAACAACTTGAGGTGAATCTTGAACTACAATGGACGCTAGTGGTCTTTAACAATAGCTGATGGTGGCACTTGATGATCTTGATAAATCTAAAGCTAAGGTCATGGAACTAAAGGAAAATCTTGCAGATGCCAAAAAATTAATTAGACAAATGACTCAAGGGAAAAGAGGAAGGAGCTATGTGATCAGTTGAAGCCAAAGGAAAGCAAAGGTTCATATGATGTCCATATGAATCAAACACTAAAAGAGATAGTAGAAGAATGTGAAAAGCTAGCCAAGGACAATGCAACCCTAAAACTTGAAATGGAATATGTGGCAATGAAGCTTACCAAAGAGATTGAACAAAGAAAGAAGAATGAGGAGAATCTGGCCCAGTCCCTAAAAGAAAATTTTGAAGAATACAGTAGAATTAATAGTAGATCCATTCAGTTGGAGGTTGAACTACAATAGGCCAAAAACTATGAGCATGAGATTGAGAGATAGATAGTCATTCTTGGAAATGAGCTTGCTAATGCAAATGAATTCAAGGAAAAGTTCAGGATAAGTTTTGCTAAGCTTGATGAGATAACCAAAGGTCAAAAGGATATAAATGATAAGTGAGGTCTTGGATATGAGAAGGGAGAATGCTTTGGATCTGAACAGAAGAACCCTAAAAGGAAAAACAAAGAAAGAAGACATTCGATAAGGCAACCTAATGCTCAAGGATTTAATGGATACTGCTTTGCTTGTAATAAATTTGGACATATGGCTTCTCAGTGTAGAAGAAAGATAAACCCTAGTACTCTATCATTTTCCAATCAATGTTTCAAATTCTATAAGTTTGGTCATAAGGCATTAGAATGTAGAAGTATGAGTCTCGGTACAAGTAACATTAAATGCTATACCTGTGGAAGATTTGGACATGTTGCTAATCAATTCAGGTAAGGAGGAAATCAGTGGAATGGCTGGTGTAGGTAGAAAGGTTTGATATGTTTCAATTGTAACAATCTTGGTCACATTGCAAAATTTTATAGGAACAAAAACATGAATAAAAGAGGTTTGGCTTATCAAGGAAGAAACTCACAGAAAAAAAAAAAAAACAAAGGAAAAGGAAAAGCATGTGTGGAAGAGATAAGAGATTAGATGAAGAAAAAATGGGTGAAGAAAAGTGAATCAAATGGAGAAAACAAGGTTGTACTAGAAGCTCCCTCTAGTAACTCTTCCTGTAATTGAAATTAGGCTAGTGGCCTAGGGGGATTTTTTCATGAAAATCTCTTGTCCCCCTATGTATAGTTGGCATCGAATTGCTAGATGCCATCAGTCACTGTGTTATTCATTCATGGAAGTATTTGCAATCATATCTTGAAATGGATGAAATGGTATAGGTCCGCAGTGGAATTTTTCACTTGTCATCTAAGTCTGTAGAGCAACTGAAACTTCTAGGGAAACACATTTAATGCAGCAAAAATTAAAGTAGGTAAAGTTATAAAAGGGCATCCGAAACCCTAATTCGACACTGTGTATTGAAGGAGCAACTAATGGAGAATGTTCAATTAACAAAGGACATTGACTACCCATTTAGGTTTGGCACTCTGGTAATATGCATTATGATGTATTTTCTAAATTGTTTTCCTATGAAGGACAATGTGGTGTGGAGAGAAAATATGTTAGTTTGTAAGCAAATATTCAATCATTACAACTCTTTTGAAAATTGTGAACAATTGTATGAAAGCTTCTTTAGAAAGGTGTTAGAAAGTTTTGGGGAAAGTATTGTCCCTCTTCCAGTAGAGATAACTGAAGTTGCATCATCCTCTAGAAAGGGAGTGAAAAAGTAGAAGAGAGGTAGAGATACAACTAGTGTTACTCCTTTGGCACCCAAGTCTGCAAAGGTTGAAGAAAAAGGGAAAAGACAATTGATTGTGGATGTAGAAGCTGAAGATTCTGAGGAATACATTCCCGGGGATAAACTGAAACCTGATGAACTAGAAACAATAATAGCTAAAGATAGTGATGAAGAAGGTGCTCTGTTCAAGTCAAAGATAATGCAAATTATTCAAGATGAGGATGGTATGAAAAATATTTCTGACATATGGATGAATGGACCATCCTATTAATAGGATTTCATTGAAAACATTCTGGCAAGATACTTTGCTAATAACAATATTGAGTTGGAGAGTTTGCAGGATGTTCTCTCGAAATAATTGATTGAGTGTGTTAAGGTAGCTATGGAGTTTGTGCCTCTGGAAAGGAAAGAAGAAGAAATAATTTCCCATTTAAAAATGTAGTTTAGATTATCTCTCACCAAGCTGAAGAAGAAAATGAATGAGCTGAGGTAGTGCATTGATTCAAAAAATAAATTTTTTAACTATTGTCTTAGGTGGCCTCATGTGGTAGGAAAGTACAAGGATAAGCTGGAAGAAATTGAAAGTGAGCTTGTTAAGACTAGACAAGACTACATTATGCTTTTAGACAAGAATGGAGATGTAAAGAAGAAGGTTCATGATCTACAACTTGAGCATGTAAAGGTTCACTTTGCTAGGAATACTCTTATTGATGCCTTCTGGAAAGTTAAAGACATAATTGAAGGGAGATTAGAACAAATGATTGAAATTCTTAAGGAGAAAAGCTGGAAGAAACAATCACTATTCCTGAGTGTCTTGTTCAGATCATTAACAGAACATCAAAGAACAATAGCTTGATCATATCCATTGGGATTGCAGTGGACTCTTGGAAGAAATTCCTTCTAGAAATGAAAGCTAAGTATAAAATAATTTTCTAAATTTTTGTAGCAGTTGTCAAAATTTTGATCAATTTTTGCATCATTGATTTGGGATAGAATAGAGTAAGAGAAAGTGCATTAAAATATTATAGGGGATAGAATAAGAAGAGAAGTGTAGAGAGGATGTAGTATAGCTTTGTCATTTATGTCAAAAGGGGAGAGAATGGAGTGAAAAATTTCTTGACATCCATAGGGGGAGTAGTAATTTTTGCTTTGATAAGTTTTTGGTTTTGACACTTAGTCAATTTTTCACTAAGTGTTTCCATCTATGCCAAAGGGGTAGATTTTTGGCATATCATTTTGAGAGATAATTTTTGGCTACTTTTTTTTGTCATTGATGGCAACCAAAGTCAACAGTATGGTCCGTAGTGCCAGTGGTGTTTATACCAGCAAGGAATCTAAGTTTTTGTATTCTACTGACAGAGAGAGTGAAGAATAGGTCATCCAATTGGTAAGTTGATCCGATCACTTCACCAGATCACTATCTCATGGTGTGGATCTCTAGGGAAGTTTTCTTCACATGTACACTATCCTACTAAAGAGTTTTGTGGTGTTGTATTAGTCATAGTTCAAGTTAGAAGGTTCGGTAGCATGATTCATGGTTTATTTTCCATTGTGGCTAACATGCTTGGTGTGGCATATTGTAGATGTATGTGGAGTAAGTATTTTGCTATATCTTATGTTTTGGAATCTTTGTGTGGGTCCCTACTATAAGTCTAGCTGACTTGTGTAGGTACGCATAAAATTATAACTTATGATTTGGGCCAACATAAGTAGGAATATTTGGTTTTTGTTGTGAAGCCGACATACATTGAAGTTTTGATTAGCGGATATATAAAGGAGATCAGGAAATCATTTTGGTATGCATAGATACAAGAATTTGTAATATTTGTATATGTGTTATCAAGAGAGTGAAAAGGGACAGATCAGTTATTTGAGGGCAGAAGAGTTTTGGCATACAGAGCAGAGCAGAAGTGCGAATCGGTCAAGAGATCTAGAATCTGATCTTGAGCTTCATTAGAACTGAATCCAGGCATTTGTAGATGTTGTACTCTTAGTTCAAAATTTTGTTGTAATTTCAATCTTAATTTGTAAGGCAGCGAGCCTTCTCCTTATTGAGTAGTGAGCTCTAGGTAGTGAGCCTAAATGCAAGTGCATTCTCTTTTTATCTTACTTTTAATAGAGTAAACATTGTGGATTAATCTCCACTGTGGTTTTTATCCTAACAGGGTTTCCACGTAAAAATATCTGGTGTTATGGTGTTCATTGATGTGACTGCATGTTTTTATGTGTTATGTGTTGCAAATAATATATGAAGATCAATTATTATTGTTGTTAGTCTCAGATCTATATTGGAAATCAAAATCATTGAACACTAATTCAGCCCCCCTCTCAGTGTTCCTAGTGTCTAACATAAGGAAGCTCTTAAAGTAAATTTGATTGAATGACCATCCCTTAAAGATTGAATTGCTTCAATTCCTTTCCAAAATTCCATTAGCTCATTATATAATGACTCTAGATAAGCATCTATTGTATCTGATGCCACACTTTTCTTTCCTAGTATAATCAATGATAACATTAAGAAAAATGGTTTAACTGCTAACCATGGAGGCAAGTTATAATTTATTAGAAACATTGGCCAAGTTGACCATTTAGTACATTGATCTGAGAATGGGTTCACCCCATCTAGAGCCAAACACAACCTTATATTATGAGGACCTTGAGAAAAATTAGGCCATCTATTATCAAATTAGGCCATTTTGGGCATGTCATTGCATAAGTTGAGCAATGTTTGTGCACCTATACATTCAGAGTAATTGCGGGATTATTAGAAAGTGGTGAAGAAACTTTCTAGGAACCACAACTAATTTCAACCCTTTTCTATACCTTAGTTCATGACATTTCAAAAATTCACTGTCATTTGCAAGATTTTTGTGAAATAATACACAACCATTCACACATGTGTGGATGTTTTCATACCCCAAGCTAAGCTTACTGATTTTATTTTTACATTGACTTTGTTTTGTTGACAATGTGAAGTCAGCTAGTAACAATAAACTTAATAATGCCAATAACTGATCTACACTCTCATTTGTCCAACCATGCACCACTTGCAAGTTAAGAATTTGAAGGATTGTTGACAATTGACTTAACTTGCAGTTAGCATACACAAGCTTTAAAGTATTGTCCATTGACTTGGTTCAATCATCATTTAGACCCTCATTCAACATTCTATCAACTTCAAACCATTCGTCAAACATTTTTGCCTCTCCATCTATGTTTGATGCCACTTCATCTATGTTTGTTGCCCCTTCATCTCTCACAGTATGACATTCTATCATATCTTCATAATAATTGTAATCCCAAGGGCTAATACCACTATGCCCATATCTTATCATATTTATTTTTTCACCTTTCCACCAAGATAATTTTTACATGGACATGGATATTTATCAATGTCCCTCTCATCAACTACTCTCTCATCATATGCATGATATTGATCTGTAGTCAACCTATGACGCTCATCCATCTATAATATTGTTCATTCCCATATTAATTTTGTTTCTAATTTAAAGAAAAAAACATAAATATGAAAAGAGAGATGCCAAAACATTGTTGAAAGTAGTCACTTTTAGTACAAACCATAACAAAAAGAAGAGGATATAATGAGTCATTGTTTTGATATCTATCTTACATTCATTTGAAGTTTACCTACTAAGAATGGAATATTCCTATGTTTCCTATCATCTTACTTTCAACGATGAGGGTTTTGAATTACCTTTGAATTCACTACAAAGGGCCTCGCTTACTTCAAATTCATTGTAGCAAACTCTGAATTCCTTGCCCATCTTTTCAAAAGTCTCCAGGTCCTATCCAAACAAGCTTTATCACCCATGCAAGTGCTTCAATACCTATCCATGAGAATAAAAAACATCAACAACAATCCAATTTCATTCCCATACTAAAAATTATACATTTTACAAGTTGTCTAACTTATAAATATAGACAAGTTATGCAAACCACTAGATAAATAGCATTTAAAGGTTTGTCATCTCTTACTTATAATCTGTTTTTGAGTTTAGCTAATACATATATTTTTTTCGGTTTGTTTTCATGGTTGTTACTCATGTAACTTGTACTTTCATATCCCTTTTAGTTTCTTTATGTATTTCTTTCTTTTGTATTGGCTGTGTTATGAAAGTAAAACTTGAAAGTGCCCCTGCTGATAAGATTTGAGTCTTTAGTTGTTTACTTGTTTTTGTGATATTTGACTTTTGAGTCTTAATACATATGTGTAGATGTTTATCTAGATTGATGTGGATCTTGCAAATCCCAGACACTTAAAGCCAAAACATGATTGGGCCTTGAAAGTGGATTGATCCATAGATAACATTATGGCGAGTGCTAGAATGTAATGTTCATTGTGGGTCATGAATGAGTGTAGGTGATACAAAATATTTAAATATACCAGTAACAACCATATGGTGTTAATCAATTAATATAAATGTGACATAAGGATTTATTATATATAAGTGAGTTGAAGGCCAAGAGTATTTTGTCTGATAGTTAAAGAGGACAAACTTAACATAGCCATACACTCATAATTGATTTTGGATCACAAGTTTTTGTGTTCAAATTCATCTCTTAGAAGTACATGATATATATCTTTTATAAGTATTTCATCACGTTGCAAGTATTTCTTGACAAGCTTATCTCTAGGTTCACCTAACTTAGAATTACATGCCAGATGCTACTATGTTTTTTCCTTGGTGAGTTAGTTGTGTTCCTTTTTGTTCATAAGGAACATCTTTATAATTAATGCATGTTTGTCTCTTTTGATGTGCATCCATTTCAGGCCTATAGTCAAATGGATTCCAGAGAGGTTATTTTTGGTGGAGGCTCATTAGGTAATATTTTGGAGTAATTCTTTAATTGGAAAATATATCCTTATTTTCTATAATTGTATTCTATTTGGTAGAGTGGCTCTAGGGATAAGGATTTTAAATGTTTACACAACTCTATGAAGAATTCATGCTTTCTTTATAAGAGTGTCTCCAAAATGTACTTCCATATTACCATGAGAAATCCCCTAAAAACTATGGTTTTAGGAGGGTGTGGGAGGTGTGCTCAATGAATGCGACGTATATATTGTCTAGAAAACAATTGAGTTGGTTCTTGTAGAAGTACTTTGGACAATTTGACTGACTAGATAGCATGCATTAATAGTTTCAAGTGTAGCAGAGCCTATTCAATCATGGAAAATGTTAGGAGATTCATTTGTCTATCTAACAAAGAGTTTTTTCAACCATTGCAAATTTGCAACTAGCTTGAAACGATATATTCATTATTGAAGAACTAGCATTCATCTTGTCATAATTCTTTGGTAGAATTGTAGTAACATGGGGATACTGCAAAGAATATTATAAATTAAAGGATTAACATTGACTTGGTCAAGCTAGGTAATGAACACCATATATATGTGGTATTTGTCTTCTTGGAGACAACAAGCTTTATTTAGTTATCCATTATTGATTCTTATTCTCTCTTATTTTTTTGTATAATCTATGCCTGATATTTTTCATTGTGCTAGTTGTTAGAACTGAAAAATTTCACATTTTTCACTAGCCTCCACCCACCAATCCTCCACATTCTATAGAAATTCATCACATTTTAATTTTATGATCAACAAAAATTGTTGAAATTTGAGTGACAAGATCTATTTTGTAGCCCACATTGCCAAATTGTCACACCCATAAATAAGTTTGAGACTCCATAATTTTTCCTAAGTAAAAATTAGCACTATCGGCCTAACAATGCATCATCGGTGGAACCCCCATCATAGCCTCATCAATGGCCTAATGAAAACAATTCATAACCTAGTATCGGTGTAACAACACCCTATCGGGCTAACTCCTAAGGCGTTTCCCCCAATAGACTGATAGAGTCATCAAAAGTAAGCACATCATTGTAACACTTGAACATCGGTGGAATGAATGTCTAAATTCCCTTAATGGCCTGATATGATCATAAATTATCAAGAATTATTATATATTAGCTGAATTAATGTGTATTGGGGTAATATATTTTGGCGTCTCGTTGATAGACCGAAGGAAAATTGTTCATCGGTGGAGAGGGTGGCTATCGGTGGAATAAGGATTGCAGTCTCGCTAATACAACAATGATGATTGATTGCTAACTGATGTGACATCTCAAGGAATCATCTAGATATTTAAAAATAAATGCTTCCCCCCAATGACAATACTTAAATGGGTGGTGTATTTATGAGCCAAAGTTGAAGTGAATTATATCACAAGTTGATCGCATAATTGTTGCACAGTTTGGAAGATTTCACTGAGGATAGAAGCAAAAAGGAAAATCTAGGAGTTCTCACATAGAAGAAACCAATGGAAGTGAGACACAAGTAAGTACACCAATCCTAGCTAAGAAGTTGTATTTTTCAAAAGATTAAGATTTCAAACAATGGAGGAAAATGTAGAAAAACCCAAAGTTAAGAAATAGAAAATTGAGAAGAGACTCTTGAATAAAGACCTGATAGATCAATGCCCTAGGTCAGGGCCAAGATCTAGGAGGGGTGCTCAAATGAATCCTTCAATGGATAGATTATTAGATAAACATAAAGGCTTTGGGGGATATTTGGACACCATGACATGGGTATGTGCTTTTCATGTATCATTACAGGAAACAATTTAGGTTTCAGCCATTCTGCAACCCATGGAGGTTGAACTTGGGAAGACTTGTGGTGCCCAATGGGTTCGTAAATGTAGAATTAATTAAAGCTCTAGCTAGCAAATATGACCCCAAGAGGAGAACTATCCAAGCACATAATGGGGTTGACATGCTTGTTATTTCTAAAGATTTAATTTCTAATGTGTTTTAGTTGGAGTGTCCTATGAACTTTCCATTCACAATTAGAGATCCCTTGACAGAGTATCACCATATGGATACTATCTACAAATGATGGAAACTACCCTTTCATAGGCCTAAGAATGAAGGAGGCCAACTCAGGAGGTTTTCGAGTAATGAAAACCCTCCTTTTCATGAGGACTTGTTTGAAGAATATTTCAGATACACTTATTATTCAGTTGGTCAAGTCTTGGGGGTAGAGGTCCCACCCCTCATGTCTATTCCCCCAATGGTTTTAGCTATAGACATACAAAGCAATGATTCTTGGTCATTCAATTACGCTAGATACTTGCCCAATGACCTAAACTAGGAACTTGAAAAGATTAAAAACGACAATGGATATATTCATTTCAAACATTATTCTTTGTTCATACATTTGCTCATGCACGAGGGACATGTTAGAAGGGTCTGGAGTCAAGAATTAAGAATAAAAGATATAGATGAAAATGGGAACCTCAAACCTATACAAATGTGGACTTCATCATGGGATAGTCAATTTGGTAGATCTCATTATCTTTATTTTGAGGACTTTTTTGTGAAACCATTAATGGAGTGGCTGGGATATTTGCATGATTATAACTTATCTCCAGAAGTGAAAAATTTTCTAAGACCAAAGGAAAATGACCCAAGGGAAAAGGTGGATCATAACTAGGGAGACTGGTATGCTTTTCTTGATTGCACAGTGATTAAGGTTTATGGGTTTGAAAGTGTGATAGGGCTAATTTAAGTGCTAGAATACGAACAACAAACAAAAGAGAGGAAATAACACTAAAAAGACTCCACACCTCAAGATTAGCTTAGTTGGATCCAATACAAAATAAAGATGACAAATGCAACATTTTACCTTGTCTCGAATCGATCTTTTGGTTGGCCCTTCGATCTTTGGTGTTGTATGCTCCTTGGATGGCAAGAGATGCAAGCTATAGGATGGATGAAAAATGGATGGAAGTGGATGCAAGCATGGAAAATGGCTAAGTATGGATTGGAAAAAAAAATTGCAAGAGTTTGGCTACTATCAATGATCTCCCCCAAAATGAGAGAAAAGAGGGGGTATTTATAGAGATTTTGGAATTCTCTAGGGAAATGGACAGTTAAGATTGAGCCACCAAGATCAAGATGTAGGGCTAAGGTGAGTTGAGAACTCACAAGCCCTCACATTTTGACATGTGGCATGTGATATGGAGTAAAAAGGGTGATTTGTACATGAGGTGGAAGGATAGTATATGACATGGAGGTGGTACATAGTACCTTGGGATTGGAACAAGATCTCCTCATAAAAGAGGTACTTGTTCCCACGTGGGTGAGAGGACATGTGGGGAATTAAAAATTCCTCAAATATTCTCATGGGGATGAGAGAATGAATTTAAAATTCCTTTAAATGCATTGGGGGATTAAATGTGAATTAGGGAATGGAGTGCCTTGTTCAAAAAAAGAAAACTTTTAATGAAGTTGACTAAGGACACATTCCATAAATTATATGGGGATTAGAGATGACCTAATTAGGTGATTAAGGTTGTGCAAGTACTTGATTAGACTAATTAATGACTCATTAGAGGCAAGTGAGAAATTATGGAGGATGAGACCCTAATGATGATTAGGGGTTGCACATCTTAATCATAAATTAATCATGACTAAGAAAGAGGGTTAGATTGCTAAGAGGGATTAGAGACCAACTTGCAAAATTTGGAGGATGTGACAATGAGAGAAAAAATAAGGAATTTAAACATAAATTTAAAATCCCAAAAGATAATATGACTAAATTAAATAAAGTGATGCATTTATTTAATTTAGAGAGAAAAAAGGGGGAAAATATTTATTAAATTAAATACTTTGGAAAACCTTATGCAAGATACAAAATATTAATTAAATGGATGATTTAATTAATACCGGCAAAGAAAATGATTTAAATGAGCAAATGAATGATTAAGGAGATGATTTTGACCATATGGAAGTGGTCAAATTTGGATGTCTACATTTTTCCCCTCTTCGAAACACTATTAGAATAATAGGGTTTTGAAGAAAAATAAAACACAGATGACTCTATGGAAGAAGCGACTGGAAAAGAGATGCCTTAGCATGGGAGAGATTGCATGAACTACCTGAATGGAGGAGAAATAGAGGGGATGCCCCAGACTCACAAGGGAAGGTTTATGACGGAAGGTTGGGAGGGAATGGTAGGGTATGCCCCCTCGAGAAGGCGGACGGGGAAGGAAAAGGGGGCTCCGGGCAACTTCTCAAAAGTATAAAGTGGTATATGTCGATGGAAAGAGCACGAAAAATTGAAAAGATTGGTGCTTGAACAGAGGAAAACGGGTTTATTGTGTGGAAATGGCGGCCCTAGGAAGATAAGGGGGACATAATTAATTGAGGCTAAAAAAGGTTAAATAAAAGGAAAAAATTTCTTTCATTTTAAAAAGTGAAATAGGGGGGAAAAAGCTATAAAAGGTAATTGAGGAAGTTACCTCTTCTTATTTGCACAATTGTCAAGTGAGGAGAAGAGGAAGAAGAGGAGAAAGCTAAAGGGAGGAGACACGATGTTGGAGTACGATTCATACATCATTCATCGAGGGGACGAGAGACGATGATTCTTCAGCGAGTGTATCGTGTCACGCCAGGTGAGTCTGAAACCCCACTTTGTGATTTTAGTCAATTTTTCTAATTTTTTGCAAAAACAAAAATATGGGTTTTGTGGTGTTGCTCAGGAGGAAAAATGGGTTAGCGGGAATTATTTTTTTTTACGAAAATTTTTTGGGGGGTGGAGGGGCTAGATAATTTGGGGGGGCTAGACGGGCCTGAGAGGGTCCGCCCAGCCAGCACAAGCGGGTCCACCCAAGGTCGGGTGAGTCCGCCCAGCCAGTGTGGGCAGGTCCACCCAAGGTCGGGTGGGTCCGCCCAGCCAGTGCGAGCGGGTCCGCCTAGGCCCTGGTGGGTTTGTCCGAGCTCGATGAAGGCCCACCCAGCCAGCGTGAGCAGGTTCACCTAAGCTGGGCGGAGGCTTGCCCAGCGAGCACGGGCGAGCCCACCCAACTAGCCTGGGCGAGTCCACTCAGGCTCGGGCGGGTTTGCCTGCGAGCTCGATCGGGTCTGCCTGGGATCAAGCGGGCTCGCCCACAAGATCAGGTGAGTTCGCCCAAGCACAGGGTGGGTCTGCCCAAGGGCCGGGATGACCAAAATAAGCCACAGGTAGGGTTAAGGGATGGTTAAGGGCCCAAGGGTGGGATGGTTAAGGAAAATCCTGGGGCAGGAAAAAGTAGGACAAGACGACGCTAGAAGAGACTGACAAGGTGTCGTTGTGATGGATGCAGAAGGTGGAGAGTTTGCATACACGAAAGAGACGGTCTGAAGTTTTGACGAGATGCATGGCACAGATGACGGGTGTGAAGCACTAGAGATTGGCAGAGGCAGGATTACTTCATATGCTGACATATTCGACGATTAAGGCCCACAGGGCCATGCTGATAGCCTCGATAGAACACTGAGACCCGACGACATCGACGTTCCATCTACTGACTGGGGAGTTGATGATGATCTTGGAGGATGTTTGTTGGATTTTGAGGCTCCCTATAGTAGGGCTTGCAGTTAGCGAGTGCTAGTCAGCGGACGAGGCATTAGATGAGTTCATGAGTGTTGTCTTTGGCAGTGATGATCTATCAGTTCAGCGGGGGCAGCTAGATGTGGATAGGTGTCTGTCATGCAGGGTACCGGTATTGTCTTTGTACTTAGCGGGACTGATTAGCAGGATCATGGTGCCAAAACAAAGTGGTTGATTCCTGCATCTCAAGTTCATCTAGGTGATTCAGCATATCATTGAGGGCCGAGAGGGGTAGTTTGCGTGGGGGACATGCATGCTGGACAGTTGTATCGGGACATGCACCGGGTATGCTACTAGAAGGCACTGAGTGTGGCCCATGTCACACTACTATAGGTTTGGGCATGGGAGCACATCAGGGTGACCAAACTGATTGTGCAGAGATTAGGAGAGCAAGATGATAGAGAGGTTGTGGCTTGAGGCGGGAGTGATACTGCGGTATCAGGATGTGAGAGATGTAGATATATGGATGAGACAGTTAGATGATGTGCAGGCGGAGATGATAGTGTGGCATCCTTATATGCTGCGGCACTTCAGGGGCTGGAGGGGTGATGAGGAGGCACAATGGTTACTTCTTCACTCATTATATCATTGGGCGAGTTCTGCTTATAGTGGAGCTACACAGACCGAATCGGGTGACACTACAGTTTGGAGTGAGGAAGGACATTCCCACGGTGTGGGTGAGATTCTAGCGACTGTCACGAGAGAAGCCATGGGGGGCTCCACTGAGCCTGGATGTAGTGTGGGAGTAGTTGGAGACACTACAATTTATGCCATATCCAGACAGGCAGGAGGGGTAGAGGGATGCAGGGGTGACAGATCGATATCGACAGTGGTTCATTTGACATCCACCGCCACAGATTACCCCAATAGTGTTGATTCATAGAGCACTAGGGTTTGGGTTAGAAGATGAGAGAGGACTAAGGGTGGCAAGACTGACACCCCGAGGCTGACAGAGAGGAGGTCAAGCGAGAGGAGGATAACAGGGGAGGGACAGGAGGCGGTGGGAGTAGCCGAGGAGCTAGCGAGGGAAGCCAGGAGGAGGAGACAGGAGGCTGTTGGAGCAGCCAAGGAGTCAGTAAGGGCAGCCAGGAGGAGGAGATGATGAAGCATATCCCAAGGGGATGGAGCAGAGGAGGGAGAGGATGAGGTCAGGGCTGTAGCACAACAAGATAGGGGGCTAGAGATCCAGGGAGAGAGGAGCTAGGAGGCATGTGCATCCCCAGGAGGTCAACAGTAGGAGAGAGGGGAGGAGGCTGAGACTAGTAGAGCACGAGAGAGACAAGAGGCTGACATGGCTACAAGATGGCATCAGTGATAGAGACAGGAGGAGGGCAAGGCCAGCAGAGCGTAGGAGAGGATGATAAGGAGAGAGGGAGCCCCTTCAGTGATAGATGTGGATGTGATGGAGGCGTTGACAGAGAGTGAGGGGTATGAGCTGCGGGAGATGGACATTGACATTGATGTGTATGACCTCTGACCACTGTCGACAACACCCCCAGAGGAGAGGATCCTAGGGTGGTGTTGAGAGAGACTCTGGAGAAACTATGCCTCAGTGAGTAGCGATCTCAGTAGACAAAGGTAGAGCGGGTCAAATTAAAGGTAGTGTTGAGCGAGCTATAGGCATGATTCAGCTAGGGGGAGAGAGATTACGCAGTCTTGGGTGTGCTGGTGTCCAATGTGGAGAGGATATTGATGAGAGTGAGAGATGAGGCATGGGATGAGGCAGTTGACCTACGAGCAGAGATAGAGAGATTGCGAACAGAGGTAGCTAGGGAGCATGAGGAGGGAGATGCAGTGAGATGGGAGCGAGATAGTTTGGTGGTAGAGGTGGCGATACAACAGACTTTTGGAGGGGTGATAGGGCAGGAGCCATCAGAGACTGGGACAGGGACTGCCGAAGATACAGAGGGTCTATAGAGACAGCTAGAGCAATTATGGAGAGAGATAGAGTAGATTGGCACCAAGAGCGGGCTAAGATTAGAGACAGGGTGGACTGTTTAGAGTAGATAGTTGGGGACATGGGGTTGATGCAACAGAGAGAGGAGGAGACGAGGAGAGAGATGTGCATGTTGTGGTCAGAGAGAGATGTGGCACAGGAACAGGTGCAAGTCTTAGAGGGAGATAGGGATGTGGTACAGGCATGCGCTTAGGTGGCTGAGAGTGAGAAGCTGGTGGCAAAGTCAGAGGTGCAGTCTCTCCGGAGAGAGAGGGATGCAGTGGAGGCATAGGTGTGAGGTCTGCAATGAGAGAGAGATTTTGCCGAGTTGAGACTACAAGTACTTTAGAGGGATAGGGATGTAGCCGAGGCTTAGGCACAAGCTGCGCAGAGAGAGAGAGAGAGATGTTGCAGAGGTACAAGTGCAGACACTGTAGGGAGAGCGGGACACATTAGTGGCTCAGTGGCAGTCAGTGCAAGTTAGTGATGTGATAGGGATAGATACATAGGGGTCACAAGGGGAGAGAGATGCAGTAGTGGCTAGGGTAGTGGTTGCCAAGGAGATGAGAGATCGGGTTCAGGCAGAGATGGCATAGTTACGACTATCTCAGGAGGCCTGGGAGTAGGAGAGGAGAATGATCACAAGAGATCGGGATAGATATCGTCAGGAGCATAATTCCACTTGGGTTCACGTTGCTGAGCGAGAGGAGAATGAGGGAGGCAAGATTTTGGATAGCCACGTATTACCATGCAATTCCAAACTTGACACAATGGATGTTCTAGTATGGTCAACAAACACCACAGATGCTAGTGCCATCTCAGTCGCTGGGGATGCGGACGCGAGGTTATAGCAATTCACCAGGTGTCTCACCAGATAAGAGATCAGTACCTAATTCGCCACAAAGATCAGATGTGGGTAGCTCATTCGAGAGATACAGGTTATTGAGTTTTTGACAGATGCAGAGTGGAGCGTCTAGTACTTATCAACAAAGATCAGAGATGCTCTACATATCTAGATTTTGTACCTTATTTGATGATGTATGAGGGCTATGTGATGGATATATGATAGATTTTGATGTATGATGGATATATGACATACATTGTATTATTTTGATTATGATATGGGATAGTCCTTATTGACACTATGCAGTATGTCGATGGGTGATTCAGTTTACGTATGCACATGTATATGATATTTCCTGCTTATGTAGATGGATACTTTGGTTTATTTATGTACATGTTTATGATACTACATACTTATGTGGATGTATGAGTATATGATACTTCATGACTATGTGGATGTATGAGTATATTTATTTATGCACATATTTATGATATGACAATGGATGATTGGGTTTATGTATTTGTGGAATATGGATGATTTTATCAATGCAGATATTCACATGGTGATATGATGTATGCATATGTTATATCTATGATGACTTATGTGTATGGATGTCTAGTTGATTTATTGACATGTATGTATATGTGTATGACGAATTATGTATGAATATTTTATATATGCAAGATGTGATGTATTATGAGTCTGACACTTTGTGATGCAGGTGGACATGCATGCATGGATCTAACACGTTGTAATGCAGGTGGCGATGTATGCGTGGTTAATAGAATGAACCTAATATGTGATAATGATCTTGTAATTTATAGTGAATTAATAATGAAAGGAAATAACACATGGTCATAAGCGTCAATAAGAATTGACATGATAATGGAAGATGGGTATCTAGTGATTGTGAAAAATGGGTGTAATTTGTCACCTGTCAAAAACTTTTAGTATCCTGAGAAGAATGGGAGAGAGCGGGATAAAGTTGTAGACATCCAAATTTGGACACTTAATTTATCCAAATTTATCACTTTTCGTCTAAACATCCTCTTATCCAAGTTAATTAAGTAATATTACTATTATTTAATTAATACCCTTAATTCTGCCAAATCCCTAAGGTATTTAATTAATAATTAAATACCTTACCCTCCTAATCCTCTTTCATCAAATGAATTAAATAAATATTACATTTATTTAATTCCTGATAATCCTAATCCATCTCCTAATTTCATTATTAGGATGTGCACATGCCTAATCCTTGATTAGGATGTGTCACATCCTCCAACTTTTGCAAGTTGGCTTCTAATCTTTTTTATTCCTCCAAGAATCCCCTTTTCCCATGCATCTTCTAGAACCTTTGACTTGTGACATCAAGTCACATGTGACAAACTCTCACCTTTTGGGAACATTGTCTTATCCACCAGATTCTTCCAATCATTGTGAATTTTTAATTCACTTTTATTCACCCAAGATTCTTCCCATCTCCCAATGTACTTGCAAGGTACTTGTACTTCCTCCACCTCATCTCCTCTTAGCCACTTCACCATCCACATGTCAAGATGTAAGGGCTTGTGAGTTCTCAACTCACCATAGCCCTTCATCTTGACTTTGTTGGATGAATCTTGACCATTGAATTCTCTAGAGAATTCAAATTCTCCTATAAATACCCCCTCCTCAAAGGCATTTTAGAACACTTTGGATTTGAGCAACCTTATGCTGCCAATTTGCATTCTCAATCATTTACTGCCATCTAGTCATCCATTTTAATCATTTTGCATAAGTTGATCTTGCATTTAGCCACTCAAGAAGCCATCTAAGGAGCACAAAAAATCATCCCAATCAAGGGCCAACCAAGGAGTTTTCAACAGCAATGAAGGTATAACCATTTGCATCTTGTTTTATCTATTTTCCTTCTTGTTTTATCACTCTTTAGGCTAATCTTGAAGTGTCCTCAGTCTTTTATCATTCACATTTTTAGTTATTTTTCACATTAGAGTAGGGTAAAATTCCAAGGTACACAAAAGTATTTGCACAACCAAAATCATAGGGTGAATGCAATGTAATAGATGATGAAATGCAATCCTAATATGAGTTGCCATCTTCAGAGCATTGATTTTTTCTATAGCATAAGATACCGGATACCCTGATATGTAAGACCAAGGCGAGTTGGCATCCAATGCATGAAACAAACACATCAAAAAGAAAGGCTACCCCAACACCCCAAGGTCATGATGACCTTGGTCAGGCTAGGTATTGGGATAACCACAAACACACAAGGATTCCCCAGCATAACACAAGACCTCAGAGATCTTGGTGGGTACTACGTGGGACAACCGAGAAGACATCAACAAATAAAAGACCAAGATAAGCCCCTATGTAGATGAGTCAAAGCACACCATGATATGATGGATCAAGGAGACCATGACAAGTTTTAATAGTGAGCTCAAATGATAAATAAAATCCAAAACATCAAAGATCACAATCAATTTCAAAACGTCATTTGCCATAGGATCAAGGGGATGGATGGGATTGATGAGGTTTGCTATGAAGGATGCATCCTGTTAAGACCGATGATGGATACTAAACTAGAATGACCCAGTTTGATGCCAAATATTTTTCACTAACCAAATCTTCTAATAATAGGGGATTTTATGTGAGAATAACGAGCCAGAAAAGGACATAGACTGACATACCCTACAAACCTAGGGGCTTGGGGGCCGGTTAGAGATTAGCCTTGCCTACGTGAAAGCGCAGAGCCCTCATAGTTCATGAAAATACCATGGATAAAACAGAAAGAGGATGGTGAAGAAAAATGATAAACGACCAACACGTGATGGTCAGAATACCCTAGGGGCAAATCAAATGACCAGCCTTGCCTACATGACAACGCAGGGGCAACGTAGTTCGACTAGTGACGCGATAGGATGAGATCTAGATAAAAACCGACACGATGGATGATCCTATGTGATGACACAGACTGACCGACGAGGAGATGAATGGAATAAGCTCAGAGTGGGATATTGAAAAGCTTAGGATGGGGGATAGGCTAGATGGGTCTTCCAATGCTCAATCAAAATATACCAAGCGGCCAAGGATGGGATGGGTGAGGACGATAGTGCAGATGAAAGCATAAAATAACTAGGATGCCAAGTAGATAATGATTAAGCCCTCTATAGATGACGCCTGTTACCAGGTTTACACCATCCATACTTATCTCAGGTGCCACCAAAAAGTGGTTTTCACCATAGGATGAACTTATTTCTCTTTACTATTTTTTGGATTTTTGGATTTTTCTAATTTTTTTCATTTTTCTGATAGGTGGGGTTACCAAGTGGACTTAGGCGTAGAAATTATTTAGATGCATGATGTTGATGGGTTCTTCAAGGGGATCTCCTTCAAGAGTAGTCAACCTGTATGCCCCAGATCCATATTTGGCGGCTATGATATATGGCCCCAACCAGTTTGGCTTAAATTTTCCCTTCTTGTCTCGGTCTTGCTGAGTACGCTGATTCTCTTTGAGGACAAGATCACCCACCTGAAATTGTCGAGGGCGAACCTTCTTGTTGTAGTGATGCTTGAGGTGGTTATGGTATGCTTGCAGGTGATCGTAGGCTTTGATTCTTCTTTCATCATGTAACTCTAGCTGTGCAAGTCGTGCAACATGAGCATCCTCCTCACTGATAACATTTTTTAGGGAAATTCTTAGTGATGGGATCTCAACTTCAATTGGAAAGATGGCTTCAGTGCCATAGACTAAAGAATAGGGAGTGGCCCCTATAGGGGTGCAGATGGAGGTGCGATATGCCCAGTGGGCGAAATGAATATGGAGGTGCCAATCTCGGTCGGTGTTATTGACAACCTTTTTGAGGATGCGAATGAGGGTCTTGTTGGTTGCTTCTGCCTAACCATTACCTTAGGGGTAATAAGGTGTTGACCAACAATGCTAGATGTGAAAGGTGTCGCAGAGGTGTTTCATGGCTTGGTTTTTGAAGGGTTTTCCATTATCAGAAATGATGGTGGATGGGAGACCATATCTACAGAGAATATGGTAAAGGATGAACTTTGAGATCTGAATACCAATGATCTGTGAGAGTGGCATTGCTTCCACCCACTTAGTGAAGTATTCAGTGGCAGTGATTATGAATGTATGGCCATCAAATGATGGTGGGTAAATCTTTCCAATCAAGTCGAAACCCCATTGAGAGAAGGGCCACAATGCTAGGAGGGGCTGAAGATCCTGTGCTGGAGTGTGAATAAAATCTGCATGTTGTTGGCATGGAAGGAAATTCTTCACAACTTCACAAGCATCATGCTCTACTGTAGGCCAATAATATCCAGCTCAAAGAATCCTTTTGGCTAGGGCCATACCATTTAAGTGAGCTCCACAAATACCACTATGTACCTCTGTTAGTGTCGTGCAAGCTTCAGTATCATTCAAACACCTAAGGAGGATCCCATCATACCCGCGACGATAAAGTGTATCACCAATGATAATGTAATGGGCCGAACATTGAATAAAGGATTTTTGTTGGTTTTGTGTGAGGTCTGGGGGTAGGATATCATCATGGAGATAGGTATATATGTCCTGTAACTAGGGGGAGGTGGGACCTGTGATATCGTACACCATATTAGTCTCAGGAATATCATACACTAGGATTAAAAGTTGTTCGACAAGGAACTCACATTCTGTCTAGTCTTTAGGCATGTCAATCAGGGAACCAATAGTGGCCATTGCATTTTCCACTTTATTCTATACTCGAGGAATTTGGTCAAATTGTATGAAGGTGAAATATTTCTTGAAATCATCCACCATGCATTTATAGGGTAACAACTTATCATCCTTTGTGAGGAATTCATCATTAACTTTCTCAATGACTAATAATGAATCACCAAAGACTTTCAAGTGAGTTATATGCCACTGTTTTGCAATTTTGAGGTCGGTGAGGAGGGCTTCATACTCTACGATGTTGTTGGTACATGGGAATGCTATCCTGAATGATTTTGGAATGTAGTCACTTTGAGGGGTAACTAATAAAATCTCTATGCCTGATCCATTATGAGTGTATGAGCCATCAAAATACAATGTCCAAGTTGGTGCTTTTGTAACTGTGTAAACTTCTTCATCAAGAAATTCAGTGTCCAAAGGGTAAGCATCTACTAATGGTGCCTCGGCCAACTGATCAGCTATGACATGTCCCTTTATGGATTTTTGTTCCACATACTCTATGTCAAATTCACTTAGGAGCATGACCCACTTGGACATGCGGCCAGTCAGAGTGGTTCTAGATAACAAATACTTTAGTGGATGAATTTCAGAAATTAATTTGACTGGATGATTGAGCATGTAATGTCAAAGTTTCTATGTGCTGAAGACTAGTGCGAGGCAAGCCTTTTCCATGGGGGAGTAGTTTAATTCATAGCCAACCAATGTTCGACTAATGTAGTAGATCGCCCTCTCTTTCGATGATTCATCATGTTGTGCTAACAGTGTCCCTAGTGCGACTGAATTGGCAGAGATATACAGTAGGATGGGTTTCCCTGGAATAGGTGGCATCAAGATCAGAGGATGACCTAAGTATTCTTTGATCTTATCGAAACTTGTTTGACACTATTGGTTCCATCGGAAGGTGGAGTCTTTCTTCAGGAGATGAGTGAATGGTTGACACTTATCCGTGAGCTAGGCTATGAACTGACGGATGGATTGCATCTTCCCTTGGAGGATTCTTAACTGTTTCAGATTGCACGGGGGTGGCATGTCAAAAATAGCCTTTGCCTTGGCGGGATCAACCTCAATACCCCTTTGAGAGACTATGAAACCCAAAAAATTTCTTGACATGACACCAAAAACACTTTTTTGGATTTAGCTGTAACTTGTAATGCTCCAACCGTTCAAAGATATTTTTCAAGATGGTAGGATGTTCCACTCATGTTTTGGATTTCCCTAACAAGTCATCAACATAATCCTCTATGATGATGTGGATGAGTTCATGGAAGATGATATGCATTGCCCTCTGATATGTTGCCCCTGCATTTTTGAGACCAAAGGGCATAACATTGTAACAGAAAGTACCCCAAGGTGTTGTGAAGGCAGTCTTGTATTGGTCCTCAAGTGCAATTCGAATATGATTATAACTAGAGAAGCCATCCATAAGGGATAGCATCTCATGTCCTACTGTGAGGTTGACCAACATGTCAATGTTAGGCAGAGGGAAGTTGTCTTTTGGGCAGACCTTGTTAAGATCTTTGAAGTCTGTGCAGATCTGAATGTCTCCATTTGGTTTGGTAACTGGTACTATATTGGAGATCCACTCAGAGTAGTCAATTGGTCTGATAAAACCTGCATCTAGTAACTTTTCCAATTCCTTCTTGACTAACAATGCTATATGTGGATACATCTTGCGGAGCTTCTGTTTGACAGGCTTGGCATCTGGGCGAACATCTAGATGATGAACCACTAAGGCAGGGTCTAAGCCTGGCATGTCTAAATATGACCAAGAAAATTTAATGTTTCCCTCTTGGAGTAGTTGCACGATGATTGGATACTCTTTCTCTGAGAGTGACTTAGCTACATAGGTGATCTTGGGATTTTCAGCAGTACCCAAATTAACTTCTTGAGTCTCTTCGATTAGAATGGATGACCGTGTAGATAGATGTGTTCCCACAAGGGGAAGATGAACATCTCCATCCTCCAACACCTCTTTGAGGTTTTCACCATTGGATGTGTTGTTTATTTTTACTTTTTCAAGTTCAAGAAGTGCCTCGGGGAGGTTTTCACTAGATGACTGCTTTTTAATTTTCTTATTCTTATTTTTGTGACTAGATTGTTCATCCTCCCCCAATCCCATGAGGTTGACATATGTATCCATAGACATATTGATAGGTGTGTTGTCACGTAGGTCCCAATCAATAAGCTCAGGGTGACGAAGGGATAGGCTAATGGTACAGACATATAGGAATTCAAACATGGATGATAGGTCAATGTGATCAACGTCATCATATGCATGTATGATGGATTCCTCCTTGGGTATGTCTTCCAATGAGCCATCATCCAGGACAACACTATTGGAGGTATTAGATGATGTTGTAGGGCCTTTCTGCTTTTTATCGTATCTGATGCCTATTTTCTTTGGCAACTTTGATGTATCAATAGGTTGCAACCACCCCTGTTCTTCTTTACCCAGGCCCCTACATTGGTAGTTATACTTTTCTGAAAAACTTAGTTGACCAAGGATATGCTTCTTGAAAATATTCCTTTAGAGGGGGACCTGGTTGGGGTTCTTCTCGGTATACCCATTGACTTATATCTTCTTCTGGTGCATCTATCTTGATACTAGGGGACTTGAAAGTGGTGGTAGGGATGTTTTTACCACTGAAGGTGACAGTCTTGTCTTCCTTTGGAGTAGCATGTGAAGGTTGACCATACTCATGTGGTGATGGTGGCATGGTTGCTACATTAAGAGTAGTATGCATTTCATATTCACCACACCCTTTATCAATGATCTAGACTTTTGTGACTGTAGGATCAATGGTGGAAGATGGAGTGGTTGTCATAGTGGAGGGTGGATTAGCGGATGATGACTGAGATACCCCCATTTCGACCTCGGGACAATAATGTAAATGGGGAAATGACACTTCTAAAGCACGACAATATTCAAATGGTTGGGGGTTAGCATACATGGTGACTTATTTTCCGTTGACTGGGAATTTTAGGAACTGATGGTACATGGAGGGGACAGCTTGCATAACATGGAGCCATGGGTGGCCAAGGAGGAGATTATATGGCAAGCCCAGATCAAGGACATGACAGGTAGTGTACTGAACCATAGGTCCCACTTAGATAGGAAGACTGATAATTCCCTCTGAATTCCTTTTTGCATTATCATAGGTCTTGATCATGATAATTTGATTACTTAAATCTGCTTGAGTATACCCTACCTGTTTTATGAATTTCAGAGTACACAGATTGAGGGCAGGGCCATTATCTACCAAGACCCTTTTTATTTTATGATGGGCAACCACAAATTTGATATGCAAGGGGCGATTATGATTAACATCGATGTTTGACATGTCATTTGGTTGAAGTGCAGCTGATAAGATAAAGCCAGGTGTCCTACCAAAGCTTGGAATCGTGTAGGATCAATTTCATTAGGCACATGGGTTTCCTATAGGGCTCTGTTGAGGATTTCTTGATGTACAGGGGAAGACTTAAGAAAATCCAAAATGGAGATATGAGAAGGGGTCTTTCCTAAGTGATCAAGGATGTTGTACTGAGAGCTTACATGAGTTGATTGGGTGGGTGCGGAGGCTGCAGGGACAGTGATGTGGGCTCGTCGTGTAGTAACAACACACTAAGGGTCTTTGGCTTTAACATGTATCATAGATACACGGGGTTCTACCTGCTCAATGTAATGGATAACACCCTTGTAATTGAGGGGTACATTCTTATAGCCTATGTTATTTATGTTGTTGTCTTGGGGATTGCTGTTGGAGGTGATCGCGCCTTGATTATGGTTTGGAAAGGTGTTTTGATATATTTGCAATTGAGCATTGGATGACGAAGCTTGACTAGTGTCAACTTTGATATCTCCTCGATCAATAAGATCTTGGACATAGTTTTTCAAACCCTAACACTTATTTAAAGAGTGTCCTTTGATTTTATGGAACTCATAATATTCATTTTCCCTAAACCATGCAGGCTTGGGTTTGGATTCGTCAAGTGGCTTGGTGATAGGATACGTGATTGGATAGTTGATTTGTAACAACTTATTGAAGACGACACTCAGGGGTTCCCCTAATTGAGCATACTGACATTTAGTGTTCCCCTGGTTGTTCTGATTTGACTGTTGAGGAGGAAGAGGTGGCCCCTGTGGTACAAATATGGCGTTAGGTACAGATGGTTGTTGTCTTTGGAATGTATTAGCCACTTGGACGTGTTTAGTATCAATGACACCATCATTGACTATGTTCTTGTTCTTGTTCCAAAAACGTGGCTTATCTCCAAATGACCTTTCTTTATCATGGCTATGTATTTTGATGTGCCCTTTGGCAACAAGGGCACATTCAAGGATAGGTCCCTTTTCCACTATCTCCATGAAAGTGGTGACACAATGTAACCTAAAGTTATGAGCCATGTTAGGATGAGAGTTCTCCATGAAGAGGGTGACCATGTCCTCTTTTAGAGGGGTTTCCATTTGGCTTGCTAATGTACACCACCTTTGAAGGTAGCTAGCAAAGGTTTCACCCTCATGTTGTTTCTCTTTGAGGAGATCTAAGGTGTCAATGTCCTCCAAATTGAAGAAGTAGGCTACAAATTTTTCTCATAGGTCCGCAAAATATTTTATGGACCCACATTCGAGGCTCATGAACCACTCTAGGTCATTTCCTGTCAGGCTTCTTGGGAACATGCGCAAGAGATAGTTGTCATTGTGCATAACTTCTTGACACTGGGAGTAAAACTCCTGTAAGTGGGCCTTGGGATCCTTCTTCCCCCTGTATCTATTGAATTTTGGTATTTCAAAATGTTTAGGGAAGGGGATCAATGAGATGGAGGGATTGAATGGATATGGACATATGTCCTTGAATTTGAATGATTGTTTGCCAGTCCCTACCTAAAGATCTTTCAGAGTGGATTTAATTTATAGAAAAACTGAGTTGACTGGTGGTGGGTTGGACGGATATAGATGGTAGGATGATAAAGGATCCTGCTGAGAGAGTGTCAGATTGTTGAGGTATGGGTTTGGATGATGGAGTGATGACATCCCTTGTTGGTATGCCGGGTGATTTTGTTGATACGTGGGTTGTTGTTGCAAGGTATAGTACGGATTCGTTTGATAAAAATGTGAGGTAGGCTACTGACGAGCTTGGATGTGATGTTGTGGATTGACCTATTGATACTGGGGGTATTGATGTGATTGTTGGGAGGCTGCATAAGGTGGTTGTTGTTGGGATTGTTGTTGGTAATAATGATGTTGTGGTGGTTTTTGATGTGATGTGAGATGTTGTGTGGGCCAAGATGGGATGTTGTATTATGATTGAGCTCGCGGTCGTATGTTGGATGTGAGGAAGGGGGATATGGTCTGAGTGGGAGGCCAGGAAAAATTGCTTTGTGGCTAGTGTGGTGGTTGTTGTGAGGAAAATAGTGGTTGTTGTTGTTGGGGCGGCTGAGATAACATAGGGGTATTTTTCAAGGGAGGTTGTTGGGCACTGAAGGAGACATTCAAAAGTGGTAGATTAGATTGGAGGGGCTATGGAGATTCATATGAAGGCGATGGTAGGTTTATGGCCCTAGAAGGTGGAGGTAACGCAGTAAAAGGGGTGCCCCTAGTGCTGACAGGAGGTGGATTTGAAGGGGGTGGTGTCGGTAGCATTAGTGGTTGTGGTTGTAGGATGTTTTGTGGCATGCCAAAGGAAAAAGGATCATTCAGATCAGTGGTTTGGGGAGCCCCTATGACCGAGATTGCGGGATGCGGGGGATTGCTAATTGGATATAGAATGGCGTTGCTAAATTCAGGTTGATGCCAACCTTCTATGGGAGGAATATTGGGGATGTATGAGCTACCTGGTGCATTGTGTGAACCTTGGGGTATATTAGGTGTGGAACCTCCATACTTGGATAGGTCGATACCTGACGGAAGTTTGAAACCCTTGTCAATTAAGTGAGCCAATATTTCTTCGCCATGTTTTTCAAGAAGGCGATCCATCATTTGCACATTGACCGCATTACTAAAGTGTTCCTCAAATGTAATTTTGGGTTGAATGACCATGTTTTCATCCTCGGGGGGTGATGTGTTTTGAACTTCGATATTGGATTGTGATGATGTACTATTGTGGGGATCTTGAGGGATGTTCACACTGTTATTGGGGTCCTATGAGGCATTAGTTGTGTTGTTCGGGTCTTGAGGGATGTTTGGTTGAGATTGTTGTTTAGCCATTTTCCTTGTTTGTGACCGGGTTTGAATGGGCATGCAAGATGATATGATGGACTAGGATGCTAGAATGACCTTGGCGATGAAAGGATCAATTTGATTTGATGATTGATTAGCCGACAAGGATGTGGCTCGATACAATTGATTTGATTTTGATGATTAATTTGCCAATGAGGATGTGGCTTGATAGGATTGATTCGATTTGAGCAAAGTGGATTGGGTTGATTGGTAGACAATGAGTCGATCCGAATTGGATGATATAATGATTTGATTTGGATTGATGATTGATTAGGATGAATGATAGTGATCGAAATCTAAAACCAAGCTCAAGAGTGATCCTTGGTAACACTAGATGTTGATTAATTGATTAAAGGGGGGATGTACAATAATGGCACCGAATCCAACTTGAGATAGAAGTGGATTGATTGGGCCGACAGGGATGACCAACTTAGGATGGATGACGATCCAAAGTTGGTTTTGATGGATGACGATTAGAGATGAACACCTAGGTCAATTTGGATAACCGCTCTAATGAGGTTTCAATGGGATACCGATGGTCTGAAACATGGAAATGATAATCAGAATGTGGGTTTGAAATGGGTAAACGAGGACTCTGAATGGGTGAATGGATGCATGAGCTGAGGGTATGAATATTTAGGATGGCGAATGGATTCAAAAAATGGGTGTACGGATGTTCAAAACAGGGAGACGAGTGATCAAGAAGGTGAAACGAGGGTCCCAAATGGTGAAGAGGATAAAAAA
Source organism: Sequoia sempervirens (assembly GCA_007258455.2). Lineage (NCBI taxonomy): Eukaryota > Viridiplantae > Streptophyta > Pinopsida > Cupressales > Cupressaceae > Sequoia > Sequoia sempervirens. The sequence continues at coordinate 153,777,404 of VDFB02271358.1, forward strand.
GTCGATCGGTCAAGGGTTAGGTCCGCCTCTATGAAGGGCAGGTCTGCCCAAGGAATGAAAAATGGTCAAATTTGGTCAAAACAGGCCCAAAAGAAGTGGGTTAATAGGTTAGGTCTGCCCCTAGATAGGTCAAGTCCGCCCAAGGAATGAAAGATGGTAAAATTTGGTCAAAATAGGCTTGAAAGGGGTGGGTCAATGGGTCAGGTTCGCCCCTAGATAGGTTAGGTCTGCCCAAGGAGCAAAAAGTTAGTCAAATTTTGTTAGAACAGGCTCGAAAGGACTGGTTTAGAGGTTAGGTCCACCCCTAGATGGGTCAGGTCCACCCAAGGAGCAAAAAATGTTACAAAGGAGAGAAAATTCGGTTGTGCAAAGGTCAGGTCCAGTTGTCTGTTAGGGAAAATCCAGCTGTCTATTAGGGAAAATCCATTTTTCTGTGGATTTGACTTGACTCAAATCTGGCTGTCTGTGAGGGAAAATTTGGCTGTTTGTTAGGAAAAATATGGCTATCTGTGGGTTTGACTTGACTTTTGAGAAAAAGACTAAGGCAAAGGACTCAAAACACAACAATCATCAATCAAAAGGATATGGCTGAGTAAAATAAATCAAACAATCACTAGTTTTGCACAAAGAAGACAATTCAGACAGCACAAGCCTAAGTCTAGTAGAAAGTGTATGATCGAAAAAGTCTTCTAATCTAGGATAAACATGGTTACTAGGGGGTCCTTGATATACACTCAGTACATGAGGTCCAAACCATGAACACCAACCTGTTACAAGCGTGAGTCAGGAACCTTAAAGGCTCAGACCAACTCTTCACATCATCTCGATGCTTCGCCAATTACAACATGGTTGGATTGAGGTACAACTTTCACTCTCCCCCCTTTATATACCCCTCTAGTATGTGTGGTTGGAATCGTCCCTTGGGGTGATGAAATCCCCAAGTAGGTCCTGCTAAGAAAAATAAAAGGGGTGGACTCAAAGGATGTGGTAAGCTATGATTTCTCGTCACCCAGGATCGTCAAATGGCGCAAGGGGATTAGATACGTAAAATAGCTCACCCAAAAACACAACAAACAAGGTTGATTGACACCTCCTAGTTAAACTATGTTCCTAAATTAGGGGTTAAAACACCCTTAAATAGCCAAAAAGATTGCTAAAAAGTGAAATTTTACCTTCTAGAAAATACTATCTAGGGAAAATTCGGTTGTCTGTGAGGGAAAATCTAGCTGTCTGTGAGGGAAAATCTAGCTTTCTATTAGGGAAAATCTGGCTGTCTGTCAGGTCAGGTCCGCCCCTCCATGAAAATTTTTCCAAAAACAACTTTTGAGGTCTGAGGAGAGCAGGTCCGCCACTGCAAAAGGTCAGGTCCGCCTGTCTGTCAGGTCAAGTCTTCCCTTGTAGGTCAGGTCCACCCCAGGAAGGTCAAATCCGCCCCTCTATAGGTGGGGTCCGCCCCTCTGTAACCTGTACCTACAAAAAGTCAAGAAAACAACAAATGTGAAAGCAAGAGACCCGTTTGTGGGTCCCACCGGGTGTGCCAAAAATGTGATAGGGTGAATTTAATTGCTAGAATACAAAAAAAAACAAAAGAGAGGAAATAACACTAAAAACACTCCATACCTCAAGATTATCCTAGTTGGATCCAATACAAAATAAAGATGACAAATGGAACATTTTACCTTGTCTCGAATTGATCCTTTGGTTGGCCCTTCGATCTTTGGTGTTGTATGTTCCTTGGATAGCAAGAGATGCAAGCTATAGGATGGATGAAAAATGGATGGAAGTGGATGCAAGCATGAAAAATGGCTAGGTATTGATTGAGAAAAAAAATTGCAAGAGTTTGGCTATTATCAATGATCTCCCCCAAAATGAGAGAAAAGAGGGGGTATTTATAGAGATTTTGGAATTCTCTAGGGAAATGGATGGTCAAGATTGAGCCACCAAGATCAAGATGTAGGGCTAAGGTGAGTTGAGAACTCACAAGCCCTCACATCTTGACATGTGGCATGTGATATGGCTTAAAAAGGGTGATGTGTATATGAGATGGAAGGATAGTACATGACGTGGAGGTGGTACATAGTACCTTGGGTGATCCGGTGGATATTTTTAGTGTCTCAAAATCTCTAGATTTCTGCACCATCAAAAATAGTTTGACGTTTTGATTCCAACACAATTTGAACGGGGTGAAAAGGACTCTGTTTGTGCAAGTTACGGCCGGTCAAACTTCCAGTCAAACTGGCTTCAGGGGTCATCCAAAAGGCAAAAAAATAATCATCTCAGAAATCAATGGAACCCATGTCATTGTGAAGAGCTCGTCGAGATGATTCTGATGGTGTTCGTTTCGTCGAAATCCGACATCGTATGCTCAAGATACAGCTGGTCAAAGTTTTGAGCTGACTTTTGAGGTGACTGTACCGATGATGACATCAACAGATCATCCGTACCATACAGAATTCACATGAACGAATTTGGGTGAGACACGTGGCAACTGAATCAGATCGTCTGGACCAATCATAGCGTGACACGTGTCTAACAGTACAGTACGGGCATCGCAGGTGGCAATCCAGTCAAAACACGTCAACAACATTGTCAATTTCTACGGCGAATCACAACTCGACACGTGTCCCCAATTGTCGGTGGTCGGTCTGTTTGTTTCAATAAAAAGGGTTGTTGGGGTTCGACCCCACGATCTCTGCCCGGTCAGCCGAGCCGTTAACCGTTGCGCTAGCACGAGCTTTCAATGGTGTGTTGTTACATGGTTGTTTTGTTCTTTAAAACTTACGAAGTTTGGTGTAAAGCATGGCTGGTGGGGTTGGAACCGCCGACCACCCACTCAACAAAAAGAAATGCCACCGGTGGACCACGCGAGCCTTTTGGCATATGTATAGGCAACTATTAATTTTGTTATAAAACTGTCAGCCGAGCCATAACAAATGGCTTAATAAGCCATAAACAAGTACAACCACCTAACCATTAACAAACCAGAAGCTATTAGGAGGAAAAAGAGAAGGTGTACGAATGGTTTAGGGGAGTTATGCATTTAATTTGATGGTTAAGCCTTTTTAGGCAAATTTTATGTATAAAAAGAGGGGTAGAGATGAGATTTTTTGGAAGCCAAGGGTGAAGTAGTGAATTAGAGAGAGTTTTTCTGAGAGATTTTTGAAGACTATTTTGCACGTCGAGGGAATGTTATGCTGATGTGTTTAAGGGGATAAGTCTTGGTGCATTTGTAATCCTTTTTGGAGATTAATCGGATTGGTCACTCTATTGGAGCGGACCCGGAGATGTAGTCACATTGTGGCGAACTCCGAAATCAAACTCTGTTTGCATCTCTCTTTCTTTCCCTCACTTTCTTCCATTATGTTATAATCACCTTGTTATTTCTTTCATTTTGTTATTTCCATAAGTTAATTTTGATGTTATTAACTTGGAATAATCATTGTAAAAGTTAAGCATTCAATACTGCAAATAGTCTAGATGCGTATACAGATCAAGTTGGTATCAGAGCTTAGTTGACTATTATTGCAGTTGTTTTCTTGAATGCTAATGAGATCCAGGATTCAGAAAGGCAAAGGCAAGCTTACAAACTTCGATCCTGAGATCGGGAAGTGTAGAACATTTCTGAAGATGTCTGTGTCTGGAATGGAGGTTCCTGAAGAAATCAGTGAGCAGGAATTTCAAAGAGCATTCTTTGAGATGAAGGCTAAGGTGGACATTCTTTTTCAAGAAAGACAAGAACGAAAGGAACGTGAAGGAGGTTCATCGAAGGAAGATGTTCGTAAAGACAAGAAAGGGAAACAACATAGAGATGGTGACAAGCAACTAGATCCACCCTCTTCTCCTTCTCCTCCCTCTTCTCCTTCTTCTCTATCTTCTCCTCATTCTATTTCTTTTAATCCTTTCAAAAATGGGTATAAGCCTAAGATTAAATTGGATGTAAAATTTGACTTGCCTAAGTATTGTGGTGAACTAAATGCTGAAAAATTGGATGATTGGATTCAGCAAGTTGAAGTCTATTGTAGAGTCCAAAACCTATTAGATGATGTTGACAGGATCCAATTAGCTACTCTTCGGTTAGGAGGTACAACTTTAACCTGGTGGGAGAGTAGGACTAAGGCAGAAGTTTCACAACATGGTAGAGTTAGTTTAACTTGGGTAGAGTTTGTTAATGCTCTTAAGAAGCAGTTTTATCCTCTAGGACATATGCAATAGTTAATGATGGACTGGCAAATGTTTAGGTAGGGGAAAGGTCAGTCTGTTCAAGAGTACACCCATGAATTTAGGAAGAAGGCTATTGCTTTGAATGTTCCTTTGTACACCCAGGACACTTTGTTGAAGTACATAGGAGGTTTGCATTCCTACCTTAGGCATTCTATTTTGGTTTTGAACCCTTGTAACTTGGATGAAGTTTGTGTCCAAGCTACCCACTTAGAGTCAAGGGGTAAAGGATCTTTTATTGATAAATTTGATAATGATGTAAAGAAATCTTCTAAGGTTGCAGAGACAGGGAAAGGAAAGAAGACAACTATAGTTAAGAAGGATGACAAGCTTTCTTGCACTCATTGTGATAGGAAGGGTCATGATGAAGAACATTGTTGGTAGTTGCATCCAGAATTGAGGCCTAAGTGGGCTCAGAAACGTAATCAGAAATAGAAAGGTAAGGAGAAAGCCACGAATGTTGTTTTGGATCTTGGTTCAAATTCAGATGATGAGACTAAGATAACAGCTATGGGTTTGAAAGGTAAAGCTCCTATTTCCAGTGTTTCTGTTCATAGTTGTGCTTCTACTTCTAAAGTTAATGATGTCTCTGAAGATGTGAAAAGGAATGAGTTTTTTCATTTAAGGGTTGTTGCTAAGAACATTAAAATTGATGCACTCATAGATAGTGGTTCTCAAGTGAACTTAATTTCAGAAAGTGTTGTAAGAAATCTGGGATTAAAAACTACACAACATAAGAAACCTTATCCACTAGGTTGGATTTGTGAAAATGATAAGCTGCAAGTAACAAGACAATGCACCTTAAGATTCGCAATCACTAGTAAATTTGTGGATGAAGTACAATTTGATGTGGTTCCACTGGATATCTGTGGGATAGTTCTTGGTAGCCCTTATCTTTATGACATAAAAGCTATTTTCTACAGGGAAAAGAATCATTATCATTTGTTTAAAGATGGCATTCAGTATATTGTACATTCTCACAGGATTAAGACTGGTCATTCTTTTGCAAACACAGGGCAATTAAAAAGGGTAATTAATGCAAGTAAAGAGTTAACTCTTATGTCTGTCAGTACAGGTGGTTCTAAACTTGAACTTGGAGTAGCTAACCAGGGTCAGATGTTGCAGGATGCACCCACAGTACAACATCAGGGAATGATGATTGAAAGAATTGATGGTTCCTTGGGTAAAAATGTTCCTGTTGTGAAGGATCGATATGTTGTTGACTTATTCTCTTTCATTTCTGCATTGTTGTTCAGCTTGATGCTAGTCAATTTTGTTGGTTAGTGGCTACGACAGTTGATGTAGATGCTTATGGAAGTGATAAAGTTATGTTTATGTTCAATAATATTTATGTAGTCTTGATTATACTTGTGAGCTAGGTATTCAGATGTAAAGAGGATACAAGACAAGTGGGGAGGCCAAGTCCTCACTTAATGTCAGAGTAAATGTCACTTTTGGAGGTCCAAAAGGTCTTCAGTGGGGAGGCTTGATCTGGTGGATATTTTTAGTGTCTCAAAATCCCTATATTTCTGCACCATCAGAAAGAGCTTGACGTTTTGATTCCAATGCAACTTGAACGGGGCGAAAAGGACTCCGTTTGTGCAAGTTACGGCCGGTCAAACTTTTGGTCAAACTGGCTTCAAGGGTCATCCAGAAGGCAAAAAATAATCATCTCAAAAATCAATGAAACTAGGGTCATCGTGAAGAGCTCGTCGAGATGATTCTAACGGCGTTCGTTTCATCAAAATCCGACATCGTATGCTCAAGATACAGCTGGTCAAAGTTTTGAGTTGACTGTATAGATGATGACGTCAGCAGATCATCCATACCATATGGAATTCACATGGACGAATTCGGGTGAGACACATGGCAGCTGAGTCAGATCGTCTGGACCAATCATAGTGTGACACGTGTCCAACCATATAGTACGGGCATCGCAGGTGGCAGTCCAGTCACATCGTCAGTTTCTGTGGTGAATCACAACTCGACACGTGTCCCCAATTGTTGGTGGTTAGTCTGTTTGTTTCAACAAAAAAGGGTTGTTGGGGTTTGACCCCGCAATCTCTGCCTGGTCAGCTGAGCCATTAACCGTTGCGCCAGCACGAGCTTTCAATGGTGTGTTGTTACACGGTTGTTTTGTTGTTTAAAACTTACGAAGTTTGGTGTAAAGCGTGGCCGGCGGGGTTGGAACCGCTGACCACCCACTCAACAAAAATAAATGCCACCGGTGGACCATGCGAGCCTTTTGGCATATGTATAGGCAACTGTTAATTTTGTTATAAAACTGTCAGCCGAGCCATAACAAATGGCTTAATAAGCCATAAACAAGTACAACCACCTAACCATTAACAAACCAGAAGCTATTAGGAGGAAAAAGAGAAGGTGTACGAATGGTTTAGGGGAGTTATGCATTTAATTTGATGGTTAAGCCTTTTTAGGCAAATTTTATGTATAAAAAGAGGGGTAGAGATGAGATTTTTTGGAAGCCAAGGGTGAAGTAGTGAATTAAAGAGAGTTTTTTTGAGAGATTTTTGAAGACTATTCTGCACGTCAAGGGCATGTTATGCTGATGTGTTTAAGGGGATAAGTCTTGGTGCATTTGTAATCCTTTTTGGAGATTAATCGGATTGGTCACTCTATTGGAGCGGACCCGGAGACGTAGTCACATTGTGGCGAACTCCGAAATCAAACTATGTTTGCATCTCTCTTTCTTTCCCTCACTTTCTTCCATTTTGTTATAATCACCTTGTTATTTCTTTCATTTTGTTATTTCCATAAGTTAATTTTGATGTTATTAACTTGGAATAATCATTGTAAAAGTTAAGCATTCAATACTGCAAATAGTCTAGATCCGTATACAGATCATTGGGATTGGAATAAGATCTCATAAAAGAGGTACTTGTTCCCATGTGGGGAGTTAAAAATTCCTCAAATATTTTCATGGGGATGAGAGAAAGAATTTAAAATTCCTTTAAATGCATTGGGGGATTAAATGTGAATTAAAAATTCACATGGGGAATGGAGTGCCTTTTTCAAAAAGAGAAAACTTTTAATGAAGTTGACTAAGGACACATTCCATAAATGATATGGGGATTAGAGATGACCTAATTAGGTGATTAAGGTTGTGCAAGTACTTGATTAGACTAATTAATGACTCATTAGAGGCAAGTGAGAAATTATGGAGGATAGGACCCTAATAATGATTAGGGGTGTGCACATCTTAATCATAAATTAATTATGACTAAGAAAGAGGGTTAGATTTCTAAGAGGGATTAGATACCAACTTGCAAAAGTTGGAGGATGTGACAATGAGAGAGAAAATAAGGAATTTAAGCATAAATTTAAAATTCCAAAAGATAATATGACTAAATTAAATAAAGTGATGCGTTTATTTAATTTAGAGAGGTAAGAGAGGAAAAGTATTAATTAAATTAAATACTTTGGGAAACCTTATGCAAGATACAAAATATTAATTAAATGAATGATTTAATTAATACCGGCAACGAGGACAATTTAAATGAGCCAATGAATGATTAAGGAGACGATTTTGACCATATGGAAGTGGTCAAATTTGGATGTCTATAGAAGGAACTCCCTACTTGTTGCCATGAGTAGTTCCTGATAGAATTTCCTACTTAGAAATTGTGAAGCAATTGGCAAAATATGATGCCAAAAACCTCAAAGGACAACAAATAATCAATCATGCCCAATACCTTATGTTTTGGAGACTTTATAGTGGTTGAAAATGAGGAATATGAGGAAATTGATGCTAAATTAGCACATTATAACGTCTCTCTAGGTAACAATAGGAAAAAAATTGATGCAGAAGGCTTTATTCACAAAGCAAGGTTATCATAGGGGTTATCATGATATGAGCATCTATTCTCAGTTGAAGATGTAATTAGAAACCATGATGAAGCCTCTACCACTAAAAGAATGACTGCATATAATATGGTTATGCTTGCAGAGGAATGGAAAAGAAGAAATGTCCCATCTTATTCGAAGGAATTTGGTGAAATACAGGATCCTCTAGCAAGGATTGAGCAACTCATTGCTTATATGGATGAAGTGGTAAATAATGTGCCTTCATTTGTCTTTGATGCTCCTCATGCAACCTATTCAAGAGTGTAGGCTGAAGATATAGAGCCCTTAGATTATATCCCTTCACATCTAACTCTTGATGTGAGTTTTTCTATAGATACTGATATGAGTGAAGAAGAGGAGAGTGATGAGGAAAGTGATGAGGAGGAAGAGAAAGTACAACAAATAAGTGCTCTTGTAATTCTATGGTATGAGCCTCCTCAGGAACACAATGTTGTAATATTTGAAGTATCAGATGATGTTAGGGTCAAGGCTAGACAAGAGTTCATTTCTAATGGAGATTTTGTTATGTCTCATGAGTTTAAATCATTTGTTTACAAATATAAAGGCAAGAAAATGAGACAAAATATGCAGGATGTCACTCTTGAATGAGAAGCTATTGTTTTGAAAGAATTGAAAAAATAAATAGACAAAGAGATGGATTCCATCACTCCTAAGTGAGGGAGAGTTACTATAAGAAGCTGGAGTATTGATTTTTCTCAGATGGGATATAAGCTCTACAATTGGGTTCAATAGTTTCAGAAAGAGAGGAGATAAAATAATGAGTTTAATAGATGAAGCAAGTGACAAGATGTATTCAAGATTTGGATACAATCCAGATGAGGCCACCTTGCTTATTTGGTCACTATACCCCCATGGCTTGAGAAATATAAGAGAGTATTGGATGTAATGGTTGATACAACTTATTGGAAGCACTACCACCTGAAATCTCAAGAAAAATGTAAAGAATTGGAGAAAGAATTCAAAACCATCAAGTATAATACTACATCTGAAATGATCAAGGGAAGATTCATTAAAATGATGAAATGTGCAAATGACTATTGGAGGCGATTTAAATAGGTCCTCTCAACAATAGAGGAGAACGAATGATTATAGGGGAGAATAATCAAAAAGGGACAAGAACTTCAAGAAAAGCAAATCCTAAAAGGACAGAAAATGCAGACACATAAAAAATTGGTAGAAGCACACAATGGATATCATAATAGGCTCATCGAGGATTTCAAGTGCTTCAATTCGACTCTGACACTCTATGATGATATGGGAAATCCTCGAGAATATGATGATTGGATTCAAGATTTTAATGTGATTCTGACTAATACATTACAAGAGATCAATGAAAAGGATAGGATTTTACAAAATACTCACAACCAACTCGAGAAGATGATGTATAGGAAGTATGATATGAGAGAGGCGATCTCCAATGTAGATACTTATGTTGAACAAGAATACATCCATCACCTATTTGCATTCAATTTGTTCCTCAACCAAACTATGGATACACCAGACACAACAAGGAAACCATTAGGATGAAAGGAGTTAGCTGACATATCATGGAGTAGAAGCTTTGAACAGATCTTAGGTGGTCATGGGATTCTACTTGGAGATTAACAGATCAGTGCATTTAGTTTCTGCAATATTTCATTTTCTTAATTATGTTTAGTGATCAAACAACATGACTTTTTGTAACAATTCTGTAGCTTGTTGCCTCTAACATATATAAGAGAGACCAGGACCCGAATAGATCATCCATCTCATATCAGAAACTACTGTTATAATGCATATTATTCAAAGATAAATATAATGGAGAAGGTTATGCATAATTGTTAATTTACTTTCAAGTGTTCAACTGTTGTGTGGATTTATATGCTTATATGTTATTTGGTTGTCTTTGAAGTGGTTGTTTATGTTATTCAAATTCAGTGTGTGGAAATACATTTAATTTTTCAATACACATTTTTTTTAGTTGTGTGACGTTGTTGACTGGTTTCAGTGTGTAGAAGAATTAAAATTACTTTTAAGAAATCAAATTTGATAGTTTCCTGTTTGGATTAAAGTCCTTTTGATTAGATTGTATTAATTGGTTTCTTTTCACATTTGAATTAAATCCTTTCACAAATTCACAGTAGCATAAGGGGATATCACTAGGATTACTAAGAAGAGTCCAAATAACTGACATACTTGCACATTTTCATAAGGTGCAAACATTCAAAGTGCCCAACTATTCGAGTTAAGTTGAAGAGTGAATCTACCTATCTTACAAAACCCTATCTCCAAAATCATCATTCATCCCTCCACTCCATCCACCCAATAGAAGTAGGCATTGGTAATAATTAGATATTACATACAAAATACAACTGGAAAACTTGAACTCTCAATTACTCTCACTAGTATTTAGACATTAAAACTCTGCATCTGCTTTATCTTGCGTGCCATAGTAAGTAGATTTCTCAATCTAGGAACCATATCTATTTGTAAATCTGCTTTATTGTTCAGGTATACCCACCTAGGTCTAGTAGATCTTGAAGGGTATAATGTAATCAATCCTACTTACCTTGTTCATGGGACAAAGGTGTATTAAGGGATTGGCACCCCCTTATGGTTTAAAACCTACACTTTGAGACCTAACACTAGTGATGATGGCCTAGGATTTTTCATCAAAATATATGAAAGAATTCCATGGTTTAACTACATCTCATTGTCCTTTCCATGATGAGAAGGTAGAGGTAGATTTAAACAAGAGCCTCCATTGTTTGAATTGGAATCAAACACTACCTTCAACCTCAACTTATTTCATTACATATAATGGAATTTCCCCAATTGTTTGTATTGTTTAATCACACAATAAGGGGCATTTAGATCCCAATGGTACCTGCCCAATCTACATATACCTTCAGTGTTAATGAAAATCACAGGAATAAGTGAAAGTGTTAGGAAGGTAGGTCTATTTCATCTAGATTTTTTTCATTGTTGAAATATGTCTACCTTAATTGATGCAAATTTGTTCATGATATTTATGCATGATCACTATTGCTATCTATGCTCTACTTGTTTGATATTCCCATGATTTGTTTCCTATAGTACTTGACTAATGAATCTATGTGAATAACCCAAGTATAGTGCCTTAACTACTTTCAAACACAAAGTGGGTGGTAAGTGTTGCGTTATGTGATAACCATACATGACTTAGTTAAGAAATGGGAATCTCACTTATAAGATTTTCTCAATGAATTGGGATCCTATATGCAAATGCATGATGTATATCTTTTCATTTTTCCCTTTTCAGGTCCACTCTTGAAAGCTCCTAAGTGGTCGAAGAGACCAATTGGTGTTAGTTTTGGATTTGGAGGAAAGCTTGCTTCATTTCGGCCTAGTACAGCGTCACAGAGTGTTGTTGGCTCTTTTGAGGTAGAGTACACTTTATTCTTTGGAACATGTCATTAAGATGATATATGGTCTTATTTTTCTACTATTTTCATAGGTATATATACACAATCTTGTTACCGAGAACAGTTTGGTGCTTCATTCAATAGAGTTTGAAGCTTGAATAGTAGATAGTGAGAAATCATCATTGAGATTTGTGTGACAAGAAGTCTTAGGATTCTTAGTTACTTATTTGTGGATATTTTTTGAATGGGATTAATAACAATTTACATTCATTTGTATTGTTTCACTTGCAATTTTTTGGTTTTTGCATTGATTTAGTTTAGAAGAAGAGAGGGAGACATGGAATTTCCTAAGAGTCATGTTTGAAGATGAAGGAAATGCTAGGACAAAGCTACTTGAGCACCTTGGATTTCAAGTGCAGTCAACAAAGAATCAAGACTTACAGGAAGCTCAATCTACCAACATTGATGATATTAGCAGTGAAATAATCAACAATGTCACTCTTGATGATACAACACAATTAGATCCATCGGTTCGGTCAAAAGGTGGACAGGATGTTACATCCCCCAAAGACAATGGTGAGGAGTTTTTCGATAATGTGCACAATCTAAAAGAATATTCCTCACTTCCTCTCACTAAAAATGATTTTTTTGTTGGGAAGGATACCCTAGGCAATGGAGAAGAGGCGCAACATGAAGCTACTAAAGATTTGACTAAAGACTACGAATGCTATGAATCCATTCGAAGTTCTATAGTTGTTGGTGATTATAAGGGAGTAGTCATGAAATCCCTGTCAACAAACAAGATGGCAGATGCACTTCTCATTGCTCATGTCAGGGGGAGTTCTTTATGGGAGAAAACTCATGATGAATATTTAAGAAAATAAAATTGTTCCTATCTTAATGTTATGCTTCTATACTAATTGCATGGAATTTGCAACATCTTAAAGTCTTTATGTTTTTTGTTTTACCCTCCTTGTATTCAACTATCTAGATTTTAGAAGGCTAACTAGCTTTGTTTATCTAAAATATATTTATTTCTGTGGAATATTTTCTGACTTAACACTATTAGTGCATGTGGTTTCTACTATGGTCAAAAATGATCTTATTGGCCTTGTGAACAACATGCCTTTGAAATCCTAGAAAGAAACTCTTGCTTTACATTGTACACTAAGTGTTTTTTCCCACAAAAATTAGTTAAATAGAAAATTATGTAAATTGGATAATGCAATTTTCATTTGGAGCAAATTGTACTTGACAATAAGTTTTTTTATAACTCATTTCTAATTTCTATGAGTTGTAGTTTGAATTTTTTGATATAATGAGAAAGCGTACAAATTTATGCATTGTATCATACAGTTGTGTACAATATTTTCAAACATTTATCATACTTGTATCATAGATACAAGACTTGGACGTAAAACAGTCTTGGTAGGTTGATTTTTGACTTAAGACTTGGAGGAGTCGGCACAGACTTGGTAGGATGACTTTTTGACTTGGACGTTAAAGGTAGGTTTTCAAATCAAATAAACCATACCCCACAGAATGATTTTTTTTTCCATTATATTTTCATTTAATGCTCTTGGAAAAGAAATAAAACTAGCTATGATGGTTTTTTGTTCATTGTTGCTAATTGATTCTAAGTTTTCTTTAAGAGGCTTGGGGTTCTAAGATCAAAGGGGTCTCTTGTAGTCAATAGAGAAGTAAATTTAGTGCTTGAAGAGATTGTAACAAAGATGTGATATTCACAAAGCACAAGGTTCAAGGCAATGAAATCATAATGTAAAAACAAAAGAGAAAATTATGTTTTTAGCAAAACAATGATTTTAAGGATTGACTATGAAGAACAATCATCATAAGAAAGCAGTGAATACAAACAATGATAGTGCCAATGAGTTATCAATACAGTGAATAAAGAGTTCCAATTTTCAATGCATGATAACAGTAGTCCAAGAAATGCAAGGGATATGAATGAAAGACAATATATAGAGGGAAAATAGTTGCAAATGATCACTGTTATATCGAAGCATATGAGTGTTAGAGGATCATAGAAAAATTAAAGAGATAATAGTAGTTGTTCTAAATGCCATGTGACTCGATATCATGCACAAAGAAGATGTAAAAGACCATGGAATAGATTGAAAAGGGGTCAAAGTCAATGAGATTCATTCAATGTCAAAGAGCATTATCATTATATTAGTGAAAGCACAAGATTGTAACAGCAATGAAGTAATGCAAAACAAGAATAGTATATGCAACATCAGGATCACTGTCATAAAGGATGAAGATCAACATGAGGTTTCAAGATTCAAGATTTCCACTTAGCTTTAGATTTTAACCTTGTTTAATGTTCTGCCCTTTCTTGAATGATACTGGTATTGCAACTCAGAAAATGTTGCTCAACAAGCTCTGGCATTACAAAAATGGAAACCACCACTCTTTACATTCAATGGTTATTTCCTTCATCAGACTTGCAATTGGAAAACTTACAAATGTGCGCAGGAGATGAAATACCAAATTGTTGATTAAACTTCAAAACTTCCCTCCAACATGCAATCAAAATGTTTTATGCCAAAAATCAACTGCTTGAGATTCCCTCCAAATGAATACACGACCCGATTGACCAAGGCACCAAAAATACCTTCTTTTTTTTAAATAAATTGTCTACCAAAAATACCTATTGCTAAAATGCACCAAAAAAACTATCGTGTGGAAGGCATGCAAGAATAATCTTCATTTTTAGGGGAAAAAAATTCATCTATCTACATTGTCATTATAATATAGGTTGTGAAAATTAAGATAAGCATGATGTGCTCCTAAAATTACTAGAGTTCAAACTTGTATAAAAAATAGCATCTATAAAAATGATCCACACATAATTGATTTCATAGATTATAAAATAATTCTATTTTTAAAAATAATTAACAATATAAATCCTAAAAGAGAAAAAAAAAATCATACCAAAAGTGATCATAATTGTTATTTCTATTTCGCATTATTAAGATGGTCGAGTATATCAGCAAGCGAAGATAGAAGTGAATCAATTTCTTCATTTTTATTGCAATTGGATTGTTTAAATAATATTTTATTAGTGAAATTGACTACAATTTCTCTTTGATACATTTGACATGCTAACACAACAGGAAAATCAAACTGACTTCAAATCATAGTTAAAAACATTAACGATTCATTAACATAATGAGTAATAAAATTTAAAGAATGTAAATGTTTATAAAATGTGTGAAGGCCTTAAGACTAGACCAAGAGGTAATTCCTTCCATGCAATAGGTATTTTTGGTGCATCAAGAAACCTAGGTGGCCAAATGGCCCGCTTAGGTAGGGGTCCCATGAGGAGGGCTTAATTAGCTCTATGGATTATGATCAAATTCGAAAGAAAAAAGAATAGAGGAGTAATAGTCGTTTATTTAGTCATTAATTTAGCCATATATTTAGTCATTTTTATTTTTCTGATATTAGTCATTTATTTAGTCATTTAATTGTGATTTTACCCAATTACCAAATTAGTCACTTATAAATGACAAAATTAGTCATTTATTTTCAAGATACTACTAGTGTTAGTCACATGACTAAAAGTTTTAGTCATGTAGTCATTTATTTTCCAAATTCTACTAGTGTACCCTCTACCCTTAACCCTTAAATCCTCTACCCTCTACCCTTAAACCCTATACCCTCTACCCCCTATCTCTCTCCCACTCCCTCCCTCTCTCTCTCTCAAGTCTCTCCCTCCTACCCCCTCTCCCTCTCTCAAGTCTCACTC
>VDFB02271358.1:153792684-153960428 GCA_007258455.2 Sequoia sempervirens
CTCAACCCTCAAAACCTAAACCCTCAACCTCGATACCCTCCACCATATACATTAGACCCCCTCAACCCTAATCCCTCAAACCTTTACCCTCAACCCAATACCCTAAACCATCAACCCTATAGATCCTCAACCCTATACCCTCAATTATCAACCCTCTACCATATACATTGAATCCTCAACCCTCATATATCTTTTTTCCTCCCTCCTCTTCTCTCCTCTCTATCTAACTTATCTCTCCATCCATCCCTCCCTCTCTGCCCTAATCCCTCAACTGTATACCCTCAACCCTTAAACCCTTAAACACTCAAACCTAAACTCTAAAACCTAAACCCTAAACCCGTAAACCCTCTACCCTTTACCCTCAACCCAATACCCTCTACCCTCAACCCTTAAACCCAAGTAAAATATCTACCATAATCCCTAAACCCTCTTGAACCTTAATCCCTCAACCCTCAACCCTCAACCCTTAAACCCTAGTCCATCAACCCATATACCCTCTACCCTATACATTGGACCCTCGACCCTAATCCCCACAGCCCTATAGCCTCAATCCTCTACCCTCAACCTTAAAACCCTCTACCCTCTACCCTATACATTAAGCCCTCAGTTCTCAACCCTCAGTGCTTAATCCCTCGATCCTCCAACCCTCAGACTAAACCCTCAGCCTCTGCTTACCCTCCTACCACCATATACATTTGGAACCCTAAAACCTAATCATTTAACCATATGTACCCTTGAACCTAATCCCTCAACCCTATAGGTCATCAACCCTATACCCTCAATTCTCAACCCTCTATCCTATATATTGGATCCTTAACCCTCATATATCTCTGTCCCTCCCTCCTCTTCTCTCCTTTTCTCTATCTCACTTCTCCCTCCATATATCTATCCATCCATCCCTCCCTGTCAACCCTAATCCCTCAACCCTTAAACCCTTAAATACTTAGCCCTATACCCTCAACCCTCAACCCTTAAACCCTCTACCCCTGCCACTCCAACCCCAATGCCTCTGCCCTCGGCCTAATCCCTCAGCCCTTAGGCTCTTAGGCCAAGGAAATCTCTAACCCTAATCCTAGGCCTTGATCCCTCGGCCATGGGCCACTCTGCCTCCACCTCAGCCCTCAGCCCTTAGGCCCTGTCCATGGCCCCCATGCCCTCTACCCTGCAGCCGGACCATCCGGCCCCTAATCCCTCATTCCCTCTACCCTCCAACCTTAAAACCTCAACCCTCAACCCCTCAACCCCTCAACCCTCAACCCTTAATCCTAAACCCTTAAACCCTCTACCATCTACCATCTACCCTATACATTAAGCCCTCAACCTTAAATTCTCAACCCTCAACCCTTAATCCCTCATCCCTCAACCCCTATACCCTCTACCCTTTACATTGGACCCTCAACCTAATCCTTTAGTAATATACCTTCAAACCTATACCCTAAAATATCTACCCTCAACCCTAGACCCTTAACCTTCTACCCTCTACCCTCAACCAAATACCCTCTACCACCAAGCCTAATCCCTCAACCCTCAACCCTTAAACCCTAATACCCTAAACCATCAACCCTATAGGTACTCCACCCTAATCCCTCAACCCCTATCCCTTTCTCTCTATCTATACATCTCACCTCTCTCTCCCTCCCTCTCTCCTCCCCTCTTTAATTGTCTTTATTTACCCTCTCCCTCTTTCTATGTACCTCTCACTCAATCAATCCCTACCACCCTCTCTCGCTCCCTTTATCTATCTCTATATCTCCCTCCCACTACCTCCATCATTCCTCTCTAACTCCTCTCCCCCTTCCTCAGATCTCCTCATTAATTCCTTCTCCTCTAGTTCTTCTCCCTTTGGCACCTCCTACCCAGGTAACTCTCTCTCTCCCCCTCTCCTATCTATCCTCCCACCCATCCTTAGATAAGTCCCTCTCACTCCACCCCCTTTATCTCTCCCTCCCTCAAGTCACTCCCTCTCTTAGGTCTCTCACTCTCACACTCCCTCTCTCTCCCACTCCCTCCCTCTCACACTCCCTCTCACTACCTATCTCTCAAGTATCTCCCTCTCACCCCCCTCATACTCTCAAGTCTCTCCTTTTCACACCCTACATACATAACTCTCTCTTTCTCTCCCCCTCTCTATCTCTCCCATGTTCTCTCTATCTCTCTGTCCCTCTATCCCTCCCACCCTACCTAGCTAAGTCCCTCTCACTCCAACCCCTTCTCTCCCACTCCCTCTCTCTCAGACTCTCCCTTCCACCCTCTCTCCCTCTCTCAGGACTCTCTCTCACTACCTCTCTACCTCTCTCTCTCTCTCTCTTAGGTCTCTCCCTCACACCCTACTTAGGCAACTCTCTCTCTCTTAAAATTCTCCCTCCCTCTAAACACATGCATAAATACATACATGCTTACATACATACAAGAATAATGCATATGTACATATGATCCTACATACATACAAGCATACATGTACATATGTAGACACAATCTTACATACATATAGGCATAAACACAATATACATGTATTGATACATACATACATACATACATACATACATACAAGCATGCATGCATACATACATACATGACATACAAGCATACATGTACATACAAACATACAAATATATAAACATACATTCAATAGAGTAGAATTTAACATAAAACAAGACATAACGTGAGTGCGTAGTTATGTCTTGCTAGACATTTTCTTCACAAACACAAAAAACCATGTCAAAACTAAGATATAACATGAGTGCGTTATCACACGCACACGTTATATCTTGTTTTGGGAATCCCAAAACCTTAGGCTTGATATTTTCCTTTGAATACCAAACCAAATGCTTGGAGGTCCTTCCCAATGTCCAGAGACATGTTTTTGAAAATTCTACAATATTTCACATAATTGGGTTCATGCTCACCATCAATATTGTGCATGTTTCAATGTCGAACAAATCAAACACCTGGGTAATGTTAGGTTCTCTCTTAGCTATCCAATGATGTAATTTTTTTCACTTTTTGACAATGTTAAGCCTTTCATCTATAATTTCTTTTGTTTGTGTGTCTCTTTTTTGAAAAAAAGAAGTGTTTGGTGTTTTTTCATTATAAATTAACCAATAATGAAATATGTGATGACCATCTTGTTGATTCTCCATATACAATTTATTCCAAAAAGATTCCAAAGCTCTTATTTACTTTTCACATTTTTCAATAATTTCAAATGTAACTTGTGTCAATGCTTTTCAGAGCTAGGCATGTTTGTAGTTCTCCTTATTCTGAACTTTGAAATGTCCTATTTACATCATCTCTCCACTCATTGTTTCTATTGCATGTGTGCCTTTTAGTCTCCAATATGGTTGCATGGATGATAAGAGGTATGATCGAGGATAGTACAATATGGATTTTGATCAAGATGTTCTTACTGAGTGTTGTGCAATTCAAACAGCGAAGAAATGTAATGCTTGTTTAATCTAAGTTACTAGCTATGTTCTTTGGATTCCCTGTTTTCAATTGTATCTATTTTAGTATTTCATGAATATTATTTGTTCTTGAATATGTTGATTTTGATTTGTTTTTGCTAAAAAATCTCTGGTTAATTTGAATAGGTTGTCTTCTTTTAATGATTCTATTTAAAATGTTCTTTTAATTTGAAAATACAATTAATCTATAATTTCTTTTAGTTATTGTCAAATTGATAATTCTAATGATATAAATAGGTCTAATGATTATTGTCTCTTATCACAATGACTTACATAAAAACAGGCTTAGATTTTGCTTGTTTTCTATGCAACAAAACAGGTTACCACTAATGGTTGTGAGATCAAAGCCTATGTTACTGTTAACCATGCAAATGTTCAAATATATGGAATAAACTATGATCATAGCCTCTACATTATATTGTTTTGTTTATAACGCAAATTAAAAACCCTTGGCAACTGTAAAACCAATCTTCACAACCTTTACCAGCATCCTTCTGGCCTGCACAAAAATGGGAGATTTGCTAGAGGGGATTGACGTACATCAATATATAATTGAAAGAGGATTAGACTAGGTTCTTGTACTTGCAGGTTCCTTGGTAGACATGTACACAAAATGCCACAAAGAAATGTAATGGAATGATTGCAGGATATGCACAAAATGGGCTTATCGAAGGGCTTTGAAAGCTTTCAAGGAAATGCAATCGGCATATTTGAAGCCAATCTCCACAAACTTTGCCAGCACATTTATTATTTCAAGGAAAAATTGAGCTTTGGAACAGGGCATGCACATCCAGCAGAGCATAATCAAATGGCGGACATTAATGCAAAATGTAAAAGCATACGCAAGGGACAAAATGCAAAATTTGTGGTCATCACTCTAAAAGTATGCCTATGATTATTGTATTGTTAAAATAAGTTAATAACTAATTACAAAACATGTAATAAGTAAGACTACATATGGTAGAGCAGGAAAAGGGCAATAAGCGATTTTTTATATACATCTCAATTTACTCGTGTACCCTACATTTATCGTATGATTTATCAGTGTCACAATTGAGAAATAAAACAGGATGGGGAAACATGCTGACTATTAATGGTCCCTTGCTGAAACTACATATTGTTGGATGTACCTATCAATTTTGGGGTAATTGTACTCAGAGACGACTATTTTAAATTCCATGTTCATTGAAACTACACCTTACCAACTTGCCTTGATGTTTCAGTCTGCATAAAATTATCTATATCATAATGGCTGTGAAGACTTCCTGTTTGTATTTATTGAGTTCATTTATACTTTGTTGATTAGTGTGATTTAGTATTACTTCCCAAAAGTTTGCTTCGGTTGGTTTGTAGCTTGAATAGCCATTGTAGATGCTGGAAATTTCTAGAGCAAGTAAATAAATTATATAGAAATGATAAAAAGGAAAGGAATACTAAGTGCATTAAGAGTCATTTGTATTGAATTTGTTTTGGGGGGCAGATTTTCGGTTTAGACTGTACCTTCTGGAATTTGGTTGGCATATATGTAAGAAACGCATGCTAAGAAAAGAAAATTTAAAGAACATATTTCTAAAAATAAGGTGGTCTGATCATACATCTAATTAGTTGCATTCATATATAACTAATGTCAAATCTTGATAGATAATAGTTCTTCCAGTACATATGTATCAACGCACCATTGAATTAGAATTTAGCATACTAAAAACTATGTACATTTCATCTCATTACAAAAGAAGGGCCCATTTCTACCATCACAAAATCTCTTCACATATTCATCGTCATGATATATTCACCGCGTATATCTTTTTATGCGTTCAACAAAATCTATGTACTTTTTCTTTTTTGGGTACTCTTGACCACTTAAAAATTGAGAAATGTATACGTGATGAATATACCATGATGATGAATTGCTGATGGTGAATTACTAGACAATGAATTTTCCTAGAACCGTTCTTTCTTATTCTATTTTTTTTTACAATATCTTGTAAAGCAATCTAGCATCCCTCATTCCTGGGTTTGATTTTTCCTACTTATACAGCACATGACCTATATCTGTTCTACTTATTTATCCTTGAGATTGTCTTGAATAAGTCTTTCACAATTTATCAGCCTTTCTGTACTGCTTTACGGCTTTTGGTTGCTGATTTGCGTCCTCCAAAAGCACAGCATTATGTGGTTTACTTGCTGTATGTAGTTTTGATTGTTAACCGTGTGGGTGCTTGAGGCTCCTATGTTTAATCTAACTCTAATATCACTGACAAAATGTAGTTCTATTTTATTGTTTCAAGAATTAAAGATTTAAATTTTTATTTGTGAGGTAGTGAAGAAGGGTTTAACTGCAACAAAGGTTAATAAACATTTTGGTTAATATATCAATTGTTAGAAGACAGTTCTGATTGGTTAGATAATTTTGGTCACAGCCTCCTGCTAGGATAAGATGACGTTGTTATCAAAGTTCTACATTTTTTTTAGTTACTGTTTTTTTTTTAGCATAGTTTGCATTGGTTGGCAGGGAGCCTGAATTCTGTAGATAGGTATATTTTTCGGATTTGAATGAAATATTGACATAAAGGAGGGGTAAAAATTTGATTTGAATAAAATATTGATAAAATGTTAAAATTGTTAATTTTGTGACATGAGAAGAGTTGTTGGATGTGAGATGCTGGCTGTAAGGAGGAATTAAATCAATAAGAATATAGGAAACCAGAGTGCTTTATTTATTTTAATTATGTACAAATAGATAGTTCAGAGAATGTTTGGTTGATGATAGGTATTTTAAATTTGAATGTGAAAAAAACTGTCTTTTAGAAATTTTGTAAAACAATTGTTAGAATTTGAGATTTATAGGAGTTTTTTTTTTTTTTTTATAGTAATTTATTGTTTTTATTTTAAGATGGTAAATATAGTAGGTACATCAGAATTATTGTTTTTTTTTTATTTAGATGAGATAAATTTTACTTCTTCAAATATGTGTATGCAGATTTGTTAAAATCTAAGGATTTGTAAGAAATTGTGAGTGGGAGGTATGAAAGAACTTGATGATATTAATTTGTTAAGTATCCAATAGAAAAGGAAACTTAAGCAAAATAAGTGAAAGAATTTGATAATATTAATTTGTACATTTAAAATAGGCATGACAAGTTCTTGTAAATGCATATCAAGGTGTTCATAGTACTAAATTACAATCAGAAAAAGTTTTGAAAAGGTCAAAATTAGTCCAAATGAATTAATTAATGAATTTTTACAAAAGTTGAAGGGATGATAAATAAAATAGGAATTAAGAAGATGATTTAAGTAATCAACATTTTCTTGAGAAAATTTGAAGAAGTTTGCCTCCAAGATATGACAATGTTGTTTTCATGATAGAAATTTTAAAAGGTCTTACAACTATGGAAATTGATTAGTTAAATGGCATTTTATTAATTGTAGAAGAACAAATGAAAAATAGTGACGAAACTTTAGCTTAGGCATTTGCATCTAAGAAAAATATAAGAGATAAAAAGCAAAGAAATTCTAAAGGTTTTCATAAACATGGCAATGAATATTATTTCAAAAACGAGGATAGAGGAGAGGTGAGTCTAGTCATAACTCAAGAGGTAGGCGCTATGATCGAGGAAGATATTTTGGTTTTCATGGAAGAAGTAACAATTATAGAGGTAAAAGTAGAGATATTGGTAGAGAGGAAAGGCATATCCATTATTTTCATTGTAATAAGTTTGGCCATTATGATTTTGAATGCTAGCATAAGCAATATGCTCACAATATTATAGAATATACACACAATATGTTCCTTTCTTATTTGAATACAAGTTTCAATGAAGATATTTTGTGGTATATTGATTCTAGTTGCTTTTCACATGTGACTTCTGATGAAAAAATATTCATTGATCTAGATGAAAAACATTCTTCAAGGAGTAGAGCTAAAATACTAAGCCAAAACGAAATGTCTCTGAGCGGGAGTGTTGCCGCACAACAGGCAATTTTTGCTAATAGGTCTATGCACGTCGGGACTGCGATTGGGTCTAGTTCTCCTAGGAGGTCGCCAGACGTGGCTCCTGGTGTGGGTGGGGTGTGCATGGACAGGGATTGCTCTATCCTCCAGCTTTCTCCAAATGGTGACGACACTCTAGGCTTAGTCATGGCTTCTGATGGGCTCGATCTGGTGGTTTGTGACGACCCTTGTTTAAATCCTACCAAGGCTCGGTTGAATGGTGGTTGTGCAAAGCTTGGGTTGGGTGTGGTTCCCTCTCTTCCTGTTGCTCCTGCTTCTGGTGCTATGGGAGCTTTGGTGGGCTCTGATCCTAGTGTTGTTTCCCAGGTGGATGCCCCTCTTGCTGGGGGTTCTCCTTCTGTGGGTAGGGTGAAGTATTTCTCTGAGGTTGCTAAAGTAGGTGCTCGACCTCCTTCTCAGTCTCGAGTTTGACCTCTGCCCTGTGCTCGTGGTCTGTGGACCTGAGGTTTCTGAGAACGAGGATTTGTACTTGAAGTAGGGTGTGGTCTGCAGGTTTAATGGCTTGTGGCCCTCCCTTCCCGATCTCCATGGCTAGGTATCTGACTCCTGGAAGTCATTGGTCTTTGGTGAGATTGAGCTCTATCCCAATGCAAGGGATTTATTTTTAGCAACCTTTGCCTCCTTCGCTGAGTGTGACTATGTGTTGGGCAGGGGGTGGATGTGGGGTATTCATTCACTGTCCATCAAGCCTTGGTATCATTCATTCAATCCCCTTATGAAGTCGTTGAATACCAGAACAGTTTAGGTCTGATTGTCGAATCTCCCTCTTCAGTTTTGGGAGGATTCTTGTTATGAGGCTATTGGCAACACCATTAGCCTCTTTCTGATGGACTTTACGACTCAAGAGATGGGACATACTACGATAGCTCGTTTATTAGTTGATTTGGACATCTCCAAACCTCTCCATGGTGATGTAGTCTTATTGGTGGACGACAAACCTTGGAAGCAACTCTTGGACTATGAGGGTCTCCCCTTTCGGTGTAGGAGATGCTTCTCTATGGGTCATTTGGCATGTAACTTCCCACAAGCTTGCCGCAAAGGTGTTGCTACTTGGTGGAAGGATGCTCTCCTAGATCACCTCATGGTGGGTTCTTCTCCTTTGGATGTTTCTTCTGTGGAGTATGACCCTATTTCTTCTCCTCAGGAACCTCTGTCTGCTCCTCCTCTAGCTAACCTTCTTGTGGAGCCTCTGTTGGCTCGATCTGCTGACGCTGTTTTGTCTGAGCCTGCCCGAACTTCGTTGCTTGCTTTTTATGGTCTTTCTCTTGATCCTCTTTCCTCCACTATGCTACTACCGTCACCCCTATTGTGTGGTGACTCCTTGCCATTGGTGGCTTCAGTTGATCCACTTCTCTCGCCTCACTCAGTGGACTTGGATTTTGAGTCTTCCTGGTCTTTTGCGTTGAGAAAGAAGAAGGAACTCCCTCGATCTGTCGCATCTTCACGACCTAGGGTTAAGGGAGTCAGATTAGTCCCCTCAGATTTTGGGGTTGTCTAGTCCTTGTCTGTACTTCAACAATTGTTTATGTGTGGTATGTCCTCTTTTCCTAGTTCATTTTTTGTTTGAACTAGCTTCTTTTTTTGGCCCTATGGGCTTTCTATGTAAAGGGTACAACACCTTGTAAATGTTGCTTATCTTATCAAAAACATAATAGTATTATTGTGTTTAGGGGATAATAAATCACATAGAACTAAGAAAAGGAACAATTGAAGTAACTAATGAGAATTATAAAATTAAGTATATTTCAAACACTTCATTAGTTCCTATTCTAAAAAAAATATGTTCAATTGGTCAAATAATTATCAAGTTATTTTTTATAGGAATGATTCTATAATCAAAGATAAGTCGCTAAAAATGTAGTGGTTGCACAAGCACAAATGATTGGTGATCACATGTTTCCCCTTTGCTTTTCTTCAAGTAATCAGATATTGAGTACTACAAAATTGCATGATAGTTACTTATGGCGTCAAAGTTATGGGCATTTTAATTTTGGTGGTTTACTATTACTTAAGAAGAAATGTATGATTGAAGGTTTTCCATTTATTAAGAATAAACAAGAAGATTGTGAAGAATGTTTGTTTGGAAAACAACATAGAACTACTTTTCTAATTGGTTTGTATAGAAAGACTAGAAGACACTTAAAGTTATTCATATTGATTTGTGTGGTCCTATGGATACTCTCTCTCTCTCTCTCTAAATAAATCCAAGTAATTTTCCAATTTTATTAAAAAAATTTCTCATAAAATTTGGATATATTGTTTGGGGTGATCCCACAACAGTGGTTTACAATTTTTGGCCAAACTGGACACTAAAATAGTTTTTCTTAACTAAATCTTCACTTTTGGGAACCTATAGCAGCTAAACCGTGAGGAATTTGAAGATGATGCAAACTAGAGTTCTGTGACATTTTGTCTGTAGATTCTAAATATATTTTTTTCAAAATTTTTGGAATCAGATTGCACTTCTTTTTCCATCTCCCTCAAAAACTAGTTTTTTTTTATAAAATAACATTTTTAAAAAGTGATGCTCACCGTATAACACATAACTTTTTTCCATGAAGGATAAAATTCAATTCTTTCAAATTTAGATTTGTAACCGATATCTAGTGCTTCCACTTGGTTAGATAGTTTTTATTGAATTTTTTTCTTTAATCAAGTTTAAGTGAAACCAATTACAATTAGGACATATAACGCATAACTTTTTTGTATGTATTGAAATTCAATTTTTGGATCAAGGACTTCAATATACGGTGCAATCATATTTTCAAAATTTTTTTGATAATCTTTTATTTTCCACATGTGTGTAGAACAGGAGCTTGATTTTAGGTGAAAACTTACATTCAAAATAAAAATAAATATAACAATAAAATTAAATTTATTTAAAATTATACTTTTTGAGAAGCTTATAATAAGGACTACATACTTACAAAAACTAAATTTTAAATGAATTCATTTGATCCCCCAAAAGGTAAATCAAAAATAGTTTTTTATCAACATTTTGATAAGTGTAAATGAGACTCTGTTATAGGTATGGTTTAAAACTAGTAGGTTTCTATCCAAAGGTGTTTGATCTAAGGTAGTTTGATCAAACCCTCTTCAATTGGAATTCTTTAAATGGAACTTTTTAAGGCTTAAATCATTATATTTTCTAAAAATATGTGATTTCAACAAAAATCAGAATCTCCGAGAAATTGTAAACTAGCTTTGTGGGATCACCCTTTGGCTAATAAATTAGAAAATATTAACAAGTTTTTTGATTGCAAATAGTTAATAAAAAAGTGGTCAATACATTAAGCTCATCGGATCAGATAATGGGGGTAAGTATAGGTCAAATGTATTTTTGGATTTTTGTAGACAACATGGGATTCAAAGATAGTTTACCACTTCTTACGCTTCACAACAAAATGGATTTGTTGTGAGGAAGAACATGACTATTGTTGAAATGGCTAGAAGTGTGATGGAAGAAAAGAACATGGATAAAAAAAAATTGGGCAGAGGTAGTCACTACTCTAGCCTATTTTTTGAATAGGAGTCCCACAAAAGTAGTTTATGGGATGACTCCTGAATAAGCTTGGTCTAATTTTACACAATTTTTTACTCATCTAAAGGTGTTTGGTTATGTTGCTTATGCACATATGTACCTAGAGAAAAAAAGATGGATTAAAAAAACTTCAAATGTAGTTTTATTGGTTATTTTTATGAAAACAAAGCTTATTATGATTATGTCAATAAGAAATTAATCATAAGTAGAGATGTCATATTTTATGAAAGAGCATAATATATTCTTGATGAAAAAGATGAATATTGTGATTGATTTGAAGCAATCTAAATCTCTTATAAATAATATAGGTGAAGAAGAATCTCATCTACTTGTTTTATGAATCAAAAGTAATTGATAATGAAAAAGCATCATTCTCGCATGTGGAGAAAAGGAGATATAAGAAATACTATAGAAGAATTGAAAGAAGTCATCCTCCATCACTCATGTTGGGCATTAATTTTGATAAGATGACTACAAGGTCCTTATAAAGAATTAACTATGTTCTCACAACTCAAGTTATACAAAATGATGGGCTAGAAGATTTTGCAAAAGCTATTGGAAAAGAGTGAAATGTTGTCTATTGAATGAAATGACACTTGGGAGTTAGTCGAATTTTCCCTAGCGAGGATGTTGTGGGTACAAAATGAATCTATAAAACTAAGTATAAATTTTATGGGAGAATTGATAAGCACAAGGCTAGATTGATTGCAAAAGAGAATATTCAATAGTTATGTATTGCTTAGACATAAACTTTTGCTCCTGTAGCTAGGATTGATACTACTAGATTAATCTTGTCTTTAGCTACTAAAAACGGATGAATTGTTTATCAAATATAAGCTAAGAGTGCATTTTTGAATTGTCATATTGATGAAGAATTTTATTTTTCTCAACTGCAAGGTTTTGAATTACCTTCTAATGGAAATTTTGTTTAGAGGTTGAAGAAGGCTTTGCATGACTTGAGACATGCTCCCCACACCTAGTATTCTGAATTTGACTCTTATCTTCAACACAAATGTTTGGTAAAGATTCAATATGATTTTAATCTTTACATTGGACATTCTAGTGAGGATATTCGTATTCTTGTTCTATACATGGATGACCTGCTATACATTAAGAATAATTCCCCTTTGTTTGCATAATTTAGGGAAACTATGGTTTCAAAATTTGAAATGATTGATTTACGAAATTTGCATTATTTTCTTGGTCTTAAAGTTCAACAACATATAGGAGGTATATTTTTGTCACAACAAAAGTATGTTTTAGATCTTCTTTAGAGGTTTCTCATGTAAGATTGTAATTATGTGGCCACACCTATGAAATTTGGACCTTAGTTTCTATATTTTGATGATTTTGCTTCTATGAGTCCCACTCTCTATAGTTGGATATTTCCCACTACCAGACTAGATATCACATATGTCATAAGCCTAGTTTCTAGGTTCATGTCAAAACCGAAGGAGACACATTAGAGTGTTGCTTAAAGGATTCTTAGGTACATCTTTAAGGGACATTGCATTATGGTCTTCATTTTCAACATTCAAAGGAGAGTAAATTGGTTGGACATATTGATTTTGATTGTACAGGCTCTATAGATGATCAAAAGTCTACTTCTGGTTATACTTTAAGTCTTGGTTCAATAGTTATTTCTTGGAAATCCAAGAAATAGCCCACAATATCTCTTCCACTTCTATTGCTTTTCAAGTTGTTTGGTTGAGGAGAATATTACAATATCTACAATAAATATAAGATGGCCCCATAGTGTTGTATTGTGATAATAAAAGTACTATTCAAATGAGTAAGAATCCAATGTTTCATAGTAGGACTAAGCACATTGAAATCCGACACCACTACATCTACTAGTTGATTCACCTAGGCTTGATTGAACTTTTATTTAAAATGTGCAAACATGCATATCTATTTTATAAATAAAAATTTTAATATACAATTTTCTATATTTTAAAAAATATTTTTCAAAAGCTTATGTGTAATCAAATATTATTACAATTGTTTTGTCCAAATAGTTGCTTATCTCCCCAAAACCATCTTAAATGTTTAGATAATATATTTATTTTTCAATCATTTCTAACACTTTCGGATTATTTTAATAATTAGCAATAAGTTCCCTTCATTTTTTTTCACCATCCCTTTTTAAATATTTTTTCTTTAAAAAGGAACAATTACATTCTCTTTAAATTTTATAATTCTATAAAAAAAAATCAATAAAAATAATATAGATCATTTGTCAACATTTCTAAAAGTTTATCTCCAGTAGCTTTTCCTCTTTTTTTTTTTGAACATCTTAAGAAGTTTCTTAGATACTTAAGTTTTTCAAACTATTTATTCATAAATCTATTATCTAATATGACTACACCAATCAAGGTTACATGGCTTTGACTTACATGTAATTATTTTGAGAGGTGATATGATGTATTTTGTCTATATTATATAGTTTGAGTATTTGAAAGGTCTCTTTAAAATGAGTTTTCTATAACTAGCCAATTCTTTGAAACTTCATTGAGAGTCTTTAAACATTTTTCTATTAACTTAAATTTTTTGGAACATCGATAAGTTTCTTAGACACCTCCTTAAACTTTTTCAAATTATCTCTCCAAACGCATTATTGAAAATGACTTCACCAATTAAATTTAGATGGACTTAACTTACATATATTTATTATAAGAAGTGATGGATACATTTGATCAATTATCTACTTTATGTACTAGACAAGTTATTTTATTAAAAAATACATTTCTATAATAGACAATTCTTTTGATTTTCATTGAAATTTTATTATACATTTTTTCACTAATTTTATATTTCATTTTAAAATATTAAGAAATTTCGTATACACCTTCTTAAACATTTTTTAAAGATGCATTTTGTCCATAACGTAATTTGTCTCGAAAAAAAAAAATCTTTCCCTAGTCATTTCTTCACAGTGTCCATTACAGCTCATGGTGGCTTCGTAGTAATAATTAGGAATGTTCATGAGATAAATATCAATGTTTTGTTTTCATATATTCGTAGATATTAATGTAATTGATGGTGATATTTAAACTATATCTTAGCTGTGAAGAATTGCCTTGAATTTCCTTGAGACTTCCACATTTTGATATGAATTTGTGGTAGGAGGCCACATGGTTTTTCCCTCAGTGATTTTGCACTGAAGTATTTCTTGTGTACCATATCCTATTGCACTACTGACATGATTGACAGATATATATTGTGTATATGCGAGGCTATTTCCATAAAAGTTTTTTTTTTGTTTTTTTCCAAATTTATAATTGACTCATTTATAAACAAATTAAATATAATGATGAAAGTTATATATTAATGTTATTTTTATTTAGTTTAAAATTTATTTTTATGAGAGTATATTGATATGTAGATATATTAATAAGTGATGTGATTTTTGTGGGAATTTAAGTTTTTTGTTTTATATTATTTGCTTATTACACATTCTTTTATATATTTATTTTTTGTTTGATTTTTATGATTCACATATCTTTATACATTAAATTATATTTTTAGATTTTTAATTTTCACATTGATTTGGCTCATTTTGATGTTTGACGTCATTTCTACAATTGTGGGGTTGAAGACTTTGACCCTTTCAAACTCAAAATTGATTTGCTTTACCCATACTCTTTCTACATAAGGATGACTAAACATGTGATTATATAATATGTTATTATGTCCTTGTATTTAAACGCATCATATGCATTTATTTTAGACATCACTTAATCCTACTCTATTTAACCATTCTAAGCATTATAATTTGCATTTAAAGAAGAGAACACTTTAGTTTGGTGTACTAAAATAAATCTTGATTATATAAGTATTCTTAGATCACATGCATGTTTAAAGAGTGTTATTTGTTATTGTACATATGCATTTTATGAATGTGTTTCCTAGCAACATAACAACCTTACCAAGGTATTTATAAATGTTATGAGTCTTAGAGCATATGCAAGTTGACCTAGAAGAATGTGTTTCCTAGCAACATAACAACCTTACCAAGGTATTTATAAATGCTATGAGTCTTCAATACTAGAAAGGAGAAAAGAAAACACAAATCATTCATATGAGCATCACAACATAGTTTTAAATTGCAAAGGGTCAAGTTTGGACTTAGAGGATGAATCTATGACCATAGATTTGATCCCACATAGAATATTATGTTAGGTCTTGCACAAACACAAAGATTGTATTTATAGAGTAGGTAGTAGCTTGATTCTAATATATTCATCATTGGTAGACATTCTTTGGTCAAAGAGCTAAGTACACCTATCCACTATATTTAATTTCTAAATATAGTTGTTGCAATTAATCTAATTTATTAGTCTCAACTATCATTAATTAATCTAGGATAATTTATGAGCATGCATATATATCTTATTAAATTGACCTAGATTAAGAATTAAGGAAATGCTATTTTCCTTTACACATATTATAGTTATGCGTAACTCCAAAATTATTATTTATATATTACAAAATTTTATCAAGAATCTCAATATAAACACAATTTATTTGACCTTAAATAAATGATTTTCATATTATTGTGAAGGAAAATATGTTTTCCTTACAATTAACCTAAGATAATTAAGTAAATGCAAACAAGAAAGCATGAATATCCTATAGTTGTTGTATGGTTGGGTTTGTCTCTCTTTTGTTCATGTTGGTCAATGATTTTTGTTTCTAGTGATCAAATCTTGTTGTTTTCATCCTTTGATGATACAAATGTAATCCTTCTTTTTTAATTTATAAATATACCATATGGCTATACCATTTTGATTGATAGAAAAAGTAGTATTGAGATTTAGATTATTATTATTATAAACTATATAATAATAATTACTAATGAATGTGTATTAAGGATAGTAGATTCAAGAGGACCTTAAGTGTGTGAAGCATATATACTAAGATGACCTCCAAACTCAAACTATTTTGATGAATGAAATCATTACTAAGTGTCATAATAGTATACTCATAAAAAAATATGATATCACAATGCAAATTATAATGTTATTGTTAACAAACACTAAATTCAATCACATTTACTTTAGAACTATGATTAAGACCTAGCTACAATAAGTTAAAATTGGGTGCCTTCATGGTATGTGGAAACATTTAATTACAATAACCTACTAACATTATAGATAAATCTACTCAACTTGGGTGAATTAGATCAAATATATATAGATGGGTACAATGTTGCTCTCAAATCAATGAATCTCTACCTATTATGCCTAAATCTATTCATAGTTATGGTTTAAAAGGGAACTTGTTAGGATATAATGTGTTTTGTTATAGGCTCTCTAATATATTCATCTCATTTATAAATGGTGTCCTAACCCAATATTTTAGAGCTCTAACTAAGAAGGGTTCCATTGTCCCATGGCAACACTATCCCATCTACAAGATATGAAGAGAGTAACTTCCTAATGTTAAATGCTAACTAGTACACTTCATATTACAAATGGTTATGGTGAGGCTTCTACTAACCTCAAAGGGTATTCCAATATATGAAAAAGTATGTGGAAGATCAATTTCATCTATATATGTTGTTTAAGGCTTGAGTATTAGACTTGAAGCACCCTCACTTCACTAGACCCTTTATTGAGAACTTAACTTAGCCAAAAAAACTATCTTATAATATCAAATATTAAAACCTTTAGCACAAGGTTTCTAACCTAGACATGTATTAAAAAAAAGGGGGTAGAAATGGTTAGTACCATACTATATTCACCATTTTTATCACCAAGATCTTGTAAAGGTGAGGTGAGAGACTATAGTGGGTAACTATAGTGAGCCACTAAACTATTATTGTTATTGCAACATGTGACCCTAGAAAGATCTTTGATACTAAATAATGGGATCCCACCTACTAGAAAATAATAAATGGAATTATAACATGCAAAAAAGAGCACAATATTCAAAATATGTTATAAATATGCTCATATGAATAACAAAAACATAATCCTCTTCAAAGGGCCTACCTCCTTAATAACAAAGTTTTGTTACAAAACATGATTCCAAGATTATATTTACTTTCATTGCAACACCAATATAAATCTCCTAGAAAAAGTGACTTGAGAGGTACAACCATTGTGAAATAAATCTACACAATGTAATATTACTTTAAAAAATATATTATAACTATTACAATGCTCAAAAAATTATGACTTGGAGCTCTTAACAATTGCACTTGTATATGCACTTCTACTTAATTAAAAAAAGACATAATTAATATATGATTTAATATCCATAATTCAATGTAATTTTATTTAAAACATGCAAAATTGTATATTTGTTTTATAAATAAATATTTTAATAAACATTTTTTTATAAAACGTATAAAAGAACTATTACATTCTCTTTAAATTTTATAATTATAAAAAAAAATTAATAAAAACAATAAAGATCATTTGTCAACATCTCTAAAGGTATGTCTGCACTAAGTTTTCCTTTTTTTTTTTTGAGCATTAAGAAGTTTCTTAAATACTTAAGTTTCTCAAACTATTTATTCCTAAATCTATTATCTAATATGACTACACCAATCAAGGTTACATGACTTTGACTTACATGTAATTATTTTAAGAGGTGATATGATGTATTTTGTCTATTATCTAGTTTATGTGTTAGAAAAGTTACTTTAAAATGAGTTTTATATGACTAGCTAATTCTTTGAAATTTCATTGAGAGGCTTTTTTATATTTTCCATTAATTTTATATATTTTTTAAAACATCAAGAAGTTTCTTAGACACATCCTTTGACATTTTCAAATTATTTCTCTCCAAACATATTATTGAATATGACGTCACTAATTAAATTCAGATAGCTTTGACTTACATATAACTAGCACTTGCACCAGAAGGGGTGCAAGGGTTACGCCGATAGAAAAGTATATGTAATTTAACATGCTTAGGAGGCATATTCTTTATTTTTCTTTAAGAACTGAAGCTCAAAATATAAAAACATATAGAGAACATCTTTGACATGTTTTGCATACTAAGGAGAAGGAAACCTAAAGGCTTGTTCAATCTAATTTATATCATGTTGGTAAGGTAAAATGATTAGCATCCATCCTCAATCAATAAAATCAACAAACAAACTATTAACTAAATTGATAGGAAATTAAATCCTAAACACAGTTACACCCAACTAGTAGGAAGTAAAAATAAAGTATACAACTATGCCATGTACTTGAATAAGTGATAAGAACAATTACATGACATTCATGACTTGCCATGGATTGGATATAGCTTTATGAAATAGAACAACTGAAAAATAGAAAATTTTGAGCCATAGTTTTTCTTAAGAGAAATATATACCATTGCAATAATAGGCATGCTTGTGAGATATCATATACAATTAGCTTACCTTGAATTGCTAAAAATGTTGATTTATGCCAACAATTCTAGAAACTTGCAAACCCAAATCAAAATGATCCAATGAGAATGACCAATGAGCATGGTAACCATACCCGAAAGCCTTTTGTAGTGACCTGATGGCCTTCAATGTCTTTGAATCCTATACAAAATTATAGTGGATGTCTTTTTAGAACTTGGAACCAGTTTACTCAATACATAAGCCCTTGATCATATATCAATTACAAGTTCAAGAGAAATGTCACCATCTACATCAAAATTACTAAAGCTTCTACTTGTTTCATGTAGATAAATCTTCTTCCCTTCAACCATTATGGACATAGTGTGCTAGCTCTTTCTCGACTTGATAGTATTCTTACAACTACATCCACATTGAAAAAATTATTTGTCAATCTCTTGGACTTAAAATTTTGACAGATAAGGCTACTGCTTCTGAACATACATATCATGTAATGCCCCGTCTTATAACCTAAGGAATGTTTCAATTGTCTATAAAAGTGATTTTTTTTTTTTTAAAGTAATAATATTAACTTAATTAGTTGCATACATTCTCTAAGTTACGCGACGTCACACTACTTGAGATTCCATAGACGACTTTAGTATTTAGCATTGCATAGATTTAATTAACATAAACTAAAAAGTAAACATTGCATAACATTTGAATTCCATTTATGATAGTATAAAGTACAAATACAATTCTTACATTGTATTTGAAATCACATTACAATACTCATTCTTCAGATGAGGTAGATCAAATAATAGATTACAATTACATTTTACAAATGTTCACCTCATAAACAATTGAGGGATGTTTCAAATACAAGATTTTCAATGATGCAATAAAGAAAGTACATATATATCCAAGTACGAGCTCTCCATCCATGAAGCTCTCATTGCCATGATCATAAACTGGGGACCCAACGAAGTAAGGTGCACATTCCACCCAACCATGTGGTACCCGTAGGTCCACCCCCCGTGCTAGGAGATAGTAATATGGTTCCCTAGACATAATCTACTAACCCTAGACACAAGTACATACCTAACTGATGATTACATTGCTTCCAGAATTAAGACAATCATATTTGTTAAGTTCACAAGGTTAACTGTTATTTTAGGTGGAGTACAATCACAATGTTGCAAAGGTTACCCTGGTGTTTCTTCCTAGGTTCCACCCCCAACTTGGGTTACCCTGGTAACCTCTTACGAAACCTGGCCCCACATGCAAACTATTGCGGAATCGAATATCTTTTAAAGTAACAAGATATCAATTTTCCATTCCAGGCCTTCTCAACTTATAATCAAGACTGAATTAGCTCTTGAGTCTATAAGCGATGCATATTAATCTTATTAAAGATTTTAATCTAACTACTGTGTTGTTTAATTTTCACTAACTTACTAACTCTTTGTAAGTTACCCTGGCACCACTTTGTGTGCCGGCCCTCACACAGAGCCACTCCCCTAAACATAACAAAGGAATCTAAGTTTCCTTGACTAAGGTAAACAAGGTGTACAAAATTACAACATATAATTCTACACTTTTCATAACGAACATCAATGTCTATGTTCATAAAATCAGGTGACTAAACACCATGCAAAACCACGTACACAACCTTAGTCAACACAAGAATTCTACTTAAACATTCACAACCCCCACGTTATACAACTTTTCTGGAAAACTTGTACATCTAAGACATTCCCAATTTGCCCAATAAAGAAACACGATTTAAAGCAAATCAGGAAAAATAAACATCTACTATTCGGATTTACTAAATCCAATCATTCAAAAATAATTAGCAAGAAATTATAACAACTTGATCGTAATTCTTTTCTCAAACAATAAAGAAAATTGCATTAATTTATTCTAATTTTTTTTTTAGCTTTCTCAATTTCACATAAAAATAAATAAACTAAATCCTCTTTTTAAATCAAATTTTAAAGAAAATTTATTCACATGCATTCCATGCACTTATATAATAAAACATTATTTGAATATTAATTTAAACAAGTAACAAATTATATATATATATATATATATATATATATATATATATATATATATATATATATATATATATATATATATATATATATTATATATATATATATATATATATATTTATATATATAATTCATTAAAATTCGAATATGTAAAAGTTCATATTTAAATGATAGGAAAGGATTTATTTTAAATTTTATCCAAGCTGAAACTTAACACTCAGCTGCGTCACTGTTTACAACAGGCGACGGCTCCCACAGGGGTCGGCCTATGTAAAGGCGGTGAGCTGGGAGTTGCTCCCACCGTCACCTCCCTTAGGGGCGGCGACTGTGGGAGCGGCCGCAACCTTCTCCCACCGTCGCCTCCTTTAGGGGTGGCAACTGTGGGGAAAAACCCCCGCAGCCACAAAAACACACAGGGTTTCATTTTATATATTTTTTAATCACAAAAATTCTGACGAAATAAATTCGCGTACAACGATTTTAACATAAAAATTCACTGCTATTTAAAATAAGATAATTATATATATATACGTATTTGTATATGTATGTATATATATTTAACACTAATATATATATATATATATATATATATATATATATATATATATATATATATATATATATATATATATATATATATATATATATATATATATATATATATATATATATATATATATACATATATAAAATTTAAATAGCAATATAATACTGTAACTGGGCAATAATTTTCAACAAAGTTTTCAACAAAAAATTGAAAAAGCTTCAAATATGAACAATTTATTCCCAAATTAGTGAATTCATTAATTGAGGTTTTTATTACAAAACCCCAAATTAATCATCAATTTTAACGGATGATTTTAACATTAAACCCTTCTAAGATTTTGTCAATTTCTTCTGTAGATTTTCTATTGTTAAAATAAATCTCTGTTTTGCTCTTTGATTTCTCTATAATACTTTGTTTTCATAATTTTCACAGAAAGGAAATCAAAATTTTACAGAATTTATTTTACAAAAATCTCTGAGAAGAAATACAGCTTTCACAAAACAAATATTTCCTAAAAGAAACAAAATAAAATACAAAGGAAAATACCTGTTTTCCTGTAACTTGAAATATGTCTGTAGAAGAAAATTCTTTGCTGCCTTTGCGTGCAATCCTCCAAAACTTCTCTAGAAAAAACCCAAATCCAAAAGGAAGCTAAAACCAACCAAAAAGATCTTCCAACCAAAGAGATCTTCCAGAAATATACAACAATACAAAGGAAATCACAAATTCTTTAAAAACAATTTTAACAGCAGAACACTATTCTTTCATTTC
The DNA here is from genome assembly GCA_007258455.2 of Sequoia sempervirens. Lineage (NCBI taxonomy): Eukaryota > Viridiplantae > Streptophyta > Pinopsida > Cupressales > Cupressaceae > Sequoia > Sequoia sempervirens. The sequence goes on from VDFB02271358.1 coordinate 153,814,407, forward strand.
CCGTGAAGAAATGGTAATCCTCTATTTTTCCCAAAATCCCAGATAACATCCGAGAAAATCCTCAACAAGAAGTAATTAATTCCACTAGCACACATGTCGATAAGAAAAAAAAAAATCTTTTAACAACCTCACGGCAATCTTTCATTTCTTCCTTATCAAGATTTGCATTTTTTTTTTAAATAATTTATTTATTTTCAAATTTCAAAACACAAATTTCCCTTTTCTTTATTTAATTTATTTATCAACTAAAATACCATTTCCACATAATAATTAATTTCAAATTTAAATCTATTCACACAATTAAAGCAACTTTAATTTAATTAATTAATTAATTTAATTAATTAATTAATTTAATTAAATGAATTTAATCTTAATGATTAAATTACTTAACCAAACAAACTAATTAATTAATTAAATAAAATGTAAAACCTTATTTTCAACATTTAAAATTAATTTAAATCCACAGTAAATTAAAGAATAATAAACTATCATTAAATTAACAAAAAATTTCTTTCAAAGCGATTGATCCAATAAGGGACAAACAAGACAACCAAAGACTCCAAACTAAAACTGACGATGTATTGTGACTGGGTTTAAGACTAGACTAGGATAAACCATGTTACTACCTCCCAATCAACATTTTCGTTGAGTCTTGACACGCTCAGACCTGAGTAACCAAATGGAGTCGGTGTCATGTACCTGCAATCCTACAATCAAACCAATAACATGCATATATATAATCCATTGTACAAACACATTGTGAGGAGAAAATCACAGAAATCATAGGGCACTCGCAAGCGAGTGATGCAACTCCGTTCTCCACACCAATACACATCACATCAGATTGACAAATTAAATAATAGTTAGTCCATCGTAAACATATATATAGCAATAACATCTGAAGGAAATATCTATGCTATCACAAAGCATGTCAGAAATCAATTATCACCATACAATGTATCATCATATCACAAAGTGAATCCATTGTCGCTGAAAATCAGTGATCAAAATATCCAAACCAAAGTACCAAAGTCTAACAGTGTGAAAATATGCTAACAGAAAACACAAGCAAAATGGAGGGGTACTACATCCTCCCCCCTAGGATCAGGCTTGCTCCTGAAAACCTGCGAACAGATAGGGATAAAGTTCCCTCATGCGTGTCGCATCCTCCCAAGTAGCATAAGCCTCATGGCTAAGATCCCATTGGACCCTCACCTGATCAACGTCTCGACCCCTGAGACCGAGCATCCGATGCTGTAGAATGGCCACGGGCTTCAAAGCCAGCTGCTCGTCCTCTACCTGTAACGCATTCCAATCAAGTACATGAGAAATGTCAGGATGATATGGTCTAAGAACTGATACATGGAAAACATCATGAATACATGACAAACTGGGTGGTAAGGTGAGTCGATACCCCACAGGACCAATCCTCTCTAGGATCTCAAATGGCCCAACGAAACGAGGCACAAGCTTAGAGCCTTTTCCATAACGGATTGGACTCTTTCACGGTCACACTCGAAGAAACACTCTATCACCAACTGCAAACTATCGGTCTATTCTATGTGCATCAGCATACTTCTTTTGCCTATCCTGTGCTGCTATCAAATGTTCTCTAATACGGTCAACCTGTTGCTCCATGTCTCGAAGCATCTCAGGACCAAGTAACACTCTATCCTCAAGTCGATCCCAACTCAAAGGAGTTCGACAAGGATGACCGTATAATGCCTGAAATGGTGGCATACCTATGGAACTCTTATATCCTTTATTGTAAGCAAATTATACTAAGTGCAAATAATCCTCCCAACGTGATTGTTGGTCCATTACGTACATTCTAAGCATATCCTCTAATATTTGTTAACTCTCTCTGTTTGTCCATCTGTTTGAGGATGATACGCTGAACTAAAATTCAACTGTGTACCTAGAGCATGTTGTAATGAAGTCCATAGGGCTGATGTATATACGAGATCTCTATCAGATATAATCCTACGAGGAATCCCATGCAATCTAACTATGTCCTCCATGAATATCCTAGCTATGGATGAAGCATTATATGATGATCGTACTGGTGAAAAATGAGGTACCTTAGTCAATCGGTCAACAGTTACCATAATGGCATCATGTCGACGTGATGACGTAGGTAACCCTACAATAAAATCAATAGATATAATATCCCATTTCCATTCAGGAATGAGATGTGGCTGTAGTAATCTAGCGGGATGTTGATGCTCAACTTTGACTCACTGGCATTCAAGACATCTCGATACATAGTCAGCAATATCACATTTCATACCAGGCTAGAAATACAATTGTCGAAGATCCGCATGCATCTTCTTAACACCTGGATGAGCTAAGTACGGAGCACGATGTGCTTCAGTCATAATTAATGTACGAAGACCCTCAAAATGTGGTACATAGATACGACCTAAATGTCGTAATATACCATCTGGTTCAAGAATATACCCTGCAAATTGACCTTCTAAAGGTCTACTAGATTCAATCTCCGACTTTACTTCCTGATACAATCTATCAATAGGAAGTGCTGCTAATATTTGACCTCTCAAATCTACTTCAAGAGTAGTAGCAGATATCTCATGTCGATGACGACTAAGAGCATCAGCCACTACATTCTCTTTTCCTTGAACATATTTCACTTCAAAATCGTATTCACACAAGAACTCCATCCACCGTCTCTGCCTAGCATTCAAGTTAGGTTGCGTAAAAATGTATTGTAGACTACGGTGATCAGTGTGAAGTTTGAAACGGTGACCCAATAAGAAATGCCTCCATCGAACTAATGCATGCACAACGGCAGCAAGTTCTAAATCATGAGTGGGATAGTTTAATTCGTGATCCTTGAGTTTGTGAGACTCATAAGCAATCACACGCCCATCTTGCATCAAAACTGCTCCCAAACCCTCTAAGGTTGCGTCTGTGCAAACTACAAAATCCTTAGTAGGATCAGGAACAATCAATATAGGCACATTAGTCAACTTTTCTTTAAGTGTCTGAAAAGCCAACTGACACTGCTCTGTCCAAACAAATTTCTTCCCTTTCCTCTGAAGAGAAGTAATAGGATGACCAATTCTAGAAAATCCCTGAAAAAACCGTCTATAATAACCAGCTAGACCCATAAAACTACGAACTTCACCTACATTAGTAGGCACGAACCAATCTATAATAGCCTGAATCTTTGAAGGATCCACAGCAATACCTTTTCCAGAAATCACATGTCCAAGGTATTTTACCTCAGTTTGAAAGAAGTCACACTTCTTTAGGTTCACATACAATTGATTTTCTCTTAAACATTGCAATACCTGTCTCAAGTGTTCTTCATGCTCCTTCATGTTTCTTGAATAGATCAAAATATCATCGAGAAATACAAGGACAAAGCGATCAAGGTATGTACGAAAAAAACCATTCATTAAACTCATGAATACTGATGGTGCGTTCGTTAAGCCAAACGGTACTACTGTGAATTCGTAGTGCCCATAACGAGTTCGAAATGCAGTTTTATGAATGTCAGCTTCAGCAATTTGCAATTGATGGTAACCAGATTTCAAATCAATTTTAGAAAACACATTAGCTCCCTTGATCTGATAAAAAAGATCATCGATTCTAGGCAAAGGATAATGATTCTTAATTGTAACCTTGTTCAATTGACGATAGTCAATACACGGTCTAAGTGACCCATCCTTCTTCTTTACGAAGATGACAGGTGCTCCCCAAGGGGAAACACTTGGATGAATAAAACCCTTGTCTAATAGTTCCTCTAACTGGATACGAAGTTCCTCTAACTCCTGAGTCGTCATTCTATATGGAGCTCTAGATATAGGCTCAGCTCCAGGAACTAGGTCAACTCTGAAATCAATATCCCTCTTCGGTGGCATTCCAGGTATATCATCAGGAAACACGTCAGCGAATTCCCTAAGAAAGGATGATCATCAAGAGATATCTCTCGACTCTCACCTTCTTCCAAATCAGTAACTATTGTTGCAAACAGTTGACAACCCTGATGAAGACATCTCTTTAATTGCATAGCAGATATCATCCACAAAGAGATAGGTCTTTGTATACCTATAATTTCCACTTTCGCACCTAAATCATTAATGCAACTAACTGTCTTAAGTTGACAGTCAATCACAGCACGATGAGATGCTAATCAATCCATACCTAAAACTATGTCATACGATCCTAAAGGTGTAATATGTAAATCCACTAAAGTAGTTAACGTACCAATTTTAAGTTCACAATTATGTACAAGGTTCTCTACTGCTACTTTCACCCTAGAGGTGAATTCTACCTACCACTTACCGCCATACTTTACCGCCACAAGACCACATCACTCAATGATGGTAGGTGAAATAAAGGAGTCGGTAGCTCCGGAATCAAAAAGAAAGGAAACACTAACACCATGTAACTTACATGAAGTCTCGACCACTGTGTTCTGGTGAACAGCTTGGCGATTATCAACCGCAGCATAAATTGTATGTGATCGTCCTGCATCACCCACTGTAGGATTTGAAACTATAGGTCGAGGCCCAATACCAGAAGAACCTCTCATCGAACACTGCCTAGCAATGTGTCCCTGCTGACCACACAAGTAATAACTAGTGCCTCTACCGAATCCTCTGCTACCCGAAGGTGTATTGGATTGCTGGAAACTACCTCTATTGATAGTAGACTAAGCACTCTGAGCAGACTGATCCTATCTATTGCGCTTGTTGCGCCACCAGTTGTGGTTCTTTCCTATCTACAGGCTATTACCTTGTTGTGGTTGTGGATTATTATTCTTTTGAGGTGTTCGCTGCTGCTGCTGCTGCCCACCCTTTGAGGGTGTTTGTTGGTTCCTAGAAGAACCCCCTGTCTATGCCTGTCCACCCCATGGACTAAAACCTGCTGCAGGAGCATTGCCTATCTGTACTCCCGTGTGACCACCTAACGCCATAACAAGATTCTCTTCCACTATTCGAGCCTTCTCCACATCAACTTCCATAGTCTTTGGCTCAAAGATTCTAACTCCACCACTAATGCAGGTGTTTAAGCCCCTGATGAAGTGTTGTACCAGCATCGCCTCATCATCTCCAACTCTTGCATACTGCTTGAGTTCATAGAATCTACATTCATATTGCTCAACAGATAGAGCCAACTGACGTAAATCATGAAACTCGTCAGCCCGTCGTTGCCTCTAGTGTTCCGATAGGAACCGTGCTCTAAACCTCTCTAGAAACATCTCCCAAGACACTGACCCAATATCTAAGTGGAGCTTCTTCTCCTCCAGGCACCACCAAGTAGAGGCGAATCCTCTTAGATGCATGATAGCGCATCTCGCTTGAGTATTGCTACCATAAGGGTGCATAGCGAAACATCTACCCAAGTCCAACAGCCAGGTCTCTGCCTCTAATCCACCTCCTGTACCATCAAAAGTAGGAGGGCATGCCCTCAATAAATCCTGCATGTGTCCTGCAGTAATAGCATCTTGATGCACTGTATCATCTACTCTCCTTGGAGATCTATCACACTCTCTAACTACCTCCTGCTCAACTTCCTGTCTAGTTCGAAGTCGAGCTAGGACCTCCTCTAATAAAGGGCGTATCTGTGAACCCTCTACTCCTGACTATTCAGGATTTTGTCCCTCATTCCTCTGATCCAATTGCCCTGCCTGATCACTCTGATGAGGGCTCAGAGGGGGAGTAACCTGAGGGATTGGCCCTTGGCCTCCACCTCGACCTCTACCATGACCTCTACCACGTCGTCTAGGCATGATCCTACACATAAACAATAACGAGTCTTAGATACTAATCAACCAAGGCTAACAGATAGCGACACTACGTACTAGGTCAACCTAATGGGTTCGCGATTACCCAGAGCATCCAGTGTTAGAAACCTTGGCTCTGATACCTATTTGTAATGCCCCATCTTATAACCTAAGGAATGTTGCAATTGTCTATAAAAGTGAAATAATTTTTTTTTAAAGTAATAATATTAACATAATTAGTTGCATACATTCTCTAAGTTACGCGACATCACACTACTTGAGATTCCATAGACGACTTTAGTATTTAGCATTGCATAGATTTAAGTAACATAAACTAAAAAGTAAACATTGCATAACATTTGAATTCCATTTATGATAGTATAAAGTACAAATACGATTCTTACATTGCATTTGAAATCACATTACAATACTCATTCTTCAGATGAGGTAGATCAAATAATAGATTACAATTACATTTTACAAATGTTCACCTCATAAACAATTGAGGGATGTTTCAAATACAAGATTTTCAATGATGCAATAAAGAAAGTACATATATATCCAAGTACGAGCTCTCCATCCATGAAGCTCTCATTGCCATGATCATAAACTGGGGACCCAACGGAGTAAGGTGCACGTTCCACCCAACCATGTGGTACCCGTAGGTCCACCCCTCGTGCTAGGAGATAGTAATATGGTTCCCTAGACATAATCTACTAACCCTAGACACAAGTACATACCTAACTAATGATTACATTGTTTCCAAAATTAAGACAATCATATTTGCTAAGTTCACAAGGTTAACTATTATTTTAGGTGGAGTGTCATCACAATGTTGCAAAGGTTACCCTGGTCTTTCTTCCTAGGTTTCGGCCCCCAACTTGGGTTACCCTTATAACCTCTTACGAAACCCGGCCCCACATGCAAACTATTGCAGAATCGAATATCTTTTAAAGTAACAAGATATTGATTTGCCATTCTTGGCCTTCTCAACTTATACTCAAGACTGAATTAGCTCTTGAGTCTATAAGCGATGCATATTAATCTTATTAAAGATTTTAATCTAACTACTATGTTGTTTAATTTTCACTGACTTACTAACTCTTTGTAAGTTACCTTGGCACCACTTTGTGTGTCGGCCCTCACACAGAGCCACTCCCCTAAACATAACAAAGGAATCTAAGTTTCCCTGACTAAGGTAACCAAGGTGTACAAAATTACAACATATAATTCTACACTTTTCATAACAAACATCAATGTCTATGTTCATAAAATCAGGTGACTAAACACCATGCAAAACCACGTACACAACCTTAGTCAACACAAGAATTCTACTTAAACATTCACAACCCCCACGTTATACAACTTGTCTGGAAGACTTGTACATCTAAGACATTCCCAATTTGCCCAATAAAGAAACACAATTTAAAGCAAATCAGGAAAAATAAACATCTACTATTCGGATTTACTAAATCCAATCATTCAAAAATAATTAGCAAGAAATTATAACAACTTGATCGTAATTCTTTTCTCAAACAATAAAGAAAATTGCATTAATTTATTCTAATTTTTTTTTTTAACTTTCTAAATTTCACATATAAATAAATAAACTAAATCCTCTTTTTAAATCATATTTTAAAGAATATTTATTCACATGCATTCCATGCACTTATATAATAAAACATTATTTGAATATTAATTTAAACAAGTAACAAATTATATATATATATTTATATTTATATATATAATTCATTAAAATTCGAATATGTAAAAGTTCATATTTAAATGATAGGAAAGGATTTATTTTAAATTTTATCCAAGCCAAAACTTAACACTCAGCTGCGTCACTGTTTACAATAGGTGATGGCTCCCACAAGGGCCGGCCTGTGTAAAGGCGGCGAGCTGGGAGTTGCTCCCACCGTCGCCTCCCTTAGGGGCGGCGGCTATGGGAGCGGTCGCAGCCTTCTCCCACCGCCGCCTCCTTTAGGGGCGGTGACTGTGGGGAAAAACCCCCGCAGCCACAAAAACACACAAGGTTTCATTTTATATATTTTTTAAACACAAAAATTCTGACGAAATAAATTCGCGTACATCGATTTTAACATAAAAATTCACTGCTATTTAAAATAAGATAATTATATATATGTATTTGTATATGTATGTATATATATTTAACACTAATATATATACATATATGAATACATATATAAAATTTAAATAGCAATATAATACTGTAACTGGGCAATAATTTTCAACAAAGTTTTCAACAGAAAATTGAAAAAGCTTCAAATCTGAACAATTTATTCCCAAATTAGTGAATTCATTAACTGAGGTTTTCATTACAAAACCCCAAATTAATCACTAATTTTAACAGATGATTTTAACATTAAACCCTTCTAAGATTTTGTCAATTTCTTCTGTAGATTTTCTACTGTTAAAATAAATCTCTGTTTTGCTCTTTGATTTCTCTATAATACTTTGTTTTCATAATTTTCACAGAAAGTGTAACGCCCGTCGTGCAAACCCCAGAGAACACACACAAAGCAATTTTTTTTTTTTAAAAAAACAATTAAATTAAACATGCAATAAAATTAACCATAATCTCATAATATATTACATCACATTATCACACTTAGTTCTTTGGGGCACGCGAGGTTACATCGCGACAACTAAACGAAAATAAAAGATTATGATAAACCACGTAACCATTTATATTATAATAACCATGAACAAATGTACATCCATGAACCAAGAGTAAGAATATTAATACATCACATAATACAATCATATGAATCTCTTAACATTTGAAGTTATAAATGATCCTAACTATTACATCATCGTTATAATATTACATTACAAATTTTTGATATAAGACTTACAATGAATTTCCCAAACATGTGGGATGATACAAATTACACCAACATCTTAATAACAAGAGAACACTGGTACAACTCCAACTGCAGATATGCTGAGAAGATAGGATACTGATGGGGAACCCAACGGGTGTGGAGTACATTCCACCCAACCATGTGAATTATGAATAACTCACCCCCTGTGCTCAGAGGTGACAAGGAAGTTAACTCAACCATGATTGTCAAACCGACTCCATGAACAACATAGTACAAATACAAATACAACTTAGGGTCACAAAGACATAAACCACAACATTCACGAATCAAGAAATAAGATAAAGGTAATGCACTCACCACAATTAATCAAAGCAATGACAATTAAACAAGTCCAAATAACATTCATAAATCATTCTCAAAAGACTCTGAAACACATTAAGCATACAACTTCCAAAATACATTTCCAGAAGAACTGATACAACATTCAAAAGTACAATTCCAAATAAGTCTGAAACAATAAAAAGAACATGATTCTATATAAATCTAAAACAACAATACAGTACACAATTCCAAAGGCAACAAGAAACAAGGCAAACATGTGTCAAGTGGAGAGTGTCATCACATAGCTCACATGGAATCCCCTGGCCCTTCCTCCAACTGAGGCACCGACACCCATCTATGGATCCCCTAGCCCTTCCTCCTACTTGAGGCGTCGACACCATAGGGTAGCTCATGCGGAGTCGATAACCTCTCATGAAGACGAGATTATGACTTTGTCGACTACGACCTACTCAGTCTATCATTAGTCTATGATAGCCCTAATGCATAGACGAGGAATCCAATGTTTATTATCTTGTGTGTTTTACTATCCATCCCCCTAAATTCTATTTTTAGATTATCACTTGTTTAACTACTCTTACGTGGGTTCCCCTGAGCTCTTCCTCCTTCCGAGGCACCGACGCCCACGAAGAGCCACTCTCCCTATGACCCCTAACATAAATCAAAACTAGGCAAGGGTTGAACTAAAACATATAAAGCATACTACTCAAGCAAGAACATGTGAGGCATTAACCCTCTCGCAATAACTCATAACCAAAAGTCTTACAAAACCGTTCAACCCTTCCAAACATAAAACCAATAACTCTAATAGCATAACCAAGCCAAGAATAACATTCTAAAATAACAAGCCTCTGGAACAAGATTTCACAAACAAACAACGGTTCCCACATCGACGAGTAAAGTTTACAACCATTAAATGAAAAACAATAACCAGATCACGCGATTTCATAACCAAAGGTAAATGATTAAATCAATTGCATAAAATATTTCAATTATAAAATGATATTAAAAAATACAACATGTTCGACGAAACTCATGTAATTTGCTTGCCCACAATAAAACCATAATTCCACACCAAAATATAATTAAATTCTCTAAAGCCAACTAAAATAATACATTAACTTTATTTTACAAAAAAAAAACATTAATATTTTATGTCCAAAGAAAAATTGCATTTCTTTATTTCTATTTTTAAAAATAAATAATAATTATATATATAATTTATATATATAAATATATAATTATATATATATAAATACAATTATATATTTATTTATATATAAATATATATATTTATTTATACATATATAAATTTATATATTAAAAAAAAAAATGAATTAAAGGGGATTATAAGGGACCAAGTGGGACCCCACGGGCTGCTCGGACTGCTGCGCACAGCAGTCCGTAAGGACTTTGTGGCAGTCCGTGCCACAGGGGGGTGGGTGGGTACGGCCTGTCGTGCCCTCCCCAAACCCCTAATAAATATGTTATATATAAAAAATTCGAGTTGCAAATTTTTATTTTAAAAAAATTCATTTTTTGAAAAACATAAAAATCTGACAACGCCGACGGAAACATAATTTCGGCCATGACAAAAAAAAATGAACCAGAATAAAAAAAATTACTGTGAATAAATTTATTTATATAAATATATATATATAATTACAGAAAACACAGTGATATATAAATTTTATCACAGAGAAAAATCAATCTGGGTAAAATACAGAAAAATATAAATATATATATGTAAAAAAATTCTTATAAGAACATCTCAAACTTATTAAAAGAAAGATTGATCTTTTCCATAGAAAATAAATAGAGAGAAAATTTAACATATTCAAATGAAATTCGACAGAATTATCTTTCCGTTTGCTTGCAATAAAACAAAATGATTTCGAATTTAAAAAGAAATTTTCATATAAAGAAAACCTAATGATTTATTTATTTTCTTTTTACAAACTAAATCATTTAAATCTAATTCTCTGAAACATTTATTTTACAAACAAAGATTGATTTAAATCACATTTCTATTCTTTTTACATATTCAAAACAATCAAGAAGAGAGAGGGTGGAACCTGGAGTCCTGCACTCTCAAAAAATCTGATGTTGACTGCCTGAATCCGATGGCCTCTACGCAGAGCTTCTCGTTTCGGCTTCAAAATCTCCTCTACAAAAATTTCGTGCTCAAACTCGAATCTGATCCTTTGTTCAGAAGACTCTCCAGAATAACCAGCAAAATATTGACAATCCCTTTCTAAAACTCTTCTCAAAATATTACAACAAAAGAATGGAAAAATACTTTTTGAAAACTTCAGAAGATTCAAAAATGCATCACCATTATTTTTCAACTTCTGTCTCCACAAAACCTCTGTGTCTGAAAAACTTACAAAATTCTTAATTAAATAAAAGATATTCTCAATTTCCTCCAAAAGCTCACAAAAATCCACAATAAAAGATATTAATTCTTTAAAAGCAAGCTTTTTAGTCAGATCTGAGTTCTCATTCGTTCTCACAACTTTTTCATTCTTTATTTATTTATTTTTCTATTTTCAATACTGTAGACACGCAAAATTAGCATTATGCATTTGATCAAAATCACACTCATCCATTCATCAGGGTAAATTCATCAACTTAAATCAAATAAATCAAACTTGATCCTATCATCACCTCTTTGATTAAATAAATCAATCATTTATTTAATTAAATCTCAGAGCATCATTCATCTCCCTTTGATTTGATTTAAATCCCTAAATCAAGTCAAAGTGGTCAAATCAGCCTAATCATCATCCTAGCTAATTAATCCTGATCTAATGCTAATCTCACCCACTTGCATTCTCTAGATTTGGCCACTTGCACATGAAATTGCATTTAATTGATTTATCAAAATCTTTATTTTCAACTTGGCATAAAGGGAGAATATTCTCCAAGTTTGAATCTCCCCCCAAGTGGACATGTACACTCAACAGAGCATTTATGAGGCCTTACATGTCTCTTACATGTCCCCTTCCAAAGGTCAAACTCAGCATTTATTGCAAAATTTGAATTCAAATTCTCCCTCTCATGGGCACTCTTCCCAAATCTTGCACAACCATTGACCACTCACCACTTGACAAGTGGCCTTATCTTATTGGCTTGATCTTTGTCCCACATTGGTCCATTTTCAACACTTAGCATTTTGAAAATCTATAAAATAGAGGCTTCATCTCTTATCAAACCCTTCACCATCTCTTCACAATCTTCTTGCAAGGTCACTCTCTTCATTTGAGATTTGAACTTGTCCATTTCACTCCATCATCTCCATCATCTATAGCAATTTCATCATTTACACAACTTGAGCTTTGATCAAGGGTTGGGAAAGGGTCACTAGCACATGTGACACCAATCCACTATAAGATGCTAGTTTGATCATTAGAATGATGCCCTTCTATGTTTTGCTTGTTTCTTTGGCATCATTCTTGTGATTAAATGAATCTTATGGGGGATCTTTTGTTTTCTTTGGTTTACTAACAATACTAAGGGTTTTTATTTTTGATCCAATGTAGATTTAGGGTACCACAAATACTTTTTGTTTTAATTTCTGTTTTTACAACTTTACTTGCAAAGCACATTATCTAATTAATTTAAATAATTTATTCTAATAGTTATCCTCAACAAGATAATTAATTAAAATAATAAAACACAATTTAATATTTTAATTATCATTTAATAAAACACATGACCTTATAAAATTAAATAAAATATTTAAATATTTTCATACAAATAAATCAACATTAAAATAAACAATTATTATCAACATTTAATTAACTAAATCACAACTTATAAAATACCCACATTAATAAAATACGACATAACACAACCACAAACCACAATAACAACAACTACAAAAACGTACAATACCAATCAAACAAGACAGTCTGACATCATGGGATGAGAGGACTTCATTGTCACCTCTGTTTCAACATTTAACCGTTGGGCTATTGGTGCTCACCCTGTCCTGCCGAAGCAGGTGGAATCGAGACTCTGTACCTACAAATCCTGCATACAAACGAAGTCGTGTACATGTGCATACATATATATAAAATCAAAGCCTTAAATCGAAGCATTGCATTGTGAGAAGGAATCGCAGCGTAGCAGAGCACTCACAAACGAGCGATGCTACACTGTCCTTCATCACATCTATCCTAACAATTATAATAAAATAAATTTCTGTTTTGCTCTTTGATTTCTCTATAATACTTTGTTTTCATAATTTTCACAGAAAGGAAATCAAAATTTTACAGAATTTATTTTACAAAAATCTCCAAGAAGAAATACAGCTTTCACAAAACAAATATTTCCTAAAAGAAACAAAATAAAATACAAAGGAAAATACATGTTTTCCTGTAACTTGAAATATGTTTGTAGAAGAAAATTCTTTGTTGCCTTTGTGTGCAATCCTCCAAAGCTTCTCCAGAAAAAAACCCAAATCCAAAAGGAAGCTAAAACCAACCAAAAAGATCTTCCAACCAAAGAGATCTTCCAGAAATATACAACAATACAAAGGAAATCACAAATTCTTTAAAAACAATTTTAACAGCAGAACACTATTCTTTCATTTCCCGTGAAGAAATGGTAATCCTCTGTTTTTCCCAAAATCCTAGATAACATCCGAGAAAATCCTCAACAAGAAGTAATTAATTCCACTGGCACACATGTCGAGAAGAAAAAAAAATCTTTTAACAACCTCACGGCAATCTTTCATTTCTTCCTTATCAAGATTTGCATGTTTTTTTTAAATAATTTATTTATTTTCAAATTTCAAAACACAAATTTCCCTTTTCTTTATTTAATTTATTTATCAACTAAAATACCATTTCCACATAATAATTAATTTCAAATTTAAATCTATTCACACAATTAAAGCAACTTTAATTTAATTAATTAATTTATTTAATTAAATGAATTTAATCTTAATGATTAAATTACTTAACCAAACAAACTAATTAATTAATTAAATAAAATGTAAAACCTTATTTTCAACATTTAAAATTAATTTAAATCCACAGTAAATTAAAGAATAATAAACTATCATTAAATTAACAAAATTTTCCTTTCAAAGCAATTGATCCAATCAGGGACAAACAAGACAACCAAAGACTCCAAACTAAAACTGACGATGTATTGTGACTGGATTTAAGACTAGACTAGGATAAACCATGTTACTACCTCCCAATCAACATTTCAGTTGAGTCTTGACACGCTCAGACTTGAGTAACTAGGTGGAGTTGGTGTCATGTACCTGCAATCCTACAATCAAACCAATAACATGCATATATATATATAATCCATTGTACAAACACACCGTGCGGAGAAAATCATAGAAATCACAGGGCACTCACAAGCGAGTGATGCAATTCTGTTCTCCACACCAATACACGTCACATTAGACTAACAAATTAAATAACAGTTAGTCCATCGTAAACATATATATAGTAATAACATCTGAAGGAAATATCTACGCTATCACAAAGCATGTCAGAAATCAATTATCACCATACAATGTATCATCATATCACAAAGTGAATCCACTGTCGCTGAAAATCAGCGATCAAAATATCCAAACCAAAGTACCAAAGTCTAACAGTGTGAAAATATGCTAACAGAAAACACAAGCAAAATGGAGGGGTACTACATATCACTTAGTGGATTTGAATGCAAATCACACTCCATAAAATTATTATTTGTCATTGTAAAGCATGAACTATAACATTGGTTTGGTCAATGCAAAGATCAAAAAAATCTTATACTCTCTCCAAAAGTATGGGATAAAATGGTAACAAAAAAAATGTGTTGCACATAAGTGATACCAACTCATTTCTACCTATTCACAGTCTACCTCTTAATGTGTCGCAATTAAACTCCATGGACTTAAATTTATCATTATGATTCATCTAAATTGAAGCATGTTTCATGTCTGCAATTAGAAGTTATATTGGTTCATTCATTTGGCATATAAGGTCAAAGTTTCAATAAAAAAAAGATTGAAATACAAAGGAACACTGATAACTTTTATTATCAAAAGGTTTCTTTTGCATTCAGATGGTTCATTTATTCACACAGTAATTTAGCATTCTACTTTCTAATAAATGTGTATATTATTCATATGAAGCTATTGAAATTGAAAATATACTTGTCCTATAAAATAATACAGTGAGCTAACAGTATGTGATTACATGAGGCGTAAGACATCAATACGAATTCATCAGTTTGCATCATTAAAGGAAATCAAAAAAACACCATGAATTGTGCATTCAAATATTTTGACCATATTTAAGCCAATACTTACACGTTAAGTAGCAATTAAAATAGCAACCAAAGTTTTTATTTATCATCATCATGGTTTAAAATTTGAAAGCCCAATTCTAGTGAAAATCTACTGCTATTTGCAACATGCTCTTAATTTCATATTCTAAAACCTAGCGATGTAAATATATACTGATATCTTCTTATGCTTGAAATTTTCTTCCAATCTGGAGATTATAGGCAGAAATTATCTGGAACATATTTCGAGGATCCTAACCTTATTTAGGAGTTTCCACTAATCTCTCAATATCCAAAAAGTTTTAGAATCCAAAAAAAACAACAAATGTTGAGTAGCATATCAAAGGAAAAGTAGAGTAAACCAAGCATCATCTCAAGTAAAATATATAATAGTAAATAATACTCACAAGCAGTTGTTCTAGGGAACATCACTGGTATTTACTTGCATTATTGATAGGTATAACAAATTCTCCAATAAAAAAAATGGCATAATGATGAATCTTAATTAAAAATATTAGAGAGATTTCTAGCATTTAAGCAAAGGAAAATTGATTGGACTGGAATCTTAATCCTTGTTTGAAGGCTTCATATACAAGATCAAAGTACATATGTAACAGAGGGAAAGACACTATACTTGTGCCACATTATACATACTTTTGGGATTCCAAATCTGTAATCCAATCTCTTTAATTCAGACGTGACATCTTACCTAACTATTATTCTCTCTCGTGTTCTCTGAGACCCAATTTATTTTAATTTTTTGGGCCTCCTTATCCTTAGTAGAGAAAATGCTTAAAAACTTCAGAATACCTATCAACCCATTTGAAAACCCACAAGCTGCAAACTTTGTACATAGATTTACCTAGTTAATCTATGTAGACTACAATATATATACAATGGATGCAGAAGAAGGCAACATGCAACAACAATTAACAGGGCCTAGGCTAGGCAACTCGAGAATGTGCAGTACAGTGCAATCACCATCAAAACTTTAATAGTGTTTCATCTGTCCAATGCACTAATCACTACCCTGCATTTGGAAGTACAAGAGCATTAACACTATAGCTTTGAAGGAGTAGTATATGCACGATTAACGAGTACCAGTTTAGTGATTTATAAGACTGACCAATCATATACAGTTAGGCTTCTGGGTTCTGCTTTCTCTCTTTTTCCAGATCCCATTTTTGTTGGGGTTCTAAGGGTTCTCCATGGATTTTGTCACTCTCATGGTTTCCCTGAAACAAATTGCAGATTATAGAAATCAAAAAATGAGAGAAGATCCCATACAATTTGACCCATAATGTTTAAAGACAACCTGCTTTCATATTCTTTATAGGCCATACGCCATTGCAATTTCCTACCCCTTGTATTTTGAGGGTAAATTTGAAGAAATATAGGGTTTCCAATAAATTGTGCAAACGTTTCTAAAGCATTCTCAAAACTACCCCATACTTTCTTCGAGAAACTAACTATTTTAAAAACAATATTAAGTAATAAACCTTTATTACAATAAACAATTCTCAATATTCCAAAAAAGATAACATTCTTAATAAGGCTTTGACATCTAAGTGAACTTGAGATACATCTGTTGTTGACAAATAGCAATTGACTAATTCAAAGATTTTCTATGAGGAAAAAAAATCACAAGCTAATTCATGGAAATGAGAATCATGATTTTTGGGTGTATACTAATGCAATCATAATAATTGCCTTTAATATACACCTCCTGTTTGTCAAAATGTCTCATGAATGTGTAATGCATTGATCCTTTCCCTTAAACAAAATTCTACATCTGGATTTATGTTGGGGTCAAGATATCCTGAAGCCCAATGAAATTAGTTCTATTTGATGGATGGTCTTGAGTCAGTTTATCCGGCCTTCTAAATGGCTCACTTCAAAGATAGAAAAACTCTCATACTTTGTAGTTTAAGTTCTCAAATAGCTTCTACCAAAGACACCTCTCTCAAAGAATTTTGATTACACATGTAAGTACAAAAGAAAGATTCACCACCTTTACAACAATAGCACAACCAACACACTATAAATTTAACTGTTTATTGCATCATATCTGCAATTTTAATTCAGATTTGCAGCAACAAAAATATGTATGGTAAATCAGAGGAAATGTATTATTATTTATCTGGAAGTCCGATAATCTAATATTTTTGTCCCTTGACCCACATATGTAACTTGTACCAGTAATTTACTTCCAAAAACCCCAAAGTTTTATAGCCATTAATCTGTTAGGAGGCAATTGTATTCACCACAACCTTCATTGAAAACCCTTTGTTTAGAACCACAATTTCAAATCAGAAATGCAAAGTGCAGGGTATGTGGCAAGTAAAATGCAAAGCATCAAATGTTGAAAATTGGTCTATTGTTGTAATAAAGGGACTGCTTCTTTGATATGTTCCAGTTCGAATGCCAAATGCCCTAATGATTTAAGTATCATTGTGGGTATAGGTAGAAAATTGAGAGCAATACATGTGGATATAAGAATAAAATTAAAAAATACAGAATTGTAACTTCTTTTCACTGAACTATACATTAAACTAACTTATTTTTTCCCCAAAGGGTAGATCCATAATCTTGCAAATCCATACTTACATGAAAACGGTGAAACCGGAGGGCTGGCGCCTGAAGGTGAAGAGGTACATCAGCGATGTCCACAGATAGAGGTCGTGTATATGGAGGTTTGACTATTGTGATGCTTCGGATTACCCATGCTTCCTCTTCATTTGATCTCAATAATTATGCACTTGCTTTGTGTTGCCTCATCCTTTTTACAGTCTCTTTGCTCTGCTACTGAAAGGAAGTGGTGATATAGAAAACCATCTCTTTGAAGCGAAGGAAATGGGCATTCTGAATCAACATAAAAATTTCCCCATTTTAGAAATAAATAAAACCCATAATTCAATCTTCTCCCTTGAATTAGCTCAAGATTCTGCACAAAATTGTTTCTACACAAAATTGTGTCGTGCTGTCTATGATGCCGATGAGAAAAAATGGGCAGAGTTTGGAAAAAAATACAATGCCCTACCATAACAGAAATGGGCAGAGTTTGCAGGAAGAATTACGGAAGACCTACAACAACAATTTTTTTTTAATGAGACAAACCAAAACCAATTTCCCTACAGATGCTCCTTCAATCTATTCACAACCGCATTTACATAGTTTGTTCACATTGACGGTAGATAGCCAGCTATTTTTTGATACATTAAATGCATGGATGAGATTTGATTTATGCTGCAGGTTGCGGGGAAGTCTATCATAAAGTTTACCCTTGAAATGGTCAAAACAACCTGTAAAAATGAAAATGGTTTGTCAAGAGCATGGTTTTCTGGGAGCGTGCAACAGGTTTTGGGCAAAAGCTCATACAATATATAGCCTATCAGCTAACTATCGGCTAATTATTTTAAGAAGTGATGGATGCATTTTATCAATTATCTACTTTATGTGCTAGATAAGTTACTTTAAGAAAACATTTCTATAAATAATAATTCTTTTCATTTTCATTAAAATTTTATTATAATTTTTCACTAATTTTATATTTCATTTTGATATATTAAGAAATTTCTTAGACATCACCTATCAAATATAATTGCAAGTTTTAAAAGCTTTAAGTATTTTAAAAGATGATAGATGCATTTTGTCTATTACTTAATTTGTCTCTTTAAAGGGTTATATTAAAAAAAAAAAATCTTCATTTCTTCACACCGTCCATTACAGCTCGTGGTGGCTTCGTAGTCATTAGGAATGTTCATGAGATAAATATCAATGTTTTGTAAGAGTCTTTTTCTTTTTAACAAATTTATGATTGACTCATTTTTAAACAAATTAATTTGATATTATAGTGAAAGGTATATATTTGTGTTATTTTTATTTAATTTTAAATTTATTTTTAAGAGAGTATATTGATATGTAGATATATTAACAAGTGATATAATTTTTGTGTAAAGTTAAGTTCTTTGTTTTATATATTTTTTTTCTTATAATTTTTTTATTATTTATTTTTTGTTCCATTTTTTATAGTTCACATATTTTTACACATTTAATTATATTCTCACATAGTTTTAGATTTTCAATTTTCACATTGATTTGACCCCTTTTTATGTTTGGCATCATTTCTACAATTGTGGGGTTGAGGACTTAACCCTTTCAAACTCAAAATGTGATTACTTTTCCCATACTCTTCTTGAATAGGGCCAACTAAACATGAGATTATATGATATGTTGATATGTCCTTGCATTTAAAGGCATCCTATGCATTCATTTTAGAGCTTTCTTAATCCTATTCTCTTTAACCATTCTAAATATTATCATTTTCATTTAAGGCAGATAACATTTTGGTTTGGTGTACTAAAAGAAATTTTGATTATATAATCATTTTAGGAGCATATGCATGTTCAAAGAGTTCTAATTGTTATTGTTCCTATGTATTTACACAATTTGGCCTAGGAGAATGTGTTTCCTAGCAACATAACAATTGTACCAAGGTATTTATAAATGTTATGATTCTTCAATACTGAAAAGGAGAAAACACAAATAATTCATATGAGCATCACAACATTCTACATTGCAAAGGGTCAAGTTTGGACTTAGAGGATGAATCTATGACCATAAATTTGATCCCACATAGAATATTATGTGAGGTGTTGCATAAACACAAAGATTGTATTTCTAGAGTAGGTAGTAGCTTGATTCTAATATATTCATCATTGGTAGACATTCTTTGGTCAAAGAGCTAAGTACACCTATCCACTATACTTACTTTCTAAATATAGTTGTCGCAATTAATCTAATTTAGTAGTCTCAACTATCATAAATTAATCTAATGGAGATTTGTACATTAGAGTGTTGATTTCAAGATTGGGGCAAGTGTGTTTGCCAAAAAAGCCAAATTATGTACAATAATTATGCATAAAAAACTCACAATATGTGATAAAAATATAAAGAAAAAAAAATGAAGTATACAATTTAGTACCTAACTATTTACTCACTTCATACAAACACCATTAAAATATTTGCACATCAACTCTCATTATAGAACACCTAAATATTTAACAACCTCATTAAAAACACCATTAAAATCTTCACACTTTGACCCCATTATATAACATCACTCAACAAATTATAATAAAATAAAGTTCTCAAACCATTTTATACACCATCTAGGTAGCTTCAATCAAACTTATGAAGCTTTATAATACCTTTTACATTAACCCCAATCCCAACTTACAAGACCCTCCTTAAACTTCCAAACTAGATCCCATTCTGACCAGTTATTTCACTAATTTGACTTCCCACTACCCACTATGTGAACTTTCCTTGTGGCCTCGTTTAATTGTAGTTTCCAAGAGACCGACAAACATATCTATTGGCTAGATTTCGTTTCCATGATTTGAAAGGGCATACATCTTTACTCTCTTGATAGTCAAGTCTAGACGTACCTTTCCATTGCCCCTGCCAAGAAGTTTCTGGCCTAGCAAAAATTTTCTTACCTTGTTTGACAAGTTCATCAGGGATCCCATGCCTTTCTCTTCAGCTATTCTATAAAGCTTGCTTTCCTTCAGACCAGCAGTAGTGAAGAAAAGAAAGCGTAGTGTGAATTGCAGCATTAATTCGCAGTTATTATCCAATTTCTCATACTCATGTCTTACAGTAAGACTTTTGCAAGGTTAGTAATCTCATGACCATTTAATTCCATGTGTTGATGTTGTGCAGCCATGTGTAAATGTTTTCAGCTCATGAATACAGATTCAATTTTACTTTTAGTAGAGTGGCTTTGTTTAACAACTTTCTGTGAAAATTTTGACTTATCATAATGAAAGATAACATTCTGAACAAGTTAAGGACTTCTAAATTCTGTTACGTCTCATATGAATACTGTTACTCATTTGTTCTTGTTTGTGTTAGTGTAGGCTTGAAGGACAACTAAATATCAAAGCAACGTTGGTTGAGGCAAGTTATGCTGCTTACAACACAAGTGATGGATATGTTAGGCAAGAGATTGGAAACAAAATAACTTGCTTTGCCTTTTCTGGCTCTCAAGATGCGAGTGCCTGCCTTCAAACAGACACAAAATTTGGTGTGTGCAAAATCAATGAGGGCAATGATTATTTTAAGTCCATGGTGGATGGGACTACAAGAAAGAACTCCCGCCAACCAGCCCTTGTCCACAGAGAGGCTCTCACCAAATTTTTAAATATTTGGGGCACCAATCTCGAACAGCAGGTCTGTGGCATCATCTATACATTATTTCAAGATTTGATTGATCAGATTTCACCATGAAGGGTACTAAAATGTAACTTGTGTTTTGAATCTGTAAATATACAGCCTGAATTCATGTCTAAAAAACATTGCAGTTGTTAGCAATCTACTTAGATTTAGAAACTACTTGACATCGATGGTATAAGTAGAAAGTTTTGAAAGCTGGGTAGGTTGTTGGGCTCTATGGTGAAGATTAAGAATTATCTAGGAGGGAAATCATATCGTATCGAAAGTGGGTACTTGTGCAGTTATTAGTTACAGTTTCTTGTAGTTCTTATGATGGAGAATTTAAAAGAGGACCATCCAGATAAAAGGAAGGGGTATAGTGAAAAGTGGTTATTTAATGATATCAGATTTTCATAATCTATACTGTTGATCGTTGTAGTTTTTGGATTAGCTTATGTTAAATTTTTTGTATCAATGTTCTGGATCATATTTTATGATCCATCATTACGATAATAAAAAGTTATATAAGAGCCAACAAAAATGGATTACAGAATGTGATTCAAAACATTAATAAAAAATTCTCACACAGTCTAATTCAGAAACGATCAAGTAGTTACCTATCCATCTAAAAACATCACAGGTTTAAAACCCTTATTTGGGTAAACCTGTAATTTTTTAGGAGCAAGACTTGAAGGGAAATACCTTTTTTGAAAGAGCTTGTAAAAAGGTGATTTTTAAACAATTTTCAGCCCAAAAATAGGAGGGGATGTTACCCTGTCCCTAGTCTTTGGCCAGGCCTATCTAAGAGTAAGTAGACTTGACTAGAATATCCTTAATATGGAACAGTACAAATTCATTCTTACATAGAGTAAATCTTCTCAGTTTCGTATAGGTTAGTCCCTCTGCTCAAATACTATGATCCATTTAAGAGAAAAAAGATCACCATAGCGTCAGCCGGAATCTTCACATTTTCCAAACCATGAAGAAACAGATAGCTTTACCATTACAACGAAGTCTGAAGAGGTCGAAACTCTAGGTTTGGCCTAAGCAACTTGATGGGTCAAGATGAGTTTTGATGGTTTTCTTTAGACTGCCAAAGATGACAGACTCCTCTTAAACATAGCCAAATCCAAACCCATTTTGATTGTTGATGTTGTAGTACAGATTATCTATCCATCTATTTATCTGTATCTGTCTATCCATCCAGACCCAGCAAGGGTTAAGGAGGAAGTTTGGGACTACTTAATACAAGGTCCTCTCTCTCTCTTAGATCCATAAATCTAATAATCCCTAGTGGGTTGAAAGTCCTTTATCCCAGCGGGCATTGCATATCTTCCTACTCTTAGATCTATAAATCTAATACTCTCCCATTGGTCATTGGTCGAGTCCGCCTAGAGGAGACTTACAAGTAATCTGTGGTCGAGCAATCTTCTACGTATCTCTCCAGCCAAACCCAGCAAACAATGTTGGAGGAACTTTATCACTAGGTAATAGAAGGTTTCCATTCATGTCAGGAAAGTTCAGTTTTTAGCCTGAAGAAATATTTCAGTCTAGTCCCAAGCCTGATCGTCATGGCTGAATTTACTGATTTTGCATGTTTGATATTATCTTCAGACAACATTGCTTTTCATTTTACCATGTATATTCATTGCTAGATTGTATGGTTTTGTACTTGGAATTAATTAAAATCCCCTTTTGTTCTTGCAGGTTGCAGAGGCACTTAGTAAACAAAAATCTGTTTTGTTTACAGGCCATTCCATTGGAGGTGCAATTGCCAGTTTGGCCACACTCGCAAGTTTGGAGAAGTTGGGTAAGGATGCCCCTGTTTTCTCCATCACCTTTGGTTTTCCTCTGATTGGAGATGAAGTTCTTGGCAGAGCAGTTCGTAGGCAGGGGTGGGCCAACCATTTCTTCAATGTTGTTTCAAGGGGTGATATTTTTGCCAGAACTCTGTTGGCTCCTTGCATATCTGTGTCTAGCCCTTTGGAAGCCCTGCTGCCTTACTGGCAGAGGTCTATTGAGAAGATGAATAGTGATGATACTGACAGTCTCGTGGAGCCTGCAGACTTGGACTTTCCCATGTATTTACGCACTGTGCTGCATCATGCATGTGCATTGAATAAATTCATCACTGCTACAAATATGGAGCCTACAAACAAACTGATAGCAAGTATAAAACCTGCAGTCAAGTTAAGCCCTTACAGACCATTTGGGTGCTATTTGTTTTGCTCAGAAAAGGGGGCTCTCTGCGTTGAAAACTATGAGGTTGTGTTGCCTATCCTGATTTATTCTTTGGCTACTTTTCAAGATCAGGCTTCCATCTCAGATCACACTGGGTATGATAGAGTCTTCCATGCAAACACAAACATTGTCGATTTGGAAGGGCTTCCGAATCTTCCTTTATCACAGGGAGCGCCGTCTTCTGCCATGGAAATCCAACTGGATGCTCTTGGGCTTGGGATTCAGGTAAGTATCTGGACATCATTCATCATCTTACCTTTTTATTATGTACAAACATAAAATTATAGGTTATATGAATATATTTATCTCATTATTTTTTGGATATTAATTTTAGGTTGATTTAAATCAATTTTCAAGAACATATTTCATATAAAGTTGTTTCCTTGATTTGTTAATTGTTCATTCCATCCCTGATTTGTTAGTTGTTGAACTTTCCATATATTTAAAATTGAACTACTACTTAGATTTCTTGATAATGTTGGCAGAACACTGAGGGAAGACTTGCCTTAAGAGCTGCAGGAGAGCATGAAAATAAGCTCAAACAGAACTTGGCTGAACTACAGCAAGAACAGAACAAGTCGGAGAGAAACGGACTGATGGCAAAACTGAAAGCGTATAGAAACAGATTTCTGAATCACAAGAACATGTCATACTATGACGCTTTCAAGGCACACAGAGAGGAGGAAGATTTTCAGGCCAATCTTCACAGGCTAAACCTTGCTGCCTTTTATGACAGGCTCGAAGAAATGGTGGAAACCCATCAGGTGCCTGACGACTTTGTATGCAATGAAGAACTGATAAGAAAATGGACAGAATACCGGCGTCTGGTGGAGCCTCTGGACATTGCTAATTATTACAGGCTGGGCAAGCATGAAGAGTCGGGCCATTATTATAGTCTGGGCAAGCCTGCGGATTCAAGAAGGCCACGTCGCTATAAAGCTCTTGAAAAATGGTCAGAAGACATATTGCTCGATTCCAACAATGAAGCTCCGATTCATGATCAACCAGACATGACAAAGGACTCGCGCTTCTGGGCTATTGTAGAAGCAATTTCAAGCTCGATGAGTGATCCAAGGCAAGATCCAGAGGTTGTAAGGGCCGAGGTTAACGAATTCCAGAATTATGTGAAGCAAATGGTGGAGAGGAACGAGTTGTGCGTGGAGGAGGTTGTGATGGGAGAATCCAGTTTTGTGAAATGGTGGATGAAGCTGAGCCGACAAGACCAACAAGCCTCCCCCATCTCCTCTATTTTCGAAGGCAGAAACTAGTGCCAAATTGCCAATATTATCAGATCTTGCAATGCTCGTCTCTTCAATATTCTTAAATTGTAGCAACCGCCACAATTTAAAAATGTATAAACTAGCACTTGCACCAATGAGGTGCAATACTTACGCTGATAGGCTGATCCTCCACCTTATCTTGAAGAAATAGAACCGGAAAAAAGGGGTTTGCATTCAGTAGAAGAAATTTTGAATCAATTTTACAAGGACAATTAGATTAATGAAATGGAAAACCCTTAAATTAGTAGAGAGAGAATGTAAGCCTCTAGAGGTTACAAACCCGCTTTCAAATATTCTTGCAAGATGTTTAACTTTTTCCTTCTCTGCATTTTTATGTTCCTCAATCTTTCTACTCTTGTTCACCCATGATAAAAAAATTTATCCACCTTTCGACTTCTGCTTAATTCTTTCCTCCCCTAGTCTTCAAAACATTAAAATGCTATTACTAAAATATTATGTTTTTTAAAATACTTGTAACATGCTTCTTAGAACAAAATAATTTTATTATATCATAAACAAAAGGCAATGTCAATGAAAATACTTGTAACATGCTTCTTAGAACAAAAATAATTTTAATTATATCATAAACAAAAGGTAATGTCAAACATTACTCCAGAATATTGCTTATTGCATGGAACTCATGAAAATCATTGTTCTAAGGAAGACAAAGTTATATATCATGTATCAAATAATAGCAATGGAGATTCATAGTATCATGGACTGAATGAAATGGAAAGAAAGTGAAGTAGCAGAGACTACTTTAAAGCAAGATGCAATGGCAAAGAACTATTACTTTCCAATATTTTCTTCTAGCTTTGTTGTTGACAAGTTATGACCATCTAGTTCTCTTTGAATCTTTTCTTCATTGTCCCTTTCCTTGTTCTTCTCTTTCTCCTTTGCATTATCACCACCCCTGGTTTCTGTCTATTTAGATTTGCCTCCATCTTTACTCTCTTTATCCTTTGCTTTTGATCTCTCCTCCTTTTCTCATTCTTTATCTCTATCATATTCTCTCGCTTGATCTTGGTCTCTAGTCCTCTCCTTTACTTTGTCCATGCCCTTGTCCCTATCTCTATTCCTAGTTCACTCCCTCTCTCTATCTTTCTTCCTATCCCTATCCTTATCTCTTGATTTATCCCCATCTCTCGCTCCTCCTTATCTCTATCTTTCTCCTTTTCACTTTCTTTGTCCCTTTCTCTATCCCTACCCTTATCTCTCAGCTTATCCTTGTCTTTATCTCTCACCTCCTTATCCCTATCTTTCTCCTTTTCTCTTTCCTTCTCTCGTTCTTTCTCCCTGTCCTTGTCTCTCAGTCTATCCCTTTCCTTCTCTCTCCCTTCCTTGTCCTTATCTTTCTCCTTTTCTCTATCCTTTTCCATTTCTCTCTCAGTCTATCCCTTTCCTTCTCTCTCCCTTCCTTGTCCTTATCTTTCTCCTTTTCTCTATCATTTTCCATTTCTCTATCCATGTCTTTGTCTCTGTGTTTATCCTTATCCTTTTCCCTTTCTCTATCTTTAACCCTAATTGAATGCAAACCCTTTAACCCTAGGATCTATATTAAAAACCTAACCCTAACCCTAACCCTAATATTATTAAAATTCAACCTTAATTAAGCTTGATCCCTAACTTGAAGCCTAACATATTGAATCTTAACCCTAATTGAACCCAAACCACAATCCAACCCCTAATTGAACCCTAACCCTAATGCTAAACCCAAGCTTTATTTTAGAATCCTAACCCTAACTAAACCTTGACCTAACTTTAATCCTAGTTATAACCCTAATTGACCTCTAACTGAATCCTAATTGAAGCTTAATCCTAATTGATCCTTAACCCTAACCCTAACCCTAATTCAACCCTAATCCTAATTAATCCTTAACCCTAACCCTAATTGTCATCCTAATCTATCTTCAAGCACCTAAACCCTCCAAGCTTGATCTTAGAATTTTTATTGAACCCTAACCTAATTTTATCCTAATCATAATCATATCCATCTCTCTCTATATACATATATATCTCCCTCTCTATACACACACACACACACACACACATATATATATATATCTCCATCTCTCTCTAATATACACATATATCCTAATTTAATACATTTGTACCTCTCTCTATATCTCTCTCTCTGCCTCTCTATATAACTTCCTATATCTTTCTATCCCTCCATAGATCTCCCTCTCTTTATCCCCCCCTCTTTATATCTCTATTTTTGTCTCCCTCTCTCTCTCCATATACATCATCTCTATCGATATCTCAATATCTCCCCCTCACTCTCACACACACTCCCTATTTCTGCCTCCCTATATTTATCTCTCTATATATATTAGCTAAGATTTTCAAAATCTTGGCTTTGCAACATTGCCAAGCAAAACACTTGGGCGGGGCAGCTTATGTGATTCAAAATGAAAATTTGAAAGGTATGCTTATTAAGTTGAATTTCTTGTTGTTATATTGGTTGCATGATTATAGCCGCTTCTCTTGCAGTTGTCACCATCTCTTCCAATAACAACCTAGCCTTTTATGCCTGAAGCTTTTTGTATAGACAATATATTAAAGAACAATAAGTGAATACATCAAAAGATTTCATCAATCTGTCCTTGATTTTGTTGCGAATGACTCTCACTGGGCCTCCTTTCTGGGCTAGCTTCTTAGATCAAATAGTCGCGTGCCTAATCAATTTACAAACATCACACACATGAAAAAAAAGAAATTTTTTATCCCTCATGCTTTGATTGAAGTCCATATCCTATTCCAAAGCTCTCATTTTGCACAGGCAGGAAGGATGTTGGCAAAGGTTGTTAAGTCAGGTATTTCACCTGCCAATTGCATTTGCGTGAAGGTGTCTAAAGCCCATTCAACAAATCCATTTTGTTCATATCCTGCAATCATTGCATACCCCGTGACAACATTTCTTTGAAACATTTTGTCAAACAGTTTGTGCACCTTGCATTTGCCTCTGCATTTGTCAAATTTCGTGCGCCTTGTCCTTGCCTCCACATTTGTCAAGCATTTCTTTGAGGCATTCTGTCAAACAGTTTGTGTGCCTTGTCTCTGCCATCACACTTTTCTTTTCCATACATTTCTTTGAGGCTTTCTGTCAAACAGTTCACGTGCCTTGTCTTCTCTGCCATGTATTACATACATATCTACAAAGAATTTGTAACTACAACATTTGAAAAATTCCCCATCCTTGATGGTGGTTGTTCATACCCTGTCGTAAAGCCTCCTTCTGCAAGTAGAGAGAGAATGTAAGCCTCTAGAGGTTACAAACCCGCTTTCAAATATTCTTGCAAGACATTCAGCTTTTTCCTTCTCTGCATTTTTATGTTCCTCAATCTTTCTACTCTTGTTCACCCATGATACAATTTTTGATCCACCTTCTGACTTTTGCCTAATTCTTTCCTCCCCAAATCTTCATAGCCTGCATGATGGGTTGAACAAAGGAAAAGTTTCACTTACATGTTGAAATATACATAGAATGCAATGAGATGGAAAAGAAGTATGATATTTGCCTACAATATATGTACTCAAATTTCTTATCATTTTTTTATATTAAATTATGCATATTTACTCCAAATCCTTTTAATACAAATCAAATTCTATAATAAAATGAACCCACATCTTACATATTTTAAAATAAACTTACTAAATATCATCCTAATAACTATGAACTACTTCCCCAAATACCTCCTCCTAGATCCCAATACCTAGCTATACAATTAAATCATCCCCTACCTCTAAATGTATACCAGTTTACATTTGAAATAATTTAAAATCTCCCAAGATATTGGTTTATTAAATAAGTCCCCCGAGAAAATAAAAAATTACAAAGTTTTGAAATTTTTTTGTAACACCAACCAAAGAATACAATCTCTAAAAGAGACTAAATTTTTTATCATATAAATGGTTTGTTGGACACCTAGGCAAATATTAGGATGCAAATGTTGCAATGTATTCTGGCACATGTTGCAATATTAAACATCAACACGTGAATCTTCTCATGGCCTCCATGCCAAACTGAATTTTAAAAAATAAAAATAAAAATTTGCAATTGAAGATTTCTATCGCCGAAGGAAATCAACTTTCACATTCTGCAAGCAGCAACAATTCAGCAAACTTTCTTTGATTTTCAGGAAAATCAGTGTTAGAGAGATACAGAGGATAAATTCATAGATTGTAAGGATATGGCAGAGGAGCAGCAGATGAAGCCGAGGCGGCTAGAGGTTCTGAGCATCCATGACCTCTCCAAAGAGGAATTAGTGAGAAAAACCAGTGTGGTGACGGCAATAACAGAGCCATGTGACGTTCCCGTCTCAGATATGGTTGTCTTCGGCTTTGGAAAGGGCATAGCTCTTATCACAAAAAAGCCCCCTCCTCTATTTTACAAGAGGCCCCCAATAACTTATGGCAGTAAGAACTCGACATTCAAATCCTAGACCATAGTTTCTATTCTATCATTTTATATAGATTTCTCTATACAAAAATAAGCAGAGATTGCGTAAATGAAGGCTTCAAATGGCTATGAGCTGTGCAACAATCAAGGTCTTCCTTTTCGTAATAATTGTCTCCTGCATTTTTATTTTCCTCACAAGGGCAGCAGATCCGCGGCTAGTGTTTTCCCATTACATGCTCTATGCCAACGACAACCTCAATGTACTCAAGCAGGAGATTCGACTTGCGCAAAGCAGAGGCATTGATGCCTTCGCTCTCACCAACAATGTATGGCGCCAAGGTTTGGCGGACAAATATGTACCAGGCAGCCAAAGAGTTGGTTCCCTCTTACAGCCAAGAAGGAACGATTACAGCCAAGAAGAAACCGTATTAACCACGGAGAAACCGAATACAACATGAGAGGGTACGTTTTGCAGCCCGAAGGAACCGAAGGGGAACCCCACCTTTTTTTCGATGTGATGGGTACATTTTGCAGCCCAAAAGGGAACCCCACCTTTTTTTTGGCCTCTGACTGAAGGAAATCCCAGTGGGGTTCCCCCACATATAATAGCCTATCGGCTAAATATATATATATATATATTCTTAAATTGTGTGTTTCTATCGGTTTAGAACATGCTTGTTTTGTTGAATTTGATTTAAAAAATTTGTATGAGATATCCCTTAAAATTGATTTCTAAGAGATTTATAGATTTGTTCTAATTTGGATTAGGGAGGATACTTGTGAATTGTGATGTTTTAATTTGATCGTGTGAAAATAATTAAGATGTATGTTAATAAATTTTATTTTGCTTTGTTTTGGTAAATCAAATATGTATGGATGTGTATATAATTAAGTTGGATTTATTTTATCTAATGAATTTTATATGAGTGATAATTATTCATATGTGTTATGATGCAAGGTAATGTAGATTGTAGGGCTTTTTCAATAAAAAAGTATTAATTTACTAATTACATGTTGAAATTGTTTTCAATATGTTTTAATCAACCAAAATATAACTAATAAGTACTCATAGATTTAAGCAGTGATCAAGTCTAATAATTGATTTTAAAAGTCTTATAAGTATGAATGTCTAATACTTCTGAAAAAATCTATTATATATATTAATCTTATTATTATAATATAAATTAAATAATATTTTTTAACAAATATAATAATATTATTAACTAAATGATAGTTTTATTACACCTAAGTAATAAGTTTCATTAAAAAAAAATTATATTTAAATAATAAGTCTATTAGCAAAGAAAAATAAAATCATCTAAATGCCTCAATTTTTTTGTGTAACATATTATATAATGGTATAAATGTACTTCAAGCCCTATGCATTTTGCTCCAACTCGAGAATTAATTTATTTGCACCCATAGATTTGGAAATATGAATTTTCAAGAATTAAAATAAAAGGAGGAAACGATAATAGGGAGGGGAGTTCTAGTTGTGGAATGATGGAGTGTTGCAAATGATATTAAGAAGGAATGTTAAACTAGTAGATAAGGTATATTGAGAAGGTAATGCAACTAAATTAGATATAAAAGTCAAATTGTATTTCATTGTGGTATATTATGTTTGAGGAGTTCTTGTTTAGTCTTTGTATTTATTATTGAAATTGGTATTTCATTCATTTATTTTGTACTTGTATATGCTAATATTTATTTTTGATAAAAATAAATCAACTTAGAGACCTTCAATAGATAGTTAAAGGAGAGGGCGAGCAGGAATTAAGACTATTGTATTGGGTGGGTTAACTCATATTATATTTTTATTGCACATAAAAAGTGAGGGGAGCATATTTTAGCAAGTTAGAGAACACTAAGCATGGGTAAAGTTTCAAAGAACCTTGTTAAAGGCCTTAACACAAACTAATGCTTAATTCCTAGTTGTTTATGGGTAAGGGAAAACTATTCTTCATTTCTCAAAAGTTTAATTTGGACAATACACCACTTAGCTAGTCCAATATATTTTATTACTTTTAATTTTATAGAAATTGTGTTTTTTATGTGTGAATTCAATTTAATTTTATCAATAGGATGCATCAAATGTGTTTATACACTTATGCACTCACCTCTAAGACCTTTTTGAATTCTCTAAAATTGTGGAAAGGTGAAATATTTAAAGGGAATGGATAAATAGAACATAGAGAAATTGGGTGATATAAGTAGAAATGGGCATTGGGGCCATTGGAGTTTATTCAAGACAAGAAAGAAAATCAACAAGCCAACATTCTTCTTCTTTACTAATGATGGAACCTTGTACCTACTATGTGGGTGACAAGGAGGTAAAACATCGCTTAGATCTTTATTTGGTAAGGATTAAATCCAACATGTTCAATCTCAAACATATATCAACACAAGATTACTAATTTCCTTCTCCTCTTATTTTATTTTTAATAATCAAAGGAAATAAAATTTTATATATTTATGAGGAAAAATGTTTAGTATTTTACATTATGCTTTAGACTAAGGTATTTAGTTAAATAATTTGCGTTGATACTATCTTCTAATAGATTTTACATTGATAGCATATGAATAAATCATGGTTTTCATCATTTAAGTTAGAGAAAAAGAAAGAGAGAGAGTGAATAAGAAAGATACAAATACATAATTTTCATTTCAAGAAGAACCACTCTTATAATATATTTTTTATTGGAGTATAACTCAATTAGTTACACACATACACATAAATATAAAATAAGGATTTAATGGAGCTCTACTATTGTATCTAATTCAACATATTGTGTTAGTGCACACTTCAATTGGTTGATTCAATTATTTTCTTAACCTCTACTATGAAATGATTATGAATGCTTAGAAAGCACTCCTTAACCCTTAATTGTTGTTGTTTTTCTATCCCATGAGTTGTGTATTACTTGCAACATAAATTTTAGAGATATGAGCGAACTCGTATTCCAGAATCATCAAAATATTATGGACATAATTAATATATTGTAACCAACATTTGACTTTAAACATTTCAAATCAATGAGAGAGATTTTTCTGGATTTGACTGTGTGTAAATTTTTTGCATCAACGTTTCGAATCACACTCCGTGATTCATCATCAGGATGAAAGAGAGATGTGGGAGTAGAATATTATGGTCATTCTACTCCCACAACTCTCTTTCATCCTGATGATGAATCACGGAGTGTGATTCGAAACGTTGATGCAAAAAATTTACACACAGTCAAATCCAGAAAATCCAAAACTTATTACAAATGGATTATGCTCAATAAATCACAAGATAAGAGAAAACCATTAAAAAATAATAATATAAATGAACTCATTTATAGCTAGAACTAATTTATAAGAACTCTTTCAAGATTGTTTCGTGAAATTCAACTCTATCTTTTAGATACACAAGTTTTTATGCCTAAATTTGCTAAGTTTTAGAAAAGATGATCCTTTGTCAATTTTATGTTATTGTTTGCACCATCAAAAATTGTTCAATTTTGGAAAAACGTGATGAATTTATTTCTTGAAATGTTATTTACACAATGAAATTTATAACAATTCCATTAGTGAAGTCATTTGTATTTTACACCATCCATAAGATAACCTTGATCATCTTTCACAACTTGATTTTGTAAATAAAATATGAATTTCCCACTTCATATTTCTTCTTCAAAATGAATTAAATAACAAATAAATTAGTTAATATAATTTTGATTTTGTATAACCATGAGACTATTCCATCTTAGATAAATTTAACAAAGTCAATATAATATTTCTAATATTTTGTTGTGCATTGGGTAAATAAAACATTAATAGATTTAAATAACATCAAATGATTCAATTTTTTTAATTTTAATTCAAAATATAAAAATTAATAAATTTAAAAAGTTTTCTTCTTATAAAATCTTAAAAACTATTTCTTAATCACTTTTCAATATTAAATTTATTATCAATTAATACATTTTTTCTCTCAAACCATTGTTTCCCTCTTTCAACCCTATGATGGAATCTCTCAATATTGTGTCAATTTGGGTGATGTTGCCTAATCTCCCTTTCCAATTATAGAAAGATTCCTACTTTGAGGATATTGGAAATGCTCTTGGTAATTTTCTAAAGGTGGATTCAATAATGTTTGACACCAACCACTCTACTTTTTCCCCTATTTTGGTGGAAATCAACATTTCTAAGGATTTCCTTGGGGATGTTGTCTTGATGGTTGAGGATAGGTAGAAGATTCAACTAATGGATTATGAGAGCCTGTCATTCCATTGAAAATGGTGCTTTACTACCAAACATTTTTCTTCTAATTTCCTCATTCGCATTATAGGAATATAGACTCCCAATCATTTGGTTGTGGATATATCTACTATTTTTTACTATTTGATTGATGAGTCTACATGTCCTTTCCCTTGTTGATGCTTCATGATGTGATCTTGTAGGCTCCTCATGAGGTTGTTTCTCATATTGTTGGTGCAACTCTGGTGGTTTTTCCATTCCCTATTAGAATTTCTCCTACTAAACTAATTTAGGTATCTCTATCATTTAATCCTATTGCCCAATTAATGAATAGTGGGGGAATTTGTGGTTTAGTTATTTTTATAGATTTTGTGCAACATACAACATCTTCAATCAAACATTCTTCCTCATTATGCAAGGTAAATTTGGTTGAGGAGTTGATAGAGGATTCCCTCCTCTCTCCATGATTTGAGGAGTTAGATGATAATTTGTCTTATATGAGTGCTTAAAGAAGGATGAGAGGTCTTCCTAAATCTATTTAAAAATCCCATCCCTAGAGGGTGTGTGAATTGCAAGGAAGGGGTTATGCATAGTGGGGGTTAGTGTTGGTTATTTTCTAATGGTAGCTTGGTTGCACCAATGTTCTAGAATAGCTTTTTTGGTAGTCATTACATTACCAGGTTATATAAGATTGCAGGCCCTTTCAAAACTTGATATGGGGTTTTTGGTAGGTTAGCTATTTTTTTAGGTTGTTGTTATGGGGTAGCTTGACTACTATTGTGTTATTGTCTATCTTTTGTGTCAATTTTCATCTTGTAGTAGGTTTTCAAGGCTTTTCAAAACCTATATTTTGTAATGCCCCGTCTTGTAACCTAAAGAATGTTGCATTAACTACAATGGTGTAATAATTTTTTTTTTAAAAGTGTAAACATCAACTTTACTAATGCAAATATTCCCTAAGAAATGCGACGACACACTACTTGAAAATCCCATAGATGACAAAAGTAATTAACATAGCATGTATTTAATTTCCATAAACTTAAAAGCATACATTCAATAACAAATAAATTACATCATTAAAGCACAAATATGATTCTTTCTATACATTGCAATTATAATCACATTTATAATACTCATTTCCAAATGAGGTAGGTCATATAAAAGTACAATTACATGTTAAAAAAGTTATCTCCGCTTATAATTGAGGAGTGTTACATGAATAAAATTTCCACTAATACAAATAATAAATATGAGAAAGTACATTTTCACGCTCGAGCTCTCCATCCAAGAAGTACTCGTCACCACGAACAAGAACTGGGGACCCAACAGAGTAAGGTGCACATTCCACCCAACCATGTGGTACCCGTAGGCCCACCCCCATGCTAGGAGATAGTAAAAAGGTTCCCTAGACATAACCTACAAACCCTAGACATAAATGAAACCAAAGACAAAACTATACAAGTACCAACTTAACTTAATGGTTACATTGCTTCCAGAACAGAATGATCAAATATACTAAGTTCACAAGGACACAATTAATATAGGTGGAGTGTCATCACAATGTTGCATAGGTTACCTAGGCGTTTCTTCCTAGATTTCGGCCCCCATCTTGGGTTACCCTAGTAACCTCTTATGAAACTCGACCCCTCATGAAATCTGGTGCGGAATCGAATATCTTTCATAGTGACTAGATATCGATTTTTCCATTCCAGGCCTTCTCGACTCATCCCCAAGTCTGAACTAGCCCTTGAGTCCATGAGTGAGGCTTATTAATCTAGTTAAAGGTTTTAAACTACCTAGTGTGTTGATTTAGTTTTCACTGATTAACTAACTCTACATGAGTTACCCTCGCACCACTTTGTGTGGCAGCCCTCATAAAGTGCCACTCCCCTAATAATAACACAAGGAAACTAATTCCACTAACTAAGGTAGATAAGGTGCACATAAACTAGCATCAAAAACTAATCATATAACAATGGACATCACAACCTGTTCATAGAACTAGGTGTCTAAAATTGAATAGAACCATGTGCACTACCCTAGTTTATTCAAAACATGAAACCATCATGGATACAACTCCCTCAAAAAGAAACTATGTCTGGAAGACTTGAAATTTCATATAACCCCAATTTTCCCAATAAGAATTTAAAACAACTTAAAGCAATTTAGGCAAAAATAAGAATCTAATATTAGGATTTACTAAATCCAATCAAATCAATAACATGTTGTACGAAATTAATCAACTAAAGTATAGTTCATTTTTCACTCAATATGAAAATTAAAACTAACAATTAAATTCAATCCTGTATTCATGCATTATAATGAAATTTTCAATTTCCCTATTTAGACCATTTCATTATAAAAAAATTTGAATAAATAAATAACAATTGTGCTGGTATAAACTATTTAACCACATTTTACACAATTAAATAAATATATATTTAAACATTATATTTAAATATATATATATACATTATTTAATTATCTATAATAAATTTACAATTATAAATATTCAAAACAATTTAAAAATAAAAATATATATTTATAAATACAATATATACATAATATATAAATATATTATAAATAATATATATTATATACAATATATTATATATATAATATATATATTAAAAACAAAATAAAAATAAATTAAGATTTATAACCTTAATAAAACCCTATGCTTAACCTCGAACCCCCATCCCATGCTCAGTGTATTCGCCCCCTCTCTATCCCTTATGTCAGGGTAGCCCCCTGTGCCTCCCCATTTTCAATTTTTTTTAAAATTTATTTCTATAAAATCCAAAAAAAATAGCGATTTAAAAATTGCGACCATACAAAAAAAATTAACAATTTTCTGCGATTTTTCTTAAAGAAATGTGTTCGCACGAAATAAAATAAATTTTTGCGATTTATTAAAAATTGCGCCCTGCCCATTTTCATTTTAAATAAAATAAAATTCTTCAGATCATGTCACTATAAAAGTCATATATGTATATTTATATATGTATATGTATATATATATATATATATATATATATATATATATATATATATATTGTATACATATGTATATGTATATATATATAGTATACATATATATATATTGGGCAATTATTTTCACAAAAGTTTTTCTTTAGGAAATTGAGAGATAATCAAATTACACAATTTTATCAAAGATCTTCAATTTCAACAACAGATGGTTTTCAATTCAAATTTATCAAAATCTTTTCTACAAGAAAAGTTTAACAAAGTTATTCCCAGAGGTTTCTTTTCCCCAAATTTGATAGAGAAATCATTTATAAGTCTACGGGGATTTCTTTTGTTTCCTTTTGAGAATTTTCTATTGTTTAACAAAACCTTTTGTGTTGCTCTCTAATATCACTATAAAGTTTTGTTTCGAAATTTACACAGAGAGATAACAAATTTTCTACAGAAATATTTTACTGAGAAGTACAGAAGTTTCAATCAAATATTATTTCCTCAAGCAATCTTTTAATTTCACAGATTAACAAAACTTCTACAAATTTAAATCCTCATACAGAAAATCTTTTCAAATCACAAAACTAAATAAATAATTAGCAAAGAAACTGTATTCCTATAGCTTGAAGAACTGACAGACGAAGAAAAGATTTGTCTATTGCGTGCAACTTCCAAAGCCCTTTTAAATGTTCACTTTCAAAGAATGCAAATCACTGAACTAGAAATAAACCCAAATCTTCTTCTAGAGATTTTAAATCAAAACCCAAAAGAAATATCACAAATTTTCCAGCAATACTCTGTTTCATTTTTATTTTTTACCTTGCCAGATCTAGCAATATTCTCTCTGAGGAAAATTCTCAACAAGAAATTTTGCATTTAATTCAACTAACACACATGGAAAATCAAGAAAATATCTTCTAACAAACTCATGGATATTTTCTTCTATCAATTATCAAGAATTTCTTTTATTTTAAAGAATTTAAAATTTCAAAACTAATTTCATTTTTATTTTAATACATATTTAAAATTCCATTTCCCACAAAAGAATTTAATATATATATATTAATCTATTCTCTCAATAAAAGTAACTTTAATTTATTTATTTAATAAAATAACTTTAATTTATTTATTTAATAAAATAACTTTAATTTATTTATTTAATAAAATAACTTTAATTTATTTATTTAATAAAATAACTTTAATTTATTTATTTAATAAAATAACTTTAATCACAATGATTAAATTATTTTACCAATAAACTAATTTAATTAATTAAATAAAATATGAAGCTTTTATCTACAATATTTAAAATTAATTTAAATAAGCATTAAATTATAAAGAACATTAATCTAACATGAAACTCACAAAATAAACCTTGTATAACAAATAATCAAGACATACCAGACGAGACAACCAAAAACACCAGACCTAACCTAATGACATACTGCGACTAGGTTTGAGGCTAGACTAGGAAAAACCTCGTTACTACCTCCCAATCAACATTACCATTGAGTTTGGACATGCTCAGACCTGTGAAGCCAGTGGAGTCGATGTCATGTACCTATAATCCTGCAATCAAACATATTACATAAATGTATATATATCATAATTCAAACACACCGTGAGGAGAAAATCACAGAAATCACAAGGCACTCGCAAGCGAGTGATGCAACTCCGTTCTCCTCACCAATACAATATCACATCAAACTGGCAAAATAAACATCAATTAATCTATAATGAACATGTATATATAGCAATAACATCTCAAGTAAACATCTAAGCTAACATAAAGCATATCAGAAATAATCACCACCAAACAGTGTATCATCACATCATAAAATAAATCCATAATTGCTCTACTGTCAGCGATCAAATACATCAAAACAAAGTATCAGTGTCTATCAAAGTGAAACATACTATCGAAAAAACATAAGCAAAATGGAGGGGTACTACATCCTCCCCCCCTAGGATCAGGCTTACTCCAGGAAGCCTGCAAACAGAAAACAGATAACACACATGTATCAAGAATACGTCCTCCCAAGAAATAGAAGACTCGCCACTAGGAACCTACTGGATCTATACCCGGTCAATGTCTCCACCCTTGAGGATCAACTCTCGACGTAGAAGGATGTGCACGGTTTCCAAAGAACGATGTCAATCCTCCACCAGAGACCTCTCCAACTGCACCCTGGTGCTCGACTTGGTGGTTATCCATCGCGGTAAACACCCTATGTGACCTACCTACATCTACTGTTGACTCTGAAGCCGCCGGTCTCTGACTAAACCCAGAAGTACCCTTCTGAGGACACTGACAAGCAATGTGACCCTGTTGGCCACAAGTAAAACATTCTATACTCCTTCTGAATCCTCTATCACCTAAAGGTACACTAGACCGTGGAAAACTACCTCCACTAACTGCAGACTGAGAACTCTGAGCAGGCTGATAAAAATGATCACGTTGAACTCGCTGCCAACTCTGATCTCTCTCATTCTAAAACTAACCACCATCATGTTGAGACTAAAAACTGTTACCCTGCTGAGGCTGTGAATTACTATTCTTCTGAGGATTACGTTGTTGTTGCTGCTATCCACCCTTAGCGGGTGTTTGTTGGTTCCTAGAGGAACCTCGTGTCTGTATCTGACCACCTCATGGACCAAAACCTGCTATAGGTGCACTACCTATCTGGACACCTGTATGTCCACCCAATGCTAGAGTCAAATTCTCTTCCACAATACGAGCTTCATAAACTACAACTTCCATAGTCTTCGATTTGAAGACTTTAACTCCACTAATATGGGCGTTCAAACCCCTGATGATTTGTTGTACCAGCATTGCCTCATCAACTCCAATTCCTGCATATTGTTTGAGCTCATAAAATCTACGTTCATACTACTCAACAGATAAAGCCATCTGATGCAAATCATGAAACTCATTAGCTTATCATTGCCTCCAATGCTCATATACGAATCGTGCTCTGAATCTTTCTAAGAAAATCTCCCAAGAAATTGACCCAATCTCCAGATGGAGTTTTTTCTCCTCCAAACGCCACCAAGTAGAGGAAAAACCTCTCATATGCATGATGGCGCATCTAGCTCGGGTATTGCTACCATATGGGTGCATAGAAAAACATCTACCCAATTCTAATAACCAGGTCTCTGCCTCTAGACCACCACCTATGCCATCAAATGTAGGAGGGTGTGCCCTCAACAAATCTCTCATATGTCCTGCAACTATGGCATCTTGCTCTGCAGTACTAACAATCCTCCTAGGAGATCTATCATGTTCCCTAACCACCTCTTGATCAACTTCCTACCTCAGACCAAGTCTAGCAAGTACCTCTTCTAATAGGGGATGCAATTGTGCCCCCTCAACCTCTAGCTGAATCAAAATTCGGTCCCCACTTGTCTGTTCCAACTGAGGACCCAACTGTTCGGCATGCTCACTCCCGTGAGAGCTCTCGGGAGGAGTGACCTAGGGATTCGGCCCACGGCCTCCACCTCGACCTCGACCACGACCTCTACCACAATGCCTAGGCATGATCCTACACATAAACAAAAACAAGTCTCATATACAAAACAGATAAGGCTAACAGAAACCAATACTACCTAGTCTAACATCTAGGTCAACCTAATGGGCTCACAATTACCTAGAGCATCTAATGTTAGAACCTTTGCTCTGATACCAATTTGTAATGCCCCGTCTTGTAACCTAAAGAATGTTGCATTGACTATGATAGTGTAATAATTTTTTTTTTAAAAGTGTAAACATCAACTTTACTAATGCAAACATTCCCTAAGAAACACGACAACACACTACTTGAAAATCCTATAGATGACAAAAGTAATTAACATAGCATGTATTTAATTTCCATAAACTTAAAAGCATACATTCAATAACAAATAAATTACATCATTAAAGAACAAATATGATTCTTTCTATACATTACAATTATAATCACATTTACAATACTCATTTCCAAATGAGGTAGGTCATATAAAAGTACAATTACATGTTACAAAATTTATCTCCGCTTATAATTGAGGAGTGTTAGATGAATAATATTTCCAATGATATAGATAATAAATATGAGAAAGTACATTTTCACGCTCGAGCTCTCCATCCAAGAAGTATTTGTCGCCACGAACAAGAACTGGGGACCCAACAGAGTAAGGTGCACGTTCCACCCAACCATGTGGTACCCATAGGCCCACCCCCCATGCGAGGAGATAGTAAAAAGGTTCCCTATACATAACCTACAAACCCTAGACACAAATGAAACCAAAGACAAAACTATACAAGTACCAACTTAACTTAATGGTTACATTGCTTCCAGAACAGAATGATCAAATATACTAAGTTCACAAGGACAATTATTATAGGTGGAGTGTCATCACAATGTTGCATAGGTTACCTAGGCGTTTCTTCCTAGGTTTTGGCCCCCATCTTGGGTTACCCAAGTAACCTCTTATGAAACCTGGCCCCTCATTCAATCTGTTGCGAAATCGAATATCTTTCATAGTGACTAGATATCGATTTTTCCATTCCAAGCCTTCTCAACTCATCCCCAAGTCTGAACTAGCCCTTGATTCCATGAGTGAGGCTTATTAATCTAGTTAAATATTTTAAACTACCTAATGTGTTGATTTAGTTTTCACTGATTAACTAACTCTACATGAGTTACCCTGACACCACTTTGTGTGTCGGCCCTCATAAAGAGCCACTCCCCTAATAATAACACAAGGAAACTAATTCCACTAACTAAGGTAGATAAGGTGCACATAAACTAGCATCAAAAACCAATCATATAACAATGGACATCACAACCTGTTCACAGAACTAGGTGTCTAAAACCGAATAGAACCATGTGCACTACCCTAGTTTATTCAAAACATGAAACCATCATGGATACAACTCCCTCAAAAAGAAACTATGTCTTGAAGACTTGAAATCTCATATAACCCCAATTTTTTCAATAAGAATTTAAAACAACTTAAAGCAATTTAGGCAAAAATAAGAATCTAATATTAGGATTTACTAAATCCAATCAAATCAATAACATGTACGAAATTAATCAACTAAAGTATAATTCGTTTTTCACTCAATATGAAAATTAAAACTAACAATTAACTTCAATTCCGTATTCATGCATTATAATGAAATTTTCAATTTCCCTACTTAGATCATTTCATTATAAAAAAAATTGAATAAATAAATAATAATTGTGCTGGTATACACTATTTAACCACATTTTACACATTTAAATAAATATATATTTAAACGTTATATTTAAATATATATACACATTATTTAATTATCTATAATAAAATTTACAATTATATATATTCAAAACAATTTAAAAATAAAAATATATATTTATAAATACAATATATACATTATATATAAAATATATTATAAATAATATATATTATATACAATATATATATTATAAATATAATATATATATTAAAAACAAAATAAAAATAAATTAAGATTTATAACCTTAATAAAAACCCTAGGCAGGGGTCAGTTGCCTTAACACAATCGAACACCTCCATGGGCACGACTGGGTAGGCAACGTCGGCACTGCCCTCACAACCGCTCCCTTATGGGGGACGGCTATGGGGGGTAGCCCCTTGTGCCTCCCCATTTTCAATTTTTTTTTAAAAATTTATTTCTATAAAATCCAAAAAAAACTGTGATTTAAAAATCATGACCATACCAAAAAAAACTAACAATTTTCTATAATTTTTCTTAAAGAAACATGTTCGCATGAAATAAAATAAATTTCTACGATTTATTAAAAATCATGCCCAGCCCATATTCATTTTAAATAAAATAAAATTCTTCAGATCATGTCACTATAAAATTCATATATGTATATTTATATATGTATATGTATATATATCTATTGTATATATATATATATGTATATGTATATATATATATATGTATATATATATACATATGTATATATATATACATATACATATATATATACATATATATATACATATACATATATATATTAGTCAATAAAAATAACAAAATTGGGCAATTATTTTCACAAAAGTTTTTCTACAAGAAATTGAGAGATCTATCAAATTACACAATTTCAACAACAGATGGTTTTCAATTCAAATTTATCAAAATCTTTTCTACAGGAAAAGTTTAGCAAAGTTCTTCCCAGAGGTTTCTTTTCCCCAAATTTGACATAGAACATCATTTATAAATCTATGAGGATTTCTTTTGTTTCCTTTTGAGAATTTTCTATTGTTTAACAAAACCTTTTGTGTTGCTCTCTAATATCACTATAAAGTTTTGTTTCGAAATTTAAACAGAGAGAACAAATTTTCTATAGAAATCTTTTACCGAGAAGTACAGAAGTTTCAATCAAATATTATTTCCTCAAGCAATCTTTTAATTTCACAGATTAACAAAACTTCTACAAATTTAAATCCTCATACAGACAATCTTTTCAAATCACAAAACTAAATAAATAATTAGCAAAGAACCTGTATTCCTGTAGCTTGAAGAACTGATAGACGAAGAAAAGCTTTGCTTGCTGCGTGCAACTTCCAAAGCCCTTTTAAATGTCCACTTTCAAAAGAATGCAAATCACTGAACCAGAAATAAACCCAAATCTTCTTCCAGAGATTTTAAATCAAAACCCAAAAGAAATATCACAAATTTTCTAGCAATACTCTGTTTCATTTTATTTTTTTACCTTGCCAGATCTGGCAATATTCTCTCCGAGGAAAATCCTCAACAAGAAATTTTGC
Organism: Sequoia sempervirens; assembly: GCA_007258455.2. NCBI lineage: Eukaryota > Viridiplantae > Streptophyta > Pinopsida > Cupressales > Cupressaceae > Sequoia > Sequoia sempervirens. The sequence goes on from VDFB02271358.1 coordinate 153,857,790, forward strand.
ATTTAATTCAACTAACACACAATGCAAATCAAGAAAATATCTTCTAACAAACTCATGGATATTTTCTTCTATCAATTATCAAGAATTTCTTTTATTTTAAAAAATTTAACATTTCAAAACCAATTTCATTTTTATTTTAATACATATTTAAAATTCCATTTCCCACAAAAGAATTTAATATATCTATTAATCTATTCTCTCAATAAAAGTAACTTTAATTAATTAATTAATTAATTTAATAAAATAACTTTAATCACAATGATTAAATTATTTTACCAATAAACTAATTTAATTAATTAAATAAAATATGAAGCTTTTATCTACAATATTTAAAATTGATTTAAATAAGCATTAAATTATAAAGAACATTAATCTAACATGAAATTCACAAAATAAACCTTGTATAACAAATAATCAAGACAGACCAGACGAGACAACCAAAAACACCAGACCTAACCTGACAACATACTGTGACTAGGTTTGAGGCTAGACTAGTAAAAACCCCGTTACTACCTCCCAAACAACATTATCGTTGAGTATGGAAATGCTCAGACCTGTGAAGCCAGGTGGAGTCAATGTCATGTACCTGCAATCCTGCAATCAAACATATAACATACATGTATATATATTATAATTCAAACACACCGTGAGGAGAAAATTATAGAAATCATAGGGCACTCGCAAGCAAGTGATGCAACTTCGTTCTTCTCACCAATACAATATCACATCAAATTGACAAAATAAACATTAATTAATCTACAATGAACATGTATATATAGCAATAACATCTCAAGTAAACATCTAAGCTAACATAAAGCATATCAGAAATAATCACCACCAAACAGTGTATTATCACATCATAAAATAAATCCACAATCACTCTACTGTCAGCGATCAAATACATCAAAACAAAGTATCAGAGTTTATCAAAGTGAAACATACTATTGAAAAAACATAAGCAAAATGGAGGGGTACTACATTTTTACCCCTTAATAAAAATAAATTCAATATTCTTCTTCTTTACCTCCTATGGAACCTTGTAGCTAATATTTGGATGACAAGGAGGTAAACATTATTTCTCCCTATTGGGTAAGAATGGAATCCATCATGGTTAATCTCAAGCATATTAACACAAGATTACTAATTCCTTTATTCTCTCATTTTATTTTTAATGTTCAAAGAAAATGAAATTTAATTTATTGGTGAGAAAAAATGTCTAGTTTAGTATTCTCCTTTATGTTTTAGACTAACAATCTATTTAGAGAATTTACCTTGATAATATCATCTAATGGATTATATGGATAACATAGATGAATCATGTTTTTGATCATTTAAGTTAGGAGAGAGAGAGAGATGAATTTACAATTTTTTTTAAGAAGAACCACTATTATAATATTCTTTGTATAGAATTATAGCTCAACTAGTTATACTAGCTATATTATTTTATATAATTCAACATATTGTGTTGGTGTAGAAACTTCAAATGGTTGGACTAGTTATGTTCTTAAACTCTACTATGAAGTGGTTGTGAGTTTTTATAAATCAATCCTTAACCCTTGGTTAATTATTATTTTTATCTCCCATGAGTTGTCTATTACTTGCATAAAGAACATAAATTATAGCGAAAGGAGTGAACTCATATTTCAAAGTCCTCCAAATCTTATGGACACAATTAATATATCATAACTAACATGTAACTTTAAACATTACAAATCAATTCTAGCAAAACTTAACACAAATGGGTTATGTTGAGTAAATCACAAGATAGGAGAAAACAATTAAAAATTTAACAATATAAATTACCTTATCTATAGATAGTGTAGTGCCCCTTCGTTCTCACTTGGGTGTGTAGGTATTCTAGCTAAGGAATCTGAAGAGGAAAATGGAACAAGGACTTCTGATGGTACTCTTGTGGGTATGACGTACATTGTGTTGCTTTGATGCAGAGATTTAATTGGGTAGCTTAGCTTACTTGTTGCTCAAGATACTTCTTTTATGACATTGAGGTTATGATGATACACTTTGGTTGAATTTAACTAGTTATGCTTATATATAGATGCAGTAGTATATTGTGATGTAGTAGACTAGTGATTATTTCATGATGATATGATGTGATTAGTTTAGTTTAAAAATGTTACTTTATACTTGATGTTGTAGTTTTTATTATAGCTTTGGTGAGGGGACAGTGTAGCACCACTCGTTCGCGAGTGCCCTACTACGCTATGATTCCTTCTCACAATGTGATGCATTTTTTTATATATATGTTGTACACAACCTTGTTTGTATGCAAGAATTGCAAGAATAAAGTTTCGATTCCACCTGCTTTGGCAGGACAGGGCAAGCATTAAATTATCCCAATATGTATGATGTTGAAACAAAGATGACAAGGAAGTCTCCCCATCCCAAGTCTGTCAATCCATCATGTGTCTAGTGGTATTGTGTGTCCTTGACTTTGGTTATTTCAGTATTATGTGATAGTTGTATATCGTGAGTTGTATTTGTGTTATTTATTTAATGTTTGTGTTGTTATGTATTTAGGTGGATTAATAGTATTATTTAATTTAAATAATTAAATAATTAAAATAAGTGTTATTAGTTAGTTATTGGGAATAGCTTTATTAAAATTTAAAAGTGTTAAACTAAAAGTTATGTAATTAATTAAAAATAAATTAATTAATTGTGTAAATAATATTATTTATAATTTTAAGACTTGACATTTTTTATAATTTAATGTAAATAGTAAGTTGAGGATAAATAATAGAATAAAATATTTAAATAATTAATAATGTGTCAACTATGAGTTGAAATTAATAAAATAGAAATTTAAAATTTAAAGATTTCATTTAGAAAAGAAAAAATCAAGAAAAAAATAAAAAGAATGAATGCATGTCCAGTTTATTTTCGAAAACTTGAAAGAGAATGGAAAATTGCTATTTTATTCTGATTTTTGGCTTTTCAAAAAAAAGAATATTGGGATTAATGGGAAAGAGAAAAGTTTTTGGTTTTTTTTCATGGAAATGGATACTGGAATTTTGTGTGAAGTTTTTTTCGGTAAAAAAAAAAAGGAAAAAGGCTCTTATGGAAGTTCTTGGATGGAATTGTTTTGCACGTCTTCTGGAAGAGGAAATCTTTAGGAAAAGTTGGGGAATTGAAATACGAAGGCTCAGCTTCAATCTTCATCAATTTGAGCTTGAGGATCCAAGTTCCTTATTTTAAATGTTTGTTTAAATTGTGTTTTTAAAAGATTGTCTGTACAAAAATGTAGAAGTTTGTTTTGGTTTTAAGGAATTGAAAAATTAGAGGATTTGTTTATATATTTTGAAATATTGTCTATTAATTTGTTGTGAAATTTTGGAAACCTTTGTAGAAGGATTGTGAAAATCTTAGATCCTCTGTAGGGAAATAAATTTAAAATGGTAGGAAATTCAAAAAGAAAACAATAGATAATTTAGAAAATCCCACAAATAATTTAGAAAACCTCTATAGGATTGAAAAAAAGAAATCCTCTGATAAATTAGGGAAAATGAAATCCTCTGATAAAATAGTAAATCTTTTGCTGTAGAAAATTTTATATTAAAAAAAAACAGCAGAGAGAGAGGGTCACTAAATTAATCATAACTCAAAATTTACGAACTAGGTATAGCTGATTTTTATATATGTTTTAAAAGACTTGGTGGTGCACCTTCAGTAATTTATATGTTATAAAAAACTTGGTGGCGCACCTTTAGTAAAAAATTTAGAAAAACCCAGATCTGAAAACAAAGTTATTAAAGTCACAACACACTAGTTTTATGATTAGTATTGTTTGAATATAGTAAATTATTTTTAATTTATTAAATAATATGTATTTATATATATGTATAATTATATGTATTATACATATTTAATTATATATTTAAATATATCTATTTAATTGGCTATTTTGACATAATAGATATTTTAAATTTATAATATATATAATTATTTAAATGTATTTTGACAATAGATGCATGCGAATGCATGGAATGAATTATTTTTAGAATGTTATAATTTAAAAGAGAAAATTGAATTTAAGTAGATGTTTGATAATAAAATGATTTTATTAGAAAAAAGATTAATTTTAATTAGGTGCATGAAAATGCACAAGTAGTTATTTTAAAATGAAATGATTTTAAAAGAGAAATGAATATTAGGTATTATTTGGTGCATGCAAAGCACGAATGTTAAAATGAAATGATTTTTATAGAGAAATTGATTTTTATTGTTGTGTGTTATTGTGGAAATTGAAGTTAAACTATTAGTGTTAATTTTCTTATTGCTTGTAAATGAAATTAAATTAAGTTGATTAATTCCAAATAATGCGTTCATGATTTGATTGGATTTAGGGAATCCAAATGTTAGATTAATTATATGTCTGAATTGCTTATTGGTTGAGTTTTCTTTGTTTGTGTTGTTGGGCAATTGGGTTGTTTGGTTTTGTAAGTCTTCTAGAGAAGTTCATTCTATGTGGGGTTATTATATATATTGGTTCAACTTTTGATTTGTGTTGGGTAGTGCACGTGTGTGTAGACAATTTGAATTCCTGGTTACCATGGACCGGATATGTGATATAGTATGAATACCCGATTACTATGAACGGGTTATGTGACCTTATGTTTTAAGGTTGAAATGAGTTATCAGTATTGTGCACCTTGTCTACCCATAGATTTGTGGATTTGAACAGGTAGTGTTTTCAGTAGGAGAGTGGCTCTTTGTGATTGGTCGATTTTGCAAGTCTTTGGGAGTGGTATATTGATGTTATGATTTTGGAATCTATAGGTGTTGTGTTGTTTATGTATTCCCATGTCACTCTTGTTTGGAGTTGAGTCTTGTTGTTGTCTGTTGGACATCCTTGGTCAAGGATTCTTCCTTGTCATCTCCTTGCATGGGGGGTGGGTTTTTTTAAAACCCACATGGTTGGGTGGAATGTGCTACGCACCCCGTTGGGTTCCCCACCAATGTTCGTATGGTGCAGTGCCTTCCTCATGGAACATGAGCTAGATATTTTCTTGTAGCCAGGTGTTAATTATGTATTTCAGTTATACTCATGTATTGATGAATTACTCCCACATATGTTGAGAAGTTTATGATGTAAACTTATGTATCTAATCTATGTATTGTGCTAGAAGTTGATGTAAAGTGTAAATGTATCATTGTAATCGTGTGATAAAATATAGTGGTTATTGTCTTATAAGCATGTTGTATATATGTGTATGGTTATTAAATAGAGTTGATCTTGTTCATAATGGTCTATCTCTTGTGTATGCTTCAATGTTATAGTCATGATGGATGAATGGACTTAACTAATGCATTTTGGAATTTTGTTTATCTTTTCATTTTGGGCTTGAATACGTAATGTTACCTCATGCACCCCTAAAGGACTTAGGTGATGAACTTGTATTCATGTAATTGAATCTCATGCAATGGAACTTAATATGCATATATTTTATATTTTATATTTAAAAAAAAAAAAAGTGTGCCATAGTTGTTGTCCTTTGGGGTTTGCATGGTAGGGCATTACAAATAGAACCATTTTGTAAGAACTTTTTCAAGACCATTTTTTGAAATTCAACACCATCTTTTACATACACAAGTTTTCATGCCTAAATTTTAATTTTTTAGCAAAATAAAGATAAACCTTTGCCAATTTTTGGGTTGGTATTTGTACGATCAAAACTCGTTCAATTTCGACAAAACACAATAAATTTGCTCCTTGAAATATTATTTAAACAATAGAATTTACAATAAATACATTGATGAAGTGACATTTATTTAACACCACCATAAGATGACCTTGGTCATCTTTTACAACTTGAAATTTTGAACAAAATATAAATTTTTCCATGCAAATGACATAAAAAAAGAGAGAAATAACCTTTCACACATCTCATTATGTAGATTTTGAGAATTAACATTTTAGTGTATTAAAGATTTCTATTTAGTTATTCTTTTTGAATTTCAATGACAATTGAGATGTCATGAGATCCTAAAAGTTGAAGTTGAGTTCATTGACAAAAGAATAATAAAAAATATTAATTTAAAAATAAAATCACTATATTAGAGGAGAGAGTCTTGGTCAAGTCAACTTATTTTCGTTTTCAATAAATGAAAAAATAAATATTTGACATCCCATCAAAATTCATAATTTTTATAAATTATAACTTTAAACATTTTTCTTTTTGAATTTCAATGACAATTGAGAGGTCATGAGATTCTAAAAGTTGAAGTTGACTTCATTGACAAAAGAATAATAAAAAATATTAATTTGAAAATAAAATCACTATATTAGAGGAGAGAGTCTTGGTCAAGTCAACTTATTTTCGTTTTCAATAAATGAAAAAATAAATATTTGACATCCCATCAAAATTCATAATTTTTATAAATTATAATTTTAAACATTTTTCTTTTTGAATTTTAATGACAATTGAGAGGTCATAAGATTCTAAAAGTTGAAGTTGACTTCATTGACAAAAGAATAATAAAAAATATTAATTTAAAAATAAAATCACTATATTAGAGGAGAGAGTCTTGGTCAAGTCAACTTATTTCCGTTTTCAATAAATGAAAATATAAATATTTGACATCCCATCAAAATTCACAATTTTTATAAATTATAACTTTAAACATTTATTATTAAATAATTAGATTAAGGTATGAGAAAATACATGAAACAACTAAAATAATAGCTACAAACAAATAACTAAGCAAAATAAGCTACGTGAAAGACCTAGGAAAATAACAAGAGCAAATGAAACTACATATAAGCAATACATAGGAGAAACAACTAGTTAATTAACAATCTTGGAATTTTGTGTCATAATCCCATAGGATGTGAGGGTATGTACAATCAACTAATTACAATTACATCTATGAACAATGATAATAATTATCCAAGATGTTGAAAGTTTTGACTTGTTTGATTAGATTTGAAAGACTTACCTAGCTACCAAAGCCAAATCTAAGAACATTAACAAGAGTTAGAATTCCCCGCTTGAGTACCACAATCCCACTCCTACATGGCATCCATATTTTATTTTTATCAACAACCTTCATAGAAATACCCTTTTTAGTAAAAACTAATACTAGGAACCAAACCAAATGAACAATCTTCAAAGACCATAGTACAATTATCATGAATGTCCTCCATAGCAATCAAATTATGATTATCTACTAAATTGTTGGGGATTGGCAATATGGATCTTGTTGACTGAACTTTGGTTTTCAATGGTCTAAATTTAAGCTTGCAAATTGCATAGGTATCTATCAAGGTTAGAATTGGTTTGAAGAATATCATGCAAGTTGGTGATATGGAGGGAAAATTTTGAGTAGACCATCTATGTTTCAACTTGAAGGGGAAAAGGTTGTGAGAGAAGACAACAAGGCAACAAATTCTCTAAAGGAAGGATAAATTGTCTACAATTATAATAACATTGTGGAGGGAGGAAAACCCAAGAAGTGTAGTTCTCCAAGACCAAGCCCATGAGAAAAAGTGTAGGGAGCATGGAGAAGAGGGAGAACTGGGGGTTGCAAGCATGGGGACAAAGATAAAAGGCATGATTAATAGAATATTTCATGGTGTAGAAGGGACATTTCTGAGGGTAGATGAAGGAGAGGTGTTCACTGATAGGTAATTGATGTGGAGAATTATGTATTGGCTTTGGATTTCTAGATTTGGGAGCTTAGCTTATTCCACCTTATTAGATTGTAATTATACTTTCATTTCTAAGGAAGAAGGTATGCATACAATAATTTAAGAGGGAAGAGTGGGATGCTTCACTTGTTAGGCCACTTCCAATCTTTTAAGAAGCTACATGATCTAAGAGGACAACAAACAAGAAATTTCAAGAGTAACTATTATATTTTATATACATTAGAATATCAAATTAATAATAAGAAAAAATGAAATAAGTAAAATTTAATTTAATACAAATATTTAAATAAAGAAATAAAAAGAACATGAAAGTTACTTTTAAAATAATTATTTATATATATTTTTTATTTTATTAAAATTAAATAATTATATATGTACATTAGAGTATCAAATTAACAATAAGAAAAAAATGAAATAAGCAAAATGAAATTTATTACAAATATTAAAGAAATATAAATTATAGAAGGAAAAAGACATGAGCCTTGATTTTAAAATTAGATATATTCATGATCATTATTAAAACATAATTTCTCATTGAGAAGAGTACTCTCGAACATACAAGAATAGTACAAAGATGGAAAAGATTTACTAAGGAAGGTAGTTTTAATAAAATGGATGAAGAGAGAACGAAGATTCAACAAGAAATGATAAGCACTATGGTAGACTAAGGTAAGCCCATTCCCCAATTTAATAAATGGATCAAAACTTCTAGAGGTGTGGATTCTAAAGATTTTAAATAAAAAAGGAAAAAGGATAATAGGGGGGGATTCTATTTGTGGACTGATGTTGGAGTGCAAATGATATTAAGAAGGAATATTAAACTAGTAGATAAGGCATATTAAGAAGGGAATGCAACTTTAAATTAGATATAAAAGTCAAATTATATTTCATCATGGTATATTATGTTGGAGGTATTCTTGTTTAATCTTTGTATTTATTACTTGTATATACGAATATTTATTTTTGATAAAAATAAATCAAGTTGGAGACAGAGTTAATGAAGGGGGTGAGCGAGAATTAAGGCTATTGTATTGGATGGGTTAACTCATTATTATATTTTTATTACACATAAAAAGTGAAGGGAAAAACTTTTAGAAAGCTAGACAACACTAAGCATGGGTAAAGGTTCATACAACCTTATTAAAGGCCTTAACAAAAACTAATGTTTAATGCCTAGTTGTTTATGGGAAAGGGAAAGGGAAAATTATTCTTTAATTTTCAAAAGTTTAATTTGGACAATACACCACTTACTTAGTCCACTATATTTTATCTTTTAATTTTCTAAAAATTATGTTGCTTTATATGCAAATTCATTTTAATTTTATCAACAATTTTTTCATCAATAACATACATGAAATTTGATTATACCTATGCAAACATACACTTATGCACTCACCTCTAAGACCTTTTTGAATTCTCTAAAATTGTGGAAAGGTGAAATATTTGAAGGGAATGGATAAATGGAACATAGAGCAATTGGGTGATATGAGTAGAAAAGGGCATGGGGCCGTTGGAGTTAATTCAAGGCAAGAAAGAAAATCAACAAGTCAATATTATTTTTCTTTTACTAATGATGGAACCTTGTACCTACTATGTGGGTGACAAGGAGGTAAAATATCACTAAGATCTTTATTTGAAAAGGATTAAATCCAACATATTCAATCTCAAACATATACCAACACAAGATTACTAATTTCCTTCTCCTTTTATTTATTTTTAATAATCGAAGGAAATAAAACTTAATATATTTATGCAAAAAATATTTAGTTTAGTATTTTACATTATGCTTTAGACTAAGGTATTTAGTTAAAGAATTTACCTTGATACTATCTTCTAATGGATTTTCCATTGATAGCAGACGAATACATTGTGGTTTTGATCATTTAAGTTAGAAAAAAAAAGATGGATAATGAATAAGAAAGATAAAAGTTTATAATTTTCTTTTAAAAAATAACCACTCTTATAACATATTTTGTATAGAAGTATAACTCAATTAGTTATATAAAACAATGATTTAATAAAGCTATTTTGTTGTATCTAATTCAACATATTGTGTTAGTGTACACGTCAATTGATTGGGTTAATTACATTCTTAACCTCTACTATGAAGTGATTGAGTACTTAGAAAGCACTCCTTGACTCTTAATTAATCTTTAACTATTGTTGTTTTTCACTCCCATGAATCATATGTTAGTTGCAACACAAATTTTTGAGATCGGAATGAACTTATATTCCAAAGTCCTCAAAATCTTATGAACATAATCAATATATTGTAACCACGTTTAACTTTAAACATTACAAATCAATTTTAATAAAACTTAACACAAATGAACTATGCTGTGAAAACCATTAAAAAAATAATAATATAAATGAACTAATTTATAGATAGAACCAAGAACTCTTTCAAGATTGTTTCATGAAATTCAACTCCATGTTTTAGATACACAAGTTTTTATGCCTAAATTTGCTATTGTTTTTAGCAAAGATGAGCCTTTGTCAATTTTTGTGTTTATTCGCACCATCAAAAATTGTTCAAATTTGAAAAACACGATGAACTTGTTTCTTTAAATGTTATTTACCATATGAACTTTATAATAAGTCCATTGGTGAAGTCACTTGTATTTTACACCACCCATAAGATAACCTTGATCATCTTTCACAGCTTGAAAATTTGAATAAAATATGAATTTCCCACTTCGACATTTCTTCTTCAAAATAATTAAATAACAAATAAATTAGTTAATGTAGTTTCGATTTTGTATATTCACGAGACTATTCCATCTTAGATATATTTAACAAAGTCAATATAATTTTTTCAATATTTAGTTGTGCATTGTGTAAATAAAACATTAATAAATTTAAATAATGTCAAATGATTCAATTAGTCTTTTAAAATTTTAATTGAAAATAGAAAAAATAATAAATTTAACTATTTTTCTTGTTATAAAATCTTAAAAATTATTTATTAATCACTTTTCAATATTACATTTATTACCAATCAATATATTTTTATTTAAAATGCAAGCTTTAATCATAATATATTTTGATTGACAAATTATATATCATTTCCCAAGTTTTAATATATTATTCATTCAATTCAAATTCAATATAATTCTTTAAAAAATTCTCAATAAACATATGTTTGGTTAACTAGTAGCTGATTGTATCTGGTCCTTGTTTTTACTAGATTTTGGTTTGTTTTATGTTGCTGGTTTCTAGTCTCACTTCTGATGAGACTCATTCGTTTAATCTTTATGACAGTTTTTGTTGCGAATCTAGACCGTTTACCCATGTTTATCTTAATCAAAACATATATTTGATTAACAATAAACTAAAAATTGACTCTTTGACTTAAATGTAAGCCCTTTGCAATAATATGCAAATAAATTTCCAATTTAAAACTACAAGGCTTCCAAGCCAACAATAAATATAAAGTAAATTTTTCAAAGGTTTTCAAAACTTGAAAAAATAACTCTTTTATATGAAAGATAAAATTGTTAAACAACAGGGCAAAGACCCATCGTAGGATTTGGAACACAGTTAAAAGAAAATTAAAGAAAGACTAATATCAACTAATACTTAGATAAGACCAATGCAAGATTTGATGATATCTTAGAAGAGAATGTTTTTGGCAGTCTCTCTCTCTAACATTAGTATCATTGAGGGCGATTCAAAATGTTGATCGAAAAAAATACACAACTTAAATCCGAAATGTACATTATTCTACTCCATAAATTGTTAAACATCATGACAAAGACTCACCATAAAATTTTGAAACACAGTTACAAGAAAACTAAAAGAAAAACCAATATCAACTACTTAGATAAGACCATTACAAGATCTGAAGATATCCTAGAAAAAAATGTTCATGACAGCTTCTCTAACATTAATGTCACTGAAAGTGATCTGAAATGTCAACTGTACAATATACACAATTTAAATCAGAAATATACATTATCCTACTCCATAAATTGTTAAACATCACAGAAAAACTCAACTGTAAAATATACACAATTTAAATCATAAATATACATTATTCTATTTCATAAATTGTTAAACATCACCACAAAAACTCAACTATAAAATATACACAGCTTAAATCAGAAATATACATTATTCTATTCCATAAATTGTTAAACATCACGCAAAGACTCAGCATAGGATTCTGGAACACAGTTATACAAGAAAACTAAAAGAAAGACCAATATCAACTGATACTTGGATAAGACCAATGCAAGATCTGAACATGTCCTAACAGAAAATGTTCATGACAGCTTCCTAACAGAGAGTGTTCATGACAGCTTCTCTAACACTAGTATCACTGAAATGTCGTTGTATCAGAAATAAAAACTCATATCATGTTGAAAAGAGAAGAGAGAGGAGAGGCTCCTCCCCCACTTTGTTCTTTCAGCTTCTTCAACAATTCCTTAAAACTGGATTGTCCCATCAGAACCTCTTCCACACACAACTCATTTCTGTCAACCATTTTCTTTACATTAGTCTGGAAGTCGTCACACTTGGTCTTCAGTTCGTCTTGCTTTTCTCTTGGGTCTTTCATTGAACAAGAAATTTCTTCTACATAAGCCCAGAAGCGGGAGTCCTTTGTTATTTTTGGTTGATTGATATTGTCCTCGATTTTTTTGTCTGCCAACCATTTTTCAAGAGCTTTAAAGCGACGAGGCCTTCCAGACTTAAGATATGGGCCGGCGTCTTCATGCTTTCCAAGCCTGTAAAAATTACCAATGTCCAGAGGCTCCACCAGAAGCCTATATTCCGTCCCTTTTCTTATCAGTGTTTCATTGCACTGAAAGTCATCAGGCAACTGGTGGGTATCTACCAGATTTTCGATCCTGTCATACAGGGCAGCAAGCTTTAGCCTGCTAAGATTGGCCTGAAAATCAGCCTCTTCTCTGTGTGCCTTGAAAGCGTCATAGTATGACATGTTCTTGTGATTCAGATATTTGTTTCTATACCCTTTTACTTTTGTCATTTCTGTTTTATCTAACTTGTCTAGTTCTTCCAGCACTTCAGTCAGGTTCTGTCTGAGCTTGTTTTCATGCTCTCCTGCAGCTCTCAAGGCAAGTCTGGCCCGAGTGTTCTGCCAACAAATTTAAAGAAACAGAAAGACCAGTAAATATGCGATAAATGAATCACTCGGAAGCTTTAGCTTACAATAATAAAATGCAGATTTTAATGGAAGGTTATGATTTCTGATCAATTGTAAGTGATAATGAGGTGCAATCAGTTGCACCTCAAGCTGTTGTTTACGATTGAACCAAAAAAAATGCAAAGCAAAGATTCTCTTGTGTCAAGGATTCAATCATTTCTTAAAAATGGCATATCAATATATATGTTGGTATATGGACAACATTGAAAGGTTTGTGTGAAATTAAAAGTGCGAACAGAATTTTATTTCTAAAAAATAAGTTACTTTCTATCAAAATGAAAGCAAATGAAAGTATTGATGATTATATGTCCAGAGTTAAAGATCTGAGAAATAAACTTGGTGATCTTCATGAAAAAATTTATATAGCAATTTAGTTACTGTTACATTGAATGACATGAATGAATATCAAGTGTTTATCACTAGTTTAGCTGCAAGGGAACATAAAAAAAAATTTACGGTTTAACAAATATATTTCTCCAAGAAGAGGAAAGGAATAAGCATGTAGCTAGTAGACTATAGACTGTGGATTCATCTTTGATAGTCAAGGAGAAGAAGCCATACAAAGGAAAGAAATGGGAAAAAGATAAACTCGACAAAAAAAACTTCAAGATAGAGCATCAATTACCTCAAATATCAATGAGAAGAAAAATGACAATAATTATTAAATCAATGTAAGAAAAAATTAACGAATCCAAAAATAATAAACATAAAGATAACTTTATTAATTCAAGTTATTTATTTAAGATGTATTTCTTTCCACTAAAACAAATGATTGTAATGTTTGGTTTATAGATTAGGGGCATAGATATTAACATGTCATGTAATATAGATTGGTTTAAAGTCTTGAGAAATGATGGCAGTGAAATTTATCTAGGAAATGATAGATCCCATGATATAAATGGTTATTGATAGATCCCATGATATAAATGGTTATGGAGATAGAAGTGTAATGTTGTCTAATGGACATGTAACAAAACTTAATGAATGTGACATATATCTTCAAAGAATTAAGAAGAATATAATCTTTGTTTCATCATTTACAAATCAAGACTTATAAGTTGGTTTGTGAAGTTAGGTTGCCAAGTGAAAACCATGCAAGATCACTATAAAGTGATAGTTGAAGGAATCAAAATAAAGGTCTTACACAAACTTGACGTAATTGTAGAAAGTGATCAAGTATTAAGATTTGTACATGTATGTCAATAGAGGAATTATTGAATATGAGGTATGGTCACTTGAATCTTAGAGATCTTATTTTCCTATAGAGAAAAGTAATGGTGCCAGGTCTTCTAGTTTTTAAGAATGAATATATTAATTGTGATGGTTGTGTGTTGTAAAAATATTATAAGAAAAAAAACTAAAAAAAACAAATAAAAAGAAAAGAAACCTTTTTGAATTAATACATATTGATGTGTCTATTTCTTAATGGAAGCTTCTTACTTTCTCATATTTGTTAATGATAGAATTAGATACACATACTCGTCTATTTCTTAACAAATAAAAGTATGTTTTTGAATGCTTCAAATAATTTATAACTATGGTGTAAAAGCAAACAACTCACAATATTAAGATTTTTAGATTAGATCAAGGTGGAGAATATACTTTAGAAAATTTTGTGAAGTATTGTCAAACAATACATGGTTCCTCATAATCCACAACAAAATGGAGTGGCTGAGAGAAAAAGTAAAACTATAGTTGAGTGTGTTAAAAGTATGCTCAAAGAAAAGAATCTCCCTAACAATTTATGGGTTGAAGCTGTGTGTACAATTATATATTTTTCAAAATAGAAATCCAACCAATTTCTTAGAAAAGAAAATTTCTTATGGAACTTTCATTGTTCATAAACCAATTGCTAGTCGTTTGAGAGTTTTTGGAAGTAATGCATTCTCCCCTATTTTAAAATAAAATAGAAAGAAACTTGATGCAAAGTCAATCAAGTGTATCTTCTTTGGTTAATGTGTTGATCTTGAGGCTTACAAAATGTATAGTAGAGATACTATATTCATGAATATATAGATGATATTTAAACACAAAATAGTCTAACTTAATAGAAACTTCCTGAAGAAGACTTTGAGAGTACAAAAATTATAGATCAACAAAATGATGTTCAAAGTGGTATTGAAGTTACAAGACATAGTGGAGCTACTCCACCAAGTAGTGAAGCACTAAGTAGATCAATGAGGCAAATCAATACACCAATCAGGTAGGACTATATTTTAATCATTTAATGGCTCAAGTAATTAGTGTAGATGAACCTCTAAATTTTGAAGCAGCTAAGAATCATAAAGAATAGATGTCTACTATACAAGAACAATATGATTCTATAATGAACTGACAAAATTACTTGCAAATAGAATTCCTATAGGCTCAAAATAGTTGTTCAAGTCTAAGTTTAATGTTGATGGTAGTATTAACAAATTTAAAGCTAGATTGGTTGTAAAAGGCTATTAACAAAAGGGAGGATACATTATGAAGACACGTGTCCCTACAGCTAAAATGAATACTATAAGATTTATGATTGCACTTGCTACTGAGTACTATGTATAATTGAGATTTATATTAAGATGGATGGTAACATTTTTGAATGGTGATTCAAAAGAAGAAATATATATTGCTTAACCAAAATGTTTTGTAAAGCAAGGAACAATAACATCTTATATGTAGGCTAAAGAAAATATTGTATGGTCTTAAATAGGCTCAAAGGTCATGGTATGTAAAATTGACAACTTCTTCTAACAATGGTTTATGAGTGAAGTAAGAGTGATTCATATTTATACATAAAAAAGAAAAAAAGATGAACATATGAATATTGATCTAATTTCATTGTATGTTGATGATTTAATCATAACAAAAGTGTTATAGGCTGAGGAATTCAAGAAGCAAAAGATATATACCAAATAATTTTAAAATAAAGCATCTTGAAAGATGAATTATTGCTTGGAATTCAAGAATGAAGGGAAGATGATAAGATTTTGATTACTCAAAGTAAGTATGCAAAGAAATTGGTCCAAAGGTTTAATATGCATAATTGCAAATTAGTTTTTACTCCATTAGAATATAATGCTCATTTTTTACTAATGATGGTACAAAAGAAGTAAATGGTGCCCTATATAAATAGCCGGTCAAACGTTTGAACTACTTGACAACAACAAGACTTGATATTGCATATTCAATTGGTATACTTAGCCAATTTATACCTAAACCTCATGAGACTCATTAGAAAGTAGCAAAAAAGTTATTCAATACTTACAAGAAACCATTAATTTTGGCATTGAATATACTAACCATTTGAATATTGAGTTGATAGGTTATTCAAATTTTGATTGAGTAAGTAATCAAGATGATAGAAAATCCACCATTGGATATGCATCTAGTATAAGATCAAACATAATGTCCTAGAGTAACAAGAATCATCCAACTATTTTCTTGTCCTCTACTAAAGCCAAGTATAAAGCATTGATTAGTATTACCTATGAAGTTGTTTGGCTAAGACATATTCTTGAAGATATGGGAAAAAAAACGAGTACTAATACCTATCAAGTGTGACAATCAAAGCTCTCATTTGAACTGGTAAACAATCCAATGTATTTGCCAAATCAAAACATATTGAAACTTAATATCATTTTGTAAGAGAAAAATATTCGATCACAAGAGATAGAGTTTATGTATTGTAACACAAATGACAACATGACTAGTGTATTTCCTTAGCCTTTGGGCAAGATAAAGTTTGTACAATCTAAGTATATACTAGGAGTCCACAAAAATTTAATTATTTCATCAAGGGGTGTGTGTTAGAATTTAATGAATAATTGATTTCTTCACATGTTGAATAAGTGCTAACTAGAGTTGTAGATGTGTCACTAAGTGTTGTAGATGTGTTAAGAAACTTTAGTGTATTTTCAATTAGCTCTAGTTCATTGTCATGTTAGGGTGCATATTTGTAGGAGATTGTTGAGTTTCGATGAAGCTATAAAATTGTACAATATCTTTGTTGATTGAATATAGAGATAAGCATATGTTCTATTTTTTGTCATATATATATATAAGTAATAATACTCTTATATATAATATATATAGATAAAAGTAATATATGTGTGTATTGAAACAATGCATGAAAAAAGGAAAATGCACAAGAGGGTAGTCAATAGAATGCCATGGAAAAGATCCATATTCAGCTGCCATAACAGGTCAACAAGCCCCCAAAGAGCTAGTCCTTAACAAAAAAAAGTGTGTTAAGAGAGGTTTGAGTTTTCTAAAAGATCTTGAATTAATAGTCAAAATCAACAAATCTAATAAGAAAATAAGCACTTTAAAAATTATCTATTTCAATATGTTAGCATAAATTTTTTCTAAAAGATATATATATATATATATATATATTAATATCAAAAATTCACCTGCCATAACTTATAAATTACCAAACTAGCGACTGAAGACAAAAATTTAATATGGAAACATTTCCATTATTACATAAATATCTTTTAAAATTTTATTTAAATCAACCCAAAATTAGTAGAGATAAATATATAAGTACATTCATGTAAACTGTATGGATAGTATGATGTTAAGATGCTTACCTCAATCCCAAGTCCAAGAGCATCCAGTTGATCATCCAGTGGGGTTTCCATGGCAGAAGGCGGCGCACCTAGTGATAAAGGAAGATTCGTAAGCCCTTCCAAAGGCAAATTGACAATATTTGTATTGGCATGGACTCTACCATACCCAGTGTGGGCTGAGATAGAAGCCTGATCTTTACAAGTAGCCAAGGAATAAAACAGGATGGGCAACACAGCCTCATAGTTTTCAACACAAAGGGTTCCCTTCTCTGAGCAAAACAAATAACACCCAAATGGTCTGTAGGGGCTTAACTTGATAGCAGGCCTCAGACCTGCTGTCAGTTTGTTTGTAGGCTCCATATTGGTAACAGTGATGAAGTTAACCACTGCACAAGCATGACGCAGGACGGTGTGTACATACTCGGGAAAGTTCAGGCCTGCAGGAGGGGCATCCTCCATGATCTCGTCTGTATCATCATCATTCATCTGCTCAAAGGATTTCTGCCAGTAAGGCAGCAGGACTCCCAAAGGGCCTAACACAGATTCGCAAGGAGCCAACAAAGTTCTGGCAAAAACATCACCCCTTGTAACAATATTGAAGAAATGATTGGCCCACCCCTGCCTACGAACTGCTCTGGCAAGAACTTCATCTCCAATCAGAGGAAAACCAAATGTGATGGCGAAAACAGGGGCGTTCTTACCCTTTTTCTCCAAAAGTAAGAGAGTGGCCAGAGTGGCAATTGCCCCTCCAATGGAATGGCCTGTAAACAAAACAGTCTTTTTTGCTTCAAGTGCCTTTCCAACCTGCAAGAATAAAATAAGAATTCAATTAAAATTCCAAATGATGAACTAAACAATCTAACGATGAATACAGATAGGAAGAAAGTTGCAATCTTGGTAGGAAGATCATATCAAACTTGTACAACAAGCCAATTCTGCCATAGCTACTAGTCATGGAAATGCACTACAGTGTTTCCCTATCAATGTTCCCTTCTAAACAGTGAAACTTTGGTACACAAATGGAAACCCTCATTCAAGGGGCCCACTGTTCTCCTCCATCTGAAAAGACAGAGACCGGACAACTCAGCCATAGCTATTCATAAGAACAGTCACTAAAGTGCAATGTTTTCCCTTGATCAACAGGAGGTTGCACTAGTTTGGCTAGTTCTTCGTATGTGGTAATCATTGATGCAACTTAGGGTGTCGATGGAAAGATTCAAAAAACATTCATTGCAATATAATCATCTTTATACTCAGGATTCAAGCACATTTACTGCATTCTAAGCCAATGATTCACACTTGTAGTAAAACAGATAAAAAAAATCTACAAATGATTGATTGATGTTACTACAAACCTTTATTTCAAGGTCAGAATTACTCCAAACATGTAAGAATTTGTTGAGGGCCTCTTTGTGCACAAGGGCTTGCTGGGTTTTACCACTTCCTGCACTCCAATGTACCAGGGAACTAAAAAGCTTATTATTCTCATCGATTGCACACTCTCCAAATTTGGTGGTCGTTTGATTGAAGGCAGTGACATTTAATGACCCACAAAAACCTATGATGAGTATGTCTCCTATGCTTGTCTCCTCGAAGTAATTACCGCTCTTGGAAGCAGCACAACTCACCTTCAGCAGATCCTTGTACCTTCACCCCATACAAACAAGAAGAAACTTAATACAAACATGATCAAAAAGTAAGCTTTACGGACAAAATGGTCCTTCAGAAATCCTTTCAGCCCAACTGGTATTTACTAAAGTACGTTTAGTTGTCTAGAACATACGATCATCATGATGAACACATTTTTTCATTAAATGTTGTCTGAGACAATGTAACGTACAAGGAAGCTAGAATTCAACTAATTTACTAAAGCAATTTGAAAGAATCCATGAAGAGGGATATTTTATACAGGTCTACAAAAGAGCAACAAATGGAAAAAAATGTTCTTGAAGTAACTGACCTTGGAGAAAGAGAACTCAAATCGAAAGCCATGAGAGCTGAAAAAAAATGGGTTAGAACTGCAAACTAGTGCTGCAATACAATGAATGGCTTTTCCTTCCTTTATGCATCTGATCGATATTGAACTGAAGTCTGTGTTTTATAGAAAAATGTGATGGACGATTGGATTGCCGCGTGAAGGGAGTCAGTCAACGAAAGAAAAGTCTTGCTGTGCAGCTTCCTGGCAGGGGTCATGTCGACAACAATCTTTGTTTGAGATCCAGGGAATGGGTTATGTTTGGAAGCATCTAACTTGGAGATATGATTGCTTCACGCACTAGTGTTTTGTGTGTTACGCAACGAATCTTCTTTAGCCCATACGCGATGAAACTATCGTTTATGGGATGTACTGTGTGGTTTGGATTTAAATTATTAAAATAAACTTCAAGCGAGGTAAGCAAATACTAGGTTTTGGATTTGTTGAGTTGGGGCCTTTTTAAGGTAATATTCTATAGTTTTTGTTTTTTTTAATTGAATAAAGCAAAAGAATTACAAGAATAGAGCTACTAGTAGCTAAAATTCAACTAGTCAAAGTACCGGCCAAACTAAATAAAATTGACATTAATAGAGCTGTGCAAGGCATCAACCATAAGATACTACCACAAATAAACAAATTATAAAAGTTGTATAACATTGTTATAATGCTCAATCTTATTGTCCAGCTGAAACTTCATTATCTGCTATTTAATTTGTTGTAATATTTGTTTAGCCCACTCATTATTCTTACATATAACCTGAATCTACGAGAAAACAACAACCACCTGAAAATATATGTCAGAGTAAAGCTGTAAAAGTCTCAACAACCTGATAATAGAAAACATTGTAGCACACCTATTTTTCATATATTTTTCAAAACAACATGTCAAATAAAATCAACAATTACATCTTTTTGAATGCCAAAACCAAAAACAGCCTCTTTCCAAGTCAAATCATGATTAAAAATAGCTAAGAAATCTCTAAAAAACTGAAGACCAAAGTCTTTTAACATATATATTGTCCCAAAAAATGTGTTTCAAACTTTCCACACCCTTACAAAAAGGACAGTTTGCTGGTTGAACCATAATGCACTTCAATCTATCCCCCACAGGTAGTTTGTAGTGCAATATCTTCCAAACCAACACCTGTGAGTCAAAACCAACTTTAGAATGCCATATCTGAGCACTTAATTTAAACCAAAATTTGATGTTAAATCTGCATTTCCACTTCTGGTTCAAATGAGTAGAAATATTGCAACTAGGCACCAACTTCAAATATATGTGTTTTAATGGAAAATTATGAAAATGACGGTAAGATAACCATTTTCAATCTCTCAAAAAGTAACAATCCCTTGAAGTACAAAACTTCATAGCCAGATCCACTGACACAAAAGTTTTAATAAAAAGGATAAATTGTTAACTAGAACTCAACCCATACTGCTCCTTAATTTTGTTCCAACGAGCCCAGTCAAAAAGATCAAAATCCCAAAGATCTTTAGCAATATGTTTTTGAAGAGATTCATCATGTAGATCAAGATTAAGTTTAGCTCTAGCAAGTTCTAACTGTCCTTGGAGAGATTTCTCACAGCGTTTTCGTTTCCAAGCCATTCTTCTTCTGAATGAACAAACAAACTCAACACATTGTTTTATAGCATAAATCCACCATCTCACCCATGACTCTCCTTCATGAGGTTTGGGTGTAGAGTTCCAAATCCCAACTAAGGCTGAAACACAATCTTTATTTTTAAGATGAGAAATATTCAGCTTGAAAGGGATTTGAGAAGACTCATTATCATTACTCTCAAAAGAAGAAATTGAACAAACAATTGGAAAATCATCAAATAAAGTTATAGAATAGTCCACTAGCACCCAAAAATCTTGAGACAACTTATCCAGCTGTAAATTGTGAGATAAGTAAAAACAATCCAATCTGTTCAACTTCCTCTCATTGCATGGTCTGCAATTAGACCAGGTGAACCAATTTTTGGCATGACAAGAGAATTTTTTATTGATAGAATCAGCCACTCAAAGCACATTTCTACAATAAATCCATTTCTCAAATTCCTCCCGACTGAGCTTAAAATGATTGAACCAACTATGATCCTCGTGATGTTCCACCATGTTAAAATCTCCTCCCAACACCCAATCAACAATAGGAAGATTTTTGGACATCCAGTTCCAAAGAGCAACTCTTTCTCTTGGATTATTAGGAGCATAGATTGAACAAAAACCAAGGGGTTGTCCATTGATAAAGGTGAGGGCCCAGACATAGTTATGGGATGGGTCCTCAACCTTATTAATGACAAATTTTAAAATTGAAGGGGACAAACCAAGAACAACCCCACCACTACCCTCTTTATGCAAGGTATGAATAAATAAAACATCCTTCCATAGATTGAAAAGAGACAAATCTAAACGTCATTGCCAATCTTAACTTTTTGTAACAAAAGCACATTTGGTTTCCATTTCTCAAGAGTGTCCTTGACTTTAAATTTGCGATGAGAGTGGGAAAGCCCTCTCACGTTCCAAGATAATATTCTAAGCTTCATGGAGAAACGTCAAGAGATTCGTCCTCCTCTTGTGGCAAAACTCCAAAGCGATTAGAGATAGGAACTTCTTGATCATTGATCGATTTCTCAATTGAACCACTAGGAGGAGATCTAGAAAGTTGTCTAGAATTAGGAAGAGGAGACAAAGATCTTCTAGGAGATTTTGACAACTTGGTGGAATTTAGAGCAGCAGGTTCAAAATGAGGGGAATGAGAATTTGAGGAAGGGGAAGAAGGTTCTCTTCACTTTCAAATAGTTTTCCAATCATCACTCATCACAACATCCTTATAATAAGCATTGGCCATCTCAAGAGGTTCAGAAGGGGTGTGAGGACTAGAAGAGGGAATACTCTTGTCCATTTGATGAGACGTAGGCAGAGAAATTTTGATGACTAGCTTAGACTCTAAGACAGGACTAGAGACAACCTTGGATGGGGGGGCTTGTGAAGAAGATAAGGATGACCTATTTTTCCTAATGGGGCAATCTTGGATCAAATGACCCTCTTGTCAACAAAAAAATAGGCATTGGGCTTATTTAAATAAACTATTGGCTGATCAATTTCAAAACCAGGGCCATATAATTTGATATAGTCTAGAAGAGGTTTGTTCAAATCTACTTCTACACAAACTCTTGGATGAACTCTTAGACTGAAAAACTTATCAGAACTCTATTTGCACCAAATAACTTTACCCAATTGTGCCACAATGTCCTTAAGCAATGGGCTGAAAACTAAATTGAAAAAGGGAAATTCCAACCACATTGGGCAACAAGAGCAAGAAGATCCTTCAGGATGGAAGTCAAATGTCTAGGCTTGAAGGTAGCAGATTTGTCCACAAATAATCCATGTTCCATACTACAGCACTTCCTAAGCATGCTCTACTGATTTAAACATACACGAAACATATCCAGGGGCTTACCTAAACCCCTTATTATTTCAATCACCTAGCCTCTGTTTTCCCAATTTATTCTGGCCCATTTGTAAAATTATGATTTTGGAGGAATTCCCCTAAAAAAACAAAATAACAGTTTTACTTTGGTGTTCAGCAATGAGATCTACAACTTCATCAAGGAGTTGAAACTCTAGAGTTTTACCTTGTTCCCCATTCGAATCTTCTAGCCTACTTTCTTCTCTTTTAGCAATTTGGTAGGCAACCTTGGTCTTCAATCCATCCTTCTCATTTGTAGTTGCAACCACATCTGCATTCTTTTCTCCATCCATAGCCATATTTTCCTCCAGATCATCAAAAACTATGGGAGAATCCCTGGAACTGCTAATTTGAGAAACCCTTATTTTCCTAGCCATCGACTTCAAACACATAGTTTGTTTTTTAGACTCCTCGTCGTCCTTTTTTCACTCAGCATATGAGATCGAGGCCGCGGAAATTGAATCCTCAAAAGGATTCATGCACAAAATCAGCAAAAAGAGTTCAAAATTTGTAGAGGACACAGTAAGAAGCGCTAGGATTATAGTTGATAGGGGAGAGCATCTCATAGTTGAACATTTTAAAATTGTGCTTTTCAAAATTCTACTTGGAAATTAAAAATCACTCCCAATTTTTTACAGCATTGTACCTGGAAATTCCTATGCTTATAACTAAGGTTTCAAGGCCACATCATTAAATATGATACAACATCAACATGCTTTTTGTTGAGGTGTCCAGAAAGGCCCAAAAAAAAAGAGTCTAATAATTGTGCACTAAGTCATGTTTTCTTGGTGCATTAATGTGGCATCACATGATTTGTTGTTTTTTAGATCTAAGGAATACATTTCATTCAATTATGGGGGTGGTCATCATCAACACTAGGGGAAGAGCACTAGTAGTGGTCATAGCTAACTTCGTGCACCCCTAGATCCCAAACGATGCATTGGATTTCGACAAATTTTTTCATTGCCTTCGTATGTGACTTAGCTGCTTATAGCTATTGTTTTGGCTTATGGGTAGTAACGATGCAAGTTGTGGAATTTGTTTAGCGCGGAAGGGTCAAAAAGTGGTCATTTCAAAGTGTCGCTTGATACACCACCTCTATTGCACTAGTACTAGTTCACGAGACAACCAATAACAATTTTAAAAATATCCAATTACAAAATTAAAAAAACCTAATTCTAAGTGTTCATCCATGTGGGCCCGCTCACATTAAAGACTTTAAAGTTACAAGGAGAAGCCAATTTAATATTTTGACCACCCTTTCATGTCCACCCTCGGTCATGTATCCCTATTCTCAACCACAAGTTAAAGACCACTATATAGCCCTAAGTTAATTATCTCTCGCCCTATTTTTCCCATTATTTTCCCTGCATACTTCTTCCTGCCATCCTCTTCTACTTGTGACGCTCTACAAAGGCTCCTCTTTAGCACCTGGTCTCCTCTGTATTTAAAAGGTAACACGCATTGCATCCTTCCTCCTTGCATTTGGTAGGTTTAATAATCGGTTTCTACTACTTCTTACATGTAGTTTGTTGTGTTTTTTCATCATTTATCTATATGGCATTGAGGATTTCATTGAAATGATTTCTTTCACTTTATACTATGAAATCATTACATAGAATGTGAAACAAATAGAATATTATCTAGTTTTATTCAAAATCTTTGGTTTATAATCATGACATAATGGGTATAGGGTTATTGTCCCAATTTTTTGACAGGTTTCAGGATTATACATCATGCATGTTGTCCACATGACATATATCATCAACCCATAATTTCTCCTTACATTTTTGCAATGATTTAATCTATTTTCCTCCACCTATTTTGTCAATTTCGCATCACTACATGGATGTCATGTAGGGTTTCATTATACTGTGAAATAATTACACCGAATGTGAAGTAACTACAATTGTATTTTGGTTTAGGGTTTCATTACATTGTGAAGTAACTATAATTACTTCGAATGCATTCTCTGAGTAGGTTTTCATTAGATTGTGAAATAATTATCTCTATGGCGTTAAGGGTTTCATTGAAATTATTTATTTCACTTTATATTATGAAATTATTATATAAAATGGTTTAAGATATGAAAAGAGGGTGTTCTAAGTGAAGGGGCTCTACAAGTTGGGTCAAATTTGGTTACGGTTTTTCTCTCGCATGTGTGGGGGAGGCCTTCCTCCCCCAAGTACGGTCCATGTACTATGTGTATACACCTAGAAACGGTCATCACCTTTAATTAATTAAATACTAGCTATTTGATTAATATTCCAACTATGTATAAATAAATTCTTAATTTATTTATATTGTTCACCCTCCTCTAATTCTCCAAATCTAAATCATCTTCCTCTAAATTAATTAAATAAAAAAGGTTCCCTAAACGTGTTTTATTTAATTAATCTTCACTAAATCCAATTAGGAATTAAAGCACATTTCTACAACTTTTTTGTGCCACCTCACCAAGGTCACAAGAAAATAAATAGCTCTAATTTTTAATTAGAATTATCTTCAGCTCATTTCAAAAAGCACATGGTCTTCTCTTCCTACACTTCCACCAATTTTGGAAGCACATGGTCTTCTCTTCTCACACTTGAATCTTCCATCCAAATGGCATCTTTCCCATTGGTCAAGAGATTCTTCCATCCAAATGGCATGTTGCCTTTGGTCAAGGTGACAACATCTTGATTCTCTTAATCTCTACCATCCATTCTTTCTTCTTTGAATTTGGACCATTGATTATTGCCACCTCACTAGATGCTTGGAAAAGGCTATAAATACAACCCTTTGGCATTGTATTTTGCAACCACTTTTGAATAAAGTTACCGTGCTAAAATATCATCTCATCCACTTTTGAATAGAGTTACAATGTTAAAATATCATATCATCCACATTTGAAGTAAAGTTATCATGTAGGTTTATCATTGGAGCTTGGAGCATTTTGGGAGTCTTGTAGCTAGTTTTTATATCATGTTTTGCTTTGCACTTAGATCTTAGATTAACATATTGCTTCATAGCTGCATTTTATCATCCATCTTGCATCATAGTTGCATTTTAGATTAGTTCATTTTAAGTTTGCATTTGAGCATATGTAGAATCATGCATAAAATCATATAGATCAATACCATAGTATCCACCTTCACTTGTTCATTTATCATCAACATCATCCTTCACTCACCATAGCATTCATCATCATTGTTTGCACATAGTTTCATATAGGCATAGAGTTGGCTTGCATGTTGAATGTTATCTCGTTTCCTAAGTAGTCATTTTAACAACCTTTGTGCTAATAGAAATCTGAGGGCCAAACAGTTTAATAAATCCTTAGGAATAGAAGACAATAAGACGTTCTTGAAAGATTCGTTAAGATGCAATTTAGAATAGTTTACTTTCCTTTGAATCTTTGAATATAAATCGTTTCATTAAGGTTTGTGTTGATACTAACTTTGCACATTTCACACACACAAAAATGGTGCCCACTATGGGGCCCAACCCCATTTCTAACATTTTTTTGGAAAAGTTCATGTGAACAGGCTAGACGTGACATTTTAGTGCAACCGTTAGTTCTTTCGGTGCATATGACTTCTATTTTGGCGCATCCAAGTAATCTTTCAGCATATCTGGAGTCTGTTTCGGTGCATACGCAACATGTTTCAGCGCATCTAAGCATTCTTTTGGTGCATCTGAGCATTCTTTTGGTGCATATGAGCATTCTTTCGGTGCATCTGAGCATTCTTTTGGTGCATCTGAGCACTGTTTTAGCGCATAGATCTTTGTTTTAGCACTTTATAGTCAATCTTAAAATGGTCGTATCTTGGTGACACAAATGTCTTTTTCAAAGATTTTTTTTTGAAATGGGGTATAATTTCATAAGCTATGCAATGGTGTAGGTTTTTCTCAATTTTTGTGGAGTTAAAATCTTCAATTTTACACCTAAAGTCAAATCACATTGTAACTCGGTCTAAGTTTTAGGGTTTTTATGCTTAATCATTCATCTAACCCTTATGTCTTATTATTTCTTGATCTCATCTAACATTTTGACCATTTATTCTAGGTGTTAAGAGGAACATGGAGCATTGAAGTGAAAGAAAAAGCATTTGATAGCCATTGTACTAAATACGTTGGTCAAAGACAATCTTATCAAACTACTGACATATTGTAGGGGCTAGAAGTGATCTACTTGTTTCCTTTTGGTTAAGATAGGAATGTAGCTTAATTACAAGGATAATGAATGCCATGTTTCCTTTTGGTTAAGTTAGGAACATAGCTTAATTAAAGGATTGATGAACACCATGTCTTTTGTGCTTGATGAATGGTAGGCATATGCTCTCCCCTTAACTGGGTGACCAAAAAGCTAGACCCATTCACTTTTCGTGTGCGAGTGTGATTTGAGTATATCACACATATTCTCTTTATTCATGTGGAATAAAGATTGATTGAACTATGGGTATACTTGATTGATTTTTTTTATCTTAGAGGGCCTTCCTTATGGGAAAAAGTACTCACCTAAAGGAATGACCCAACCGGTAACACGCTAAAGCCAAGCGCATTTCCAGTCAATATATAAGTGTGGATACTAGAACAAAGGCCAATCTCATGAGGTTGGTTCTAATAAGAAGGGTAGAAATTGTCTCTCACCGCATGGATCAACCCCCATGAACAAAAATTCCTTACTAAAACCCTTGTTGTAGTTTGGCCAAAACCTTTATCTATTCTTCGGTGCAACAATGGTCGTTGCAAAGGCATCCACATTCTCACAATTTTTAGTAGAGGTGAAAAATATGCCATGGGAGATTCATGGGTATTGATGTTTGGCTGCCTCAAGAAGTGAGTGTCGTGGAGGGGAGCCAGTGGGGTCAAGCATCTAGTCATCTGCTAAGAATAAGTTTGGTTGGGGTAAAACCCGCGTGGAATCAAAAAGAATACAGTGTTTCACAACCTTAGGAGTGTACATTGCTTGATGTGTCTTTATCCAAGTGTTTTCGAAACATACAAAATGTCACATGTTGAAAGTGAAAACCTTGATTCAGAATTGCATTTAGTGAAACAACCAAGTCTTCCATTGAAAAATCAAGAAAACCAAGCAAATTTTCAAAGAAACTTTCAAAAAAACCAAGTGTGAACCTATTCTGGTGCCTTTTGTCTTTGTTTTGGCACCTTTGGGGTCCCAAGTGGCACCTTTTGTCTCTGTTTTGGCACCTTTTGCAAAACACAAAACAGTGACCTAGGTTCATTTCTTGTCCAAAAATTAGTCTCATCTTGGGAATCCTCCGAAGTATTCAACCAATCCTTAGATAAAACAAAGTCTAAACATGTGTGTTACCAAATGATTTCAAGAAAGATTAAAATTCAGAAACCAAAGTCCAAACCTCTTAGTCCAAAGGAACACCAAAAACTTCTATTAACACTTTACGAATTTAGAGAGAGGTTGACCTTCAATTTCTACAAAATATCTTGCAAGAACAATCCCAAATTATACATCTTTTACTATTGTCAAAATCTAAGACTTTTCCAAAGGTTTGAGTACCTTGTTTAGGAAGAACATTTACCGTTGGTTTCACAGTTTGAACTAAAATTTCAAAACTTTCCCAAAGTCCAAGATCATTCCTTAGATACCTTAGAATTCAAACTTGTTAAAATTGACCTCTACAAGTGGAATTTTCCAACCTAAACCAAGATCTAACATCTCAAAGTACCAACATCATCAAATTTATCACACCTTTGATTATTAAACCTAGTTTCATCATCAGGATTTATCATCCTCTCATCACAAAACGAAGCTACATAATCAAATCAAACCTAGTCTCATTAGAATTTGTCATTCTATTGAACTTAGTTGTAATCCTTGGTACTTTTCCAAAAAATAGATCAAAGTTTAGTCAAAACTATAACACTTGTATGCCCGTTCAAACAAGGTTGCAAAAATGAAAAGTCAAGAAAAAAGGGCTTGAAAATAAAAACATTGAAGAGTTGAATCTTGAAACTCCAATCATTGAGACTCAAAACATCAAAACTCAAAACACCATGGCTAAAATAGATGAGGATCAATTGAATGCTTTAGCTCATCAAATGAAAAACCTTCAACAACAAATATGGGATATGCAAAGGGAAACAACCACAGAAAGATATTTGTTTTCAGACATCTATTCTTATCCATCTGACATAAATCTGGACATGACACCTTCTCCACCAAGAACTACATCATCCAATTTCAATTTCTTTGAATTTTTTCAAAAATTCAATAAACCCAAATCTCAGTCCTCAAACACAAATGATATTGAACAAACTTACCATGTCATGCATTCTTTCACATAAGTCCAAACCATGCTATCATAGACTCCTCTACACCTCAAGATCAAAACATTCTTTCCACTTCATCCAATGATACCAAAATTCCACAAGTTCTTCCAATCTTTGACCAAGATCCCATCTCTCAAGAATTTTATGATGATCCCCTCCTTTCACTTTTCATCCACAAGGATTCCCTTCCATCTCAAGAGAAAAGTATCCTTCCAAGTCCTCCTTCCACTCCATCTGATGAATCCATACCATCTCAAGATTCCATTGCATCCCAGGAGCATGATAATTCTTCCATCCTATCTAATGATGTCCTACCATCCAATGATCAAGATATTCTTTCTACAAAATCTCATGATTCCCTTCCTCATCAATATCAAGATATGCTTCTATGCAAGGATATCCCTTCATTTCATGAGGATGTTCATCCTTCTCAAGATCAAGATATGCCTTTCACACCACTTCACGATGATTTTGTATCTAGTAAAGAGTAAGATACTCCACCTTCTACACCTCATACTCCTTTTCCAAGTCAAGATCAAAACACCCCATCACCCCCTTGTCAAGATCCTATCACACCTATACAAGCTATCCATGAACCCCACACCTAAAAATTTGGATCTTCCACCTTCATTCAATCTAGTTTACTTCCAAAAACTATCCTTTCATCCATATCATATCCTCCCCATAATGGACTCGCATCTTGTTTCACAAACAACACATATCCCATTGGTAAATTTTTTTGTTAAAGTATGAACTACAAAGGAAAATGATTAGGCCTTCATGAACAAGGTATCCTAGAACCCCTTTCTGTCCAACAAAATCAATATTATCATAGACTTGGTTATACACCTAAGTGTCCTAATCCACCAAACCTACCATCTATCCTAGGTCCTCATCCTAATCCACCAAACCTTCCATCTATCCTAGGTCCTCATCCTAGTCCATCAAACCTTCCCTCTATCCTAGGTCCATATCCTATTCCTCAAGAACAACAAAATCACACATCCTTGATGCCCTTTCAAAATTATACCTCCAACAACTCATCCATGATACCTCCATACCATTCATCTTCATCAATTTCTCCTATTGCTCTTGGAGGAAATTTGGGTGCCAAATGTCAAAAGCTTCCATATCAAAATCCACATGTGTCAAAGGATCAACATGTCTCCTCAAAGAGAAATGCAAAAATAAAATAAAATTTGATCCAAAATTAAAGGAAAAATCAAAAAGGCCACAAAGGCCCATCAAAGCAAAAAGGAAATTTTAAAAGACCACAAAGGTCCATAAATCAAAAGGAAATTTCAAAAGGCCACAAAGGCCCATCAAAGCAAAAGGAAAAATTCCTAAGACCACAAGGTCCATAAAGCAAAAAAAAAAATCTCAAAGGCCACAAAGGCCCACAAAGCAAAAATCAAAGTCAAAAGTTATGTGGATTCCAAAAAGTCTCATAGAAGCAATAAAATCTAAATTGGCATCCAAATTTGCTAATCCAAAATCTTCCTCCAATTTTCCATTTAAAAACCTTTCACCTTCCAAATCCATTTTTCCTCCATCACTCCACCACCCTTCAAGGTGTGTGTCAATGTTGATCTTTCCACCCTTTCCATCTATCCATCAACAAGTTTTTCCACCTCTTATCCATTATCCAACATTCATCCCCCATTATTCTTTTTTAATCCAAACCTTTGGATAAGCCCTTAGTTCTTCCATCATACCTTTAATAGGAAAAAATTTATGGGTCTAATACCCATTTCCACGATTTATTAAAGGGATATTTGGTTGTGAAACTTGATGTTAGAATTATCCATATCTTATTTTACATATTCCTCTTGCACTCTACACTTGGGGGAAAAGTTTCATCCATCTCATCATTCCTTACATTTCCACCTTTGATCTTGACAAAGGTTAAGGATCTTCTTGAACATCATATATCTTATCCTATATGCTTTATCCATATCTTTCATACCATATCTTTCATCTTATCCATATTCCATCATTCTTACTAGATACATCCTTTCTTCTCATCCTTGGTCTTGATAAGGAATAGGGGAAAAATACTTGGGCCTTGTGTCTATATCTTATCTAGTTGATCTTGATCATCCCATTCATTATCCTTATGAACATCATATATCTTATCCTATATGCTTTATCCATATCTTTCATACCATATCTTTCATCTTATCCATATTCCATCATTCTTACTAGATACATCCTTTCTTCTCATCCTTGGTCTTGATGAGGAATAGGGGAAAAATACTTGGACCTTGTGTCTATATCTTATCTAGTTGAGCTTGATCATCCCATTCATTATCCTTATCCTTGTATTCTTCCATTCCATATCTCCTAGCTTATCAAAATTCATGTCATCATGTCCCTTTGCAACCTTGAATCTTATCATGCAGATCATATTTGAGCCTAGCTATAAAACATAATCCAATCCTCATATATTTTGTCAAATAAATCATCAACAATCATCCATCTTATCATCATCATGCCTTATGGAATCAATCATTCTTGGCATCCTAATCAATCAACCATTATCATCTTTTGACAAGAGATATGTTGCTTGTGTGACATGTTTTGTAGTGAATCTTTCATTTTGATCTATCATTTATCCGTGGTTGTATTATCTCTATTGTGGGGCATCCTATTCTTTCAATCGGTCATATCATCTCATTCCATCTTAAATATCCTGAGAAAATCCACAAAATCAGAAAAAGATCAAAAATCCAAAAAAAAATCAAAAAATACAAAAAAAAAGAGAAAAATCAAAAAGATAAAAAAAATAATAAAATTTGAAAAAGTGCAATAAAAACAAGTAGTGAAAACCTAGCGACAAGCGCTATTTGTGATAGGTTATCTTTTCCATCTATTTAAGCATGTCAACCGATTGCTTTTTCTATTTGCTTTCGCCATCCATTTGCCTATCCTTTGAAAGCTCCATGTACATATCTTGGCATCGCGGTCATGTCTCACCCTAGACTGGGGGCAAAATTTTGAACTCACTGGGGGCAACAAACTTTGAGCTTGAACCAACAAACAAACAGCAGGAAGAAAAACATAACAAAAACAAGGATTAAAACACAATCCAACATTGAACATTAATCACCATCAGAAATGCATCGAACATCCATATCATATCAAAAAAACCAAAAACAGGTCAAAAGCTAGTAAAAAACAGAGTCGTCAGGAAAACTACGTGGTCTCTATGTATATAAAGTAGGAAAGTCTAATCTTTGATCAGCCCCCAAGGCCCCTAGGATATGTCTTTAGGTTAGGTTCTTGGTCAAAATCTCAGAAAACACCTAAAAATTAGAAAATCGAGAAAATCCCAAAAAAAATAGAAAATCTAACATAAAATCAAATCAAAAGGATGATGCTCTTCTGAATCATGGGTTTATCACGTGAAACACAAATGTTCAATTGTTGTGCTTTGATTTTTGTTATCATATCTTTGGAGCCCCTCGATGATGTATTGAACTAGAGGATCCAGGAAGGAGTATGATCTTTCATTGTTTGTTGTCTGTGAGTTGATCATTATTACTATGCAAATTGTCATGAGATGTGTGCTACAAATTATCACTAATGACATTCCAAATTTGCATAGGAAAACGGTTAACTCTTGCTTATTTACACAAGCAATACTCAGGTCATCTCAGTTTAATTATACTTAGATGCTTGTGTTAACTTGCACTATCAAACATCATGGAAGTAGTACTCAGGTCATCATGGTCTAAATATACCATTGATGCTTGTACTCACTTTCAACATTTTAAAGGCCCAATGATGATAAAAAAGCATGACAAATTGGTTGTTATGAATGACAACTTTTGCATACGGGATCTGCATGTTTAGAGTAGATTGCATCCATGTTAGTTTGCATTAGTTTGCATTATGGTATTTCCAAAGCTCCAACAATGATGTTATCTCTTGCATTAATGGATTGAGTACACTTGACATTGCCAAAAACACATCAATTAGAAAACATTCTCATTTAGTTGCATATCACTTGCATCAAAAAACATTACAACATCATTCATCCATCCATACATCACATCATAATATTTGCATCGAAAAACACAAAATGAAATCCATTGCATCTCATTTACATAATAAAAATCATTTCATTTAGTGTCATTAGGGAAGTGGTTCACTAAGCTTAAATGAGTGAGTCTCTTCAGATTTCCAAAAGAATTGGGAAATATGTCAGGTTTTGTGAAGCTTAATGAAACAAAGAGTCAACTGATGACAACCTTCCTAGAACTCTTGGAAGGTTTATAGATTCACTCATTTAAGCTTAAGACCCTAGAACACAGTCATCTGCATAATCATTTGCATCACATAATCATCATTCATCCTTACAAAACATCACAAATCATTTGCATCCCATCCATACATATTCAACATAATCATCACATGAAACATCATACATCATTTGCATAATCAAATCCATCATCCATAAAGCATATCAAATCATCATTGCATGAATACACATAAACAAAAATATGCATCATCATGTGATCATTCATAGACATATTCATTCATCCATTACATCATTTATTTACATTAGAAAAGAACAAAAACATAAAATGCATCACATATCATTGGCATAATAAAATCCATCACATACATCATATAGGAATCATTCATAAAGCATCATAGAATCATAACACATCAATTGCATCATCATTTGCATCCATAACATATCATATCATCATCATGTAGAACATTACATAGCATCATAACATAGAAAGTAAATGCATCCATCATTATCATGACACATAGATCATAATCATTGTCACATATCATATAACCTCAAAATTCACAATGTCAAGTGTACAATGATATCCAAACATGGAGATATACATCAACAAAGTGGTAGGAATCACAAAATCTCCAACTGAATAAGTGTACATCATCAAGTCTCGGTACATTAATCAGTCCTATACTAGGGCATATCAATCAATCAAAGAAGTCAAACCACATCACCCAATTAAATTTGAATCTGCTTGCCCCAGATGCAGAAATCCTCCTATGATCATAACATATCACAAATCAGCAATCTTATCAATCAATTCAACCTCGCCTATTATGAGGTTCGTTAATAAAATCAACCTCACCTATTGTGAGGTTCATCAATCAATCAATTCAACCTCCTATCATGAAGTTCATCAATAAAATCAACCTCACCTATCATGAAGCTCATCAATCAATCGATTCAACCTCACCTATCATGAGGTTCATCAATCAATGCACCTCGCCTATCATGAGGTCCATCAATCAATCAAACTATCATTGATCCTCGCTTATCACGAGGTCAATCATCAATCTATCATTGACCCTCACCTATCATGAGGTCAATCATCAACTATCACATCAACATCATCAAATCAATCGACTACATGCGATCATCAAACATCAAACATCAAACACAAGGAGGCAACATAAGGCATCAATTAATCAATCTAGTAGGTGCAATCATCTTTTTCGAGAGATAAATCATGTCTAATATCAAATTATCATTGGTTTAAATTTGGATCATCATCAAATCACTGCAACATCATCACACAATCATCGAATCCTCAACAAAACATCAAAAATCCACATTTTACCAATTTGTCTCTCTAGGGGGCATATATCGGGCAATACCTAAAAATCAACATCTGGGGCATCAAAAATTGTTCTGAGCATTAGTATCAAATTTTTCTTTGAAGCAACGTGTAAACACATTACTTCAAAGAGGGGAAAAATGTATACACCTAAAAACGGTCATCAACTTTAATTAATTAAATACTAGCTATTTGATTAATATTCTGACTACATATAAATAAATTCTTAATTTATTTATATTGTTCACCCTTCTCTAATTCCCCAAATCCAAATCATCTTCCTCTAAATTAATTAAATAAACAAGTTTACCTAAACTTGTTTTATTTAATTAATCTTCACTAAATCCAATTAGGAATTAGAGCACATTTCTACAACTTTTTGTGCCACCTCACCAAGGTCACATGAAAATAAATAACTCTAATTTTAATTAGAATTATCTTCAACTCATTTCAAAAAGCACAAGGTCTCCTCTTCCCACACTTCCACCAATTTTGGAGCACGTGACTTATTCTTCCACACTTCCAACAATTTTGGAAGCACATGGTCTTCTCTTCCCACACTTCCACCAATTTTGGAAGCACATGGTATTCTCTTCTCACACTTGAATCTTCCATCCAAATGGCATGTTTCCCATTGGTCAAGAGATTCTTCCATCCAAATGGCATGTTGTCTTTGGTCAAGGGGACAAAATCTTGATTCTCTCCATCTCCAACATCCATTCTTCTTGTTCGAATCTGGAGCGTTGGTTATTGCCACCTCACTAGATGCTTGGAAAAGGCTATAAATACAACCCTTTGGAATTGTATTTTGCATCCACTTTTGAATAGAGTTACCATGCTAAAATATCATCTCATCCACATTTGAAGTAAAGTTATCATGTAGGTTTATCATTGGAGCTTGGAGTATTTTGGGAGTCTTATAGCTAGTTTTATATCATGTTTTGCTTTGCACTTAGATCTTAGATTAACATATTGCTTCATAGTTGCATTTTATCATCCATCTTGCATCATAGTTGCATTTTATATTAGTTCATTTTAAGTTTGCATTTGAGCATATGTAGAATCATGCATAAAATCATATAGATCAATACCATAGTATCCACCTCCACTTGTTCATTTATCATCAACATCATCCTTTACTCACCATAGCATTCATCATCATTGTTTGCACATAGTTTCATGTAGGTATATTGTTGGCTTGCATGTTGAATGTTATCTTGTTTCCTAAGTAGTCATTTTAACAACCTTTGTGCTCATAGAAATCTGAGGGCCAACGGTTTAATAAATCCTTAGGAATAGAGGACAATGAGACGTTCTTGAAAGATTCATTAAGATGCAATTTAGAATAGTTTACTTTGATTTGAATCTTTGAATATAAATTGCTTCATTAAGGTTTGTGTTGATACTAACTTTGCACATTTCACACACACACACACTATGCATTTACTCTGCCTGGATGGGCTCTAGGGTCTTTGGTGGATTTTATGGAGGGGGTACAAAACCCCTCGAACCCCCAAATATTGGCATTGGATCGCATTCAATCAAAGAAACACAACCTAAAATATTATGTGAGGTCATGGCTGGGAAGTTGGCTCCTATTGTGGCGAAGGTGAAGTTTGTTTTTGGCTCTTGCGATGATGGTGAGTGCTTCCTCAACAATGATGGAGAGGGAGGTAAGGACTCCTCCACCTTGCCTATGAGACTCCCTATTTCACTAAATGATGCTATGAAGTTTGTGATTATTTCAGAAAGGAAAAATTTGAGGAATGCTGCCTTTTTCTTTGTAGTTGTAAATGTAAATAATACACTATTAAGGAAATTTCTTGATAATTTTTTTACAAATGTTTGGCATAAGAAATTGCATCTCAATGTCATTTTTTCGCACAATTCAAAAGGGTCTCTTTATTGTCTTTTTGAAATCTCATGAAATGCGACAAAAAATAATGAAGAACCCCTTCTACAAAATAGTGAAGAGCATGTTCAGGGAAATAGCTTGGTCATAGGGAGCAAACATGGAAGAAATTCAGGATTTCTCTAGCCCTAGATGGATGCTAGTAAAGGATATTCCTCACAGGCTCTAGGATCTCATTCCCCAATTGCTCTTGCCACTAGGCAATGTGTTAAGGGTGGAAAACCCAAGGGTGTCACTCCCGGATATGAACGTGAGGGTCTTATATGCTCTTGCTCCTAATCAAGAAATACTAGACATTCTGGATATCTAGATAGATTATGGGATTCACTCCTATCAGGTGGAAATTCTAGGGGGTATCAAAGCTTGCTATCTTTTCAGGTGTGAAGGTTATTTGAGAAATTATTGCCCCATTATATAGAAAAATAAAACAAGGGGAAACCCTAACTCCATAAAGGAAAATGGTGTAGCAACCATGGATTGCTCCAAAGAGGTCGGTGTGGAAGGAGACCCTACCCCTCCCCCCAATCCCCTACTAGTATCTCCATTGATCTTGATGAATGCATTGGCATGGAATCTTCTAAACAACCCTCCACTATGGAGTTGGTTAACATTGAAACCTCAACCCTGACCCCTTCAAAACCTATGTCTCTGGATAACCCCTTCAATCCCCTGTAAGATGAGGTTGAAGGAAGGGATCTTGCTTCTGATTCAAATGCAAAATATTTAATCCATGCTCTCGAATCATGCAAAGAGGTCGGCATTAATGCTTTAAATGGGGTAACTAAACTAAATGTTGAGCAATTAGTAATGAAAAAGCTAAAGAAAACTTTGGAAAATGATAAAAATGTAGCCTCTGAAAAACCAGAAGCAAAAATCCTCCTATATAAGGACTTTATATTGCCGGTTCCACAATCAATTGAAACAACTGATTGTGGGTTGGTTGAAAGGGTTACTAGCCATGGTGTTGAAGAGGGAAACACTAATCAAATTGACCTCCAATTTGGAGTTGGATGCCCCTTGGGCACTATGACCCATTTGGCCTTAGGTCCTAGTCAGAAGGAGAATTTTGAAACCAATCAATCTATTGAGGGGGATGTCCAAATGAGTGGTAGTACCCTGAGGGAACCTAGTTGTCAGGGGGAAGTATTGGAGTTAATGCCCCATTGGAAAATATGGAAGATGCCAATGTGTTGGGGATTGGCAGGAAGAACTTAGACCAAGTTATTGAGAGTGTCAACAAAATGCAAGAAATCCTAAACACTCTAATAAAAAGATGTGATGTTGCTCTAGACTACTCAAGGAATAAAGGGGATATCTAGGTGGAAAGAACACTGGAAAAACTCCTTTGACCAGTATAGAAAAAAATTGTGAAGTTACAAGGGTAGTTGGGGGATTTTTTGTGGTTCCTATGGAAAATTGTAATTGCATTAAAAAAGGTAGACCCATTATGGTGGCAGTTACAAAGCATACCAGGAGAATATTCCTCTTGGGCATCTAACTTTTTGGTTTGGGACCACTTTAGTGTGCATGTCTTTGCATGTTTTGCATGCTCTTGCATGATTTAGTTCCCAGGTGTGTATGTTGGTGCATGATCTTGCATGTAGCAATTGGAGTCGTTGGAGAGTTATGGATCACTCAGGTTTGATCAATTCCTACTGGTTGTGGGTTAGGCGCCCATGTGAAGGCCATGTGATAATTTAATATTTTATTCTATATTTATGGTTTGTCCACTAAGGGGGTGTGGGTTTTTCTAGGTGGTTTTTTATTGTTGTTTTGGGATACCATTTGTGGTATTCTCTCCCACAAACTTCTATATATTAGAGCCTTGAAATGGTGGTTCAGTATGAGTTCTTTGTAGGTTGTCAAGATGACGAAGTGTTGTTAGATTACATAGAGGATTGTTGTATTGATGTACTTCTTAGAAGATTAATACAAACATTGGATCTCTTTGGATGCAGAGTGTTTTCCCGCAAGGGTTTCTCCACGTATATCTTGTGTCACTTGTGTTGATGACTTGTAGTATTGTAGATTTTTCTTTTATTGTTGCAACTATCAATCACTGAATAAAATTACATATAATTTTAGATTTGCAATAACTTTAATAAGTTCATATTGTTGCAAGTTATACCTTTATTTCCAA
Source organism: Sequoia sempervirens (assembly GCA_007258455.2). NCBI lineage: Eukaryota > Viridiplantae > Streptophyta > Pinopsida > Cupressales > Cupressaceae > Sequoia > Sequoia sempervirens. The sequence continues at coordinate 153,896,585 of VDFB02271358.1, forward strand.
CAATCTTAAAATAAAAATTCTTAACCAAGCTCTATACAATTAAGTTTGTTTATGATACGAATCTAATAAAGCATTCAATTTAACATCTTTGACAAGAACCTTAACATTAAATAATATTTTTTCAACAAACAAAATTTATTAGTAATGCAATAATTTTTATAATCCTCATCAAAATCACCACTAATCTCCTTAATCTAAGGAATTTCAAAATTGATATTAGCATCTTTCTTACCCTTATTTATGTGTGTATGATTTTCAAGATGTAGTTTCCAACATGAAGACTATATAGAAATCTCCACCACAATTATCATAACGTGCAAATTTATGTTCAATTTCCTTCTAATACTTTTTAGTAGGCCTAACTTATTAGACTTGGAATAATTATAACAAAGTTATATCTCAAGAAAATAAGTATGAGAACATGTCCCATCTATGCCAATTAGCTTTGTTAGCAATATAAGCCTACACAGATGAATGTGCAAACTTCCTATGTACTTTATTAATATTTCAACATCGAGCACATATTTACCCATTTGAATTTTCTTTATATGGAATTAATTGGTGTATTATTGAACACTTTGATTTTATTTTTATTTAACAAATTTGTTGGAAAAATTGAAGGTAAAATTGTAGCTTAAAACTTGTAAACCTATGAGACTATAGATTTAATGAAGTGTTCTTTGTCACAATTCTTTGTGTATGATTAATCTATTTAGATTCATTTTACCAATTGTACAAAGAGACAGAAGAATGTAGAAGAATGAGACAAGAAGATAGAAGTGACACAACACATACGTTGAGAAACCCTTTCGGGAAAAAAATCCACCACCAGAATCAATAGTGCTTGTATTATTTAACCTTAGAACAAGATTACAATAACATTGTATCAATCCTTGATTGACATGCTTCCTTTTCCTTCAACAATCCTTCTTCACAATCTGCAAAAAACTCTCATACACTTTTGTCAGCACCAGTTATCCATGCATTCCATGTGACCAAGCATGAATCCACATATCCCATGCCATGCTTCAAACCCTCACACATGCACAAGCTCAACCTACTAACTTGCAATCAAGATTAGAAACTATGATGCAATTGCTGCAATTAATAGATAATAATTGTGCATATTAAATCATAAGAGTTTTACAATATAAGAGCACAAAGCTCCTCACAAATATCTACACGTAGATTGTGCAAGTAGAGTTCTTCTGTGAAAAACAAAGTCAAACCAATTCCATCAATTTGGGCATCCCAAACTAAAGACTCAACTGATTGTTGATTACAAAGATATCTTGCAAGCATCACCTCAAATTTGGCACCCAAGAATGGGCTTACTTAACTGGGCCTTGTAAATATCTTCTCATGCAAAAGGTGTTAACTGAAAGATGCCAACTTGGGCACCCAAGGCGGTTCCAAGTCAATCTAAGTTAACTAAATAATATCTCTTCACCATTCATGCAAACATCATGCATGATTGATCATCCCCACTTAACTGAAAGTATCAACCTATTATGTCATGCAATTGAATTCATTAGTCATGCAACTCAAGTCAACCAAATTCAACTACATGCAATTCAAACTAACTACATGCAATTGAAGATAATTGATCCATAATTGAATTGAACTGAACTAAACTTAACTTAACTGAAACTAAACTAAAATAAAATAAACTGGTAGCACCACTCCACACACATTGTAAATATCAATTCATATTTTGCAGGAACATGACATGCATTACATAAGAGTTATCAATCCTTCAAATAGTTAACTGAAACAAGGTGGGTTCCACCTTCCATGTGGGCACCCCATGTGATCCTATTTTGTAGGAGCTCTTCTTGGACACCCTCACATGTTCCTATCATTTAGGAATAATTATAAATATCAATTTACATGTTCATTTCATTTGAATTTAATCTCTTTCTAATCCTAGTGTTGGGGAACACTTTCCAAGGACTTAGGAGATACATGAAATATGTTTAGGATTGCAATTAAATGGCATCCTATTCCTAACATTCTCCCACTCAACATTATACATTGCAATTATTCTAAAAAAGGAATCATAATTATAAATCAAGTACAGGACTCAAGGCCAATGGCCTTCTTGCACCAAGAACCAATACCTTTCCCAAGCCTCTATAACCATTTCTTTTGTCACAAAAACCTACACCAATCTATACATGAACAGAAGCATCAAATTCAAATGATAACAAAAGACTCTAAGTGACTACCACACTCATACCAAATTGGAATAGCAACCATAGTAAGTTGCTAGCTCATCCAAAACTAGATCATAGGTAGAACTTCATGCTATCAACATAACAACCTAAGTTTGCAAACAAGTCCCTATATATTCACCATCTTGCAAAATAAAACTCCAAGGTAACAACACACATAGACATACGATAAAAAACCTCTAAAGTAACTCACTGTAGTAAAGTGTAACCAGTCCAAGAGAGGTTCCCCTCTCATATAGAACACATATACCTTCTAGAACTCCCACTGCACAAGTAATGTCAAATCTGAAAACAAGATCACAACATTAACAAGTCCTCCTATAGCACTTCACATAGAGGATGTGGCTAAATCCTCTATCATAGTGTCAAAGAAGCATACAATGGTATGAAAAATACATCTCTCATAACATAAGAACCTTCAAGAAGAAGATAATATTCCCACAAAGAGAGAACTTTCAAATCAAACCATGTTCTTATACCACACTAACATGTGCCAAACTGTGTAAAGTAAGATCTCCTTGAACACTCTCAAGCTGAAAAAGATATCAACATCTAACCATTCAACTTATAATGAAACATGGCAGAACTTAGATGTAAAACTCTCACAGAAAGTAGATCAAACTTAGCCAAACATTCCCATAACATAAGGGAATATTCCCAAAGCCACTAACTATTTCTTGTATCTCTCCTAACCAAAACCTCAGAACTATTTCAAGTTCAAGATTGCAAGGAGAACAATGAAAATACATAAAATCATGCATCTACTTCTCAACAATCCATCGGAACTCAGCTTTCAAGACTATTTGTAAGAGAATACAAGATACATATAAATAATGCATCTAATAATCAGGCGAGCAACACCTCTTAGATCATGTTACCTCCCAAGTATACCAAGAGTGGGATACAAGATTGTCCTATGCATACAACACCAAGCAATATAGGATTTCAATAAAGATAACCTTCTCATTAGGTCTATGATGGACTCACATCCATTTCCAGGTGTAGGATCCTCGGTCTTTATTGTTGAAATTTTTTTATGACAAGTAGCCATTCCAACACATATCTCTTAACATAAGAAATATCCAGCCTAACCCAAGTCTCTCTAGTATCCATGAGCACCCACCAATCAATCCATACCAACTTCAAATGCAACCTACATAATCATGAAGCTCCAAGTAGTTGATTAATACTCAAAATGAAAAAGAACAATATCCTCTCCAAAGGAAGAACAATAACACCTCTACCAAAGACTCTAAGGGTCCTCCATGAAACAAGATGTTAAAACCTCCTCAAATCACATGGAGATAACCATATCTTTCCAAAGCTCCCACTGAACTATGATACCAAGCTATACATGGCAACAAGATAAAATTCAAACCATCACTGTCAAAAAACTCCCACTTAAACATGTAACAAAGCTATCCATGACATCGTGATAACTATCTCCTAAATGAAGATCATCCATGGCCTCAACACAATCAAAGAATCCGTTGCAAATGACACAACTCCCAAAAGGTCAAGAAAACCCTAATCTCTAAACCAAGAAGATTAAAACACACTGCTTTTACAAATTTGTAATAACACAATAGTAAAATCTCCCACTACAACCAAAAAACCTTCAAACTTTTAAGAGAAAGGTGGCCCAAACTCTACCCAACCGTTAGCTATGATACTAAATGTTGAAAACAAAGGTAAAATCGTAGCTTAAAAATTGTAAACCTATGAGACTGCAGATTTAATGAAGTGTTCTTTGTCACAATTCTTTGTGTATGATTAATTTGTTTAGATTCATTTTACCAATTGTAGAAAGAGACAAAAGATTGCAGAAGAATGAGACAAGAAGATAGAAGTGACACAACATATACCTGGAGAAATCCTTTCGGGAAAAAAACTCCATCACCAGAATCAATAGTGCTTGTATTATTTAACCTTAGAACAAGATTACAATAACACTGTATCAATCCTTGATTGATATGCTTCCTTTTCCTTCAACAATCCTTCTTCACAACCTGCACAAAACTCTCATACACTTTTTGTAGCATGTTGGTGATTTTTCTAGCAAAACCTTGCAATTCTCTAAAGAGCAGCCAACTCTTATAGTGAAGAAACTGCAAGGTTAGTGGCCAACACAACGAATCTAGGATTTTTTGTTCCTTAGTCCTTCACTTCAGGCTCTATGAAACCTAGGAGGGTGATCCCAATTGCATTTTCATGAACTGTATTCAATTAGTAACACATTTATACATAGATTGATTCCTATTTATTACAAATAATACCCATCTTACTGAAGATTTGGCAGATCTTTAAGTGAATGACTACCTGCTTGCTAAGAATTAGAGATATTCCTAACCCACACTATTCTTGAAAAGATTTAAAATGAATATTGTTCTTATTTTAAGTTCATAAACAGGTGTGCTATTTGCTCATTTTTATGCAAAATTTTCTAACAAACTGACCAATGTCTCATTGATTGGAGCAACAAAGTCAAAAATGTAAGAATCATTAATATATAAACTACTCAATTTAGAGATAGGTGGACTATTTTCATACTGCTTTGCATTTATGAAAACTTCACAATGCCTAAAAACACTCAATTCTTACAAATCCTAAGCACTTTCTTACAAAATATATAACCCTCTTCAAGCATTTAAATCAACTCTTTGAGTTGAAGCTGAAAACAAAATCATACATTCAAATGGAATAATTGAAGATGAATGATAACACCATTAGTATTTTCATTCATAACTTCTGAGAAATATACATAGGAGAGTATTTGTTTCCAGACTGAGATTTGTTTGATATCAATAGTTTCTATAGAACTAATGTAAGATTATTACATATTGGATTTCATATCCAAGACAATCTACTGGCCTATTTATCTATGTTCTATTTAAAATTCCCTTCCTAAGCTTATTAGTCACCTAAAACCCTATTAAGACTTAAAAATTTGACCCTCTATAATGATCCCTAATCTCTTTTATAGAATAAGGGAGCAACAAGCATTAGGCTCAATTAAATTTATATTTCATCTCATTTCAAGATCATTTGCACCAAAATTTAAGACATCCTCAGTTAGTTACATGCAATCATTGCAGAAAATGGAAGAGTAAAAGACCACATTCCACATCCTCTACATGAAGACATGCTAGCTCCTCAAAAGGTAGAGTTTGTTGTAGTGCAACATTGAATCCTCATCTTTTTTGACCAAAGAAGATTCTCCACTCGTAGCCCTAACAAAAACTTGTATACTACCCAAAAGAAGCCTACATATCGCCAATGTTAGGAAGTCTGGCACTTCTCCATTACACCAGCCCAAAAAATTTCCACATTAGCGCTAGAAACAAGAAATCACATGAATGTTGAATAGGAAAATCCTACAAAAAGGGCCATGGTGTCATCAAAAATAAAAATGGGTCAGAGTCATCACTCTGAGTCATCGGCCTCAGAGGATACTAGCCTATGCCTTGCTCATGGTGGAACTGGAGGAACTGTCACCACCTCCTCGTCAGAATCCTCAGATGGTACCAGGGAGAGGGGATAATAATCACCCTCTAGATCAGTGTCACCCTTACTATCTGAAGGGCTATCATAAACCTCACTAGGAGAATTACATCCTCCTAGATAGGCCTTATGATACTTGAACTTTTTCTTTGCCTTCTTTTCATATTCCACTGGCTTTTTTCCTTTGAACTTGACCAATTCTTCTAAAGCAATTCAGCTCCTCAGGCGATAGTTACTCCTAACGCCATACTTCTTAAATTTCCTACATCCCCTTCTTCTCTTTGGTGTATCAAGAGCTCCCTATGTATCAAATTCATTCTCAAGAACATTCTCCTTAGACTCGAGCAAACTCAATCTCCTAGATCTTCAGACTGGCCTAACAGACTCCCCAGACTTACTCATCCTCTCAATGATAAGGACCAGAAGACCTCTACCATTTCTGCTCTCAGACTCAAACTAAATGCAATTTCTAAATGAGAAATATGGTCAACAGTCCACATTATAACGAGCCATGCAAGTCTGCTAACCATTAATTCTTCAAAGAAAGCTTGTGTGCGCGATTTGACAATAGTCTACTTTGATCTTTTTAATCTTAACCTTTGATCATGTTTTAAAAGATAAATCAATGGGTAGATTACTATGCAACCACTTATAATTAATTTTTAATTGTGCTTTTAATGCTTCTTTAAATCAAAAAAGCCCTGAGTAGATATACATCCACTCTATACATAGCATTAATTAAAACTATTCGTGCTATAATTACCTACTTACCCATGGGAATTAAATCACTTGTATTTTTTTACAACAAAGCAATGGGGAGTGATCCTGATTTGATTTCAAAATATCAGTTCGTACATTACCCTGGTTTATTTTTTCATTTTCCATACGTATCAATAACTTTCAAGACTGATGACTAAAATCTCAAGCATGTGCCTCATAGAAAAAAGTTGAAAATAGTGCCATTTATAAATAGTACCTTCTCGGCCAAATTTAGAAGTATTCTAACTTTCTTAAAACCCATCAGAGCCTTTTAGAAAGTCCACATGGCACTTGCTCACTTGCCTATTGCAAATATAGGACATGGTCAGGGCCCTCACGAGATGGCGGGGAGTGGTCAAGATTAGGCCACATCACCTACCATCGTCTGTCAATTTCATCTCTTACAAAACAAACCTCTGTCCTCAAAGCTTAGCAGGTCCCACAATAATGGCAGATGTCACTCCGCCTGCTAGCTTATGTGACTATATTTCCTCATTTTTGTAGATAGACGAGTGCACGGGGAATGAATCTGATAAGAGCACGTGTCATGAAGTCCATCGTCGATCATACCTAGAACTTCTTTTGTCAACCTTGCGAGAACACCAGCCCCACCATTTGACAGTAACACGTGGCCATCACCTGCTAGCCCATCTCTTTAAAATAACATGAAACAAATAAAAAAGAGTGTGTGGGGAGTGGTAGAGATGTGGCCACGTCTTCAATCCTATAGCTCTTCATCTTCTTTGAAAGACGCTCTTCATCTTCTTTGAAAGACGCTAGCCATCTTTATCAAGGAAATTGGGCCCATCAACATACCAGACATGTGGTCAAAGCCCACTAGCCCGTGTGAATAAAATAAGAAGAAACAATCCAGTCACGGGCATATGAGGAATGATTGGGATTAATTCCCCATGATTAGATGACCAACATGAAGTTCCATTTCTGCACATGCCGCAAAATTTAGTCATAAAAAGGGGGTTATCTCTATGCAAACGGGATATTGACCCATAAGAACAAAGGCTAAGGTTTTAAAATATTAAAATCAAGCCTCGACCATAGGAAATTTTGATGCTAAAAAGGACCAAGTAGATCGACAAACCTAAACACAAGGGGCTTGTGAATACAAGACTTTAATGGCATAAGTGGCAACTTATGTGACCGAGTATCGAGAATACCAAGTCAATGCAACAATATAACAACCAAGGTTTTTTTAATTCATAGGACAATTTTGGGAGGTTTTATGAATATAAAACCCTAACAAAATGATGAGGATATGACCTAAAATCATAAACAAGGGACCAAGCTAGACTTTGCACAATTTTCAGAGTGGAACCAAGAAATTTTCTAAAGGGTTCCATCACAACACAAGCTATCCATGCATTCCATGTGACCAAGCACGAATCATGCTTCAAACCCTCACACATGCACAAGCTCAACCTGCTAACCTGCAATCAAGATTACAAACTCTAATGCAATTGCTGCAATTACTAGACAATAATTGTGCATATTAACTCATAAGAGTTGTACAATATAAGAGCACAAAGCTCCTCAAAAATATCTATGCCTAGATTGTGCAAGTAGAGTTCTTCTATGAAAAACAAAGTCAAAACAAGTCCATCAATTTGGGCATCCCAAACTAAAGACTTAACTGATTGTTGATTACGAAGATATCTTGCAAGTATCACCTCAAGGTTGGTGTCCAAGAATGGGCCCACTTAACTGAGCCTTGTAAATATATTCTCATGCAAAAGGTGTCAACTAAAAGATGCCAACTTGGGTGCCCAAGGTGGGTCCAAGTCAATCTAAGTTAACTAAAATATATCTCTCCACCATTCATGCAAACAACATGCATGATTGATCATCCCCACTTAACTAAAAGTATCAACCTGTTATCTGTCATGCAACTGAAGTCATTAGTCATGCAACTCAAGTCAACTGAAGTCAACTACATGCAACTCAAACTAACTACATGCAATTGAAGATAACTGATCCATAACTAAACTGAACTAAACTAAACTAAACTAAATTGAAATTGAATTGATAGTACCACTCCACACACATTGTAAATATCAATTCCTATTTTGTAGGAACATGACATGCATTACATAAGAGTTATCAATCCTTCAAACAATTAACTGAAACAAGGTGGGTTCCACCTTCCATGTGGGTGCCCCATGTGCTCCTATTTTGTAGGAGCTCTTTTTGGATGCCCTCACATGTTCCTATCATTTAGGAATAACTACAAATGTCAATTTACATGTTCATTTCATTTGAATTTAATCTCTTTCTAATCCTAGTGTTGGGGAACACTTTCCAAGGACTTAGGAGATACATGAAATATGTTTAGGATTGCAATTAAATGGCATCCTATTCCCAACAAATTTACCATACCAAAACTTTGTCTTCCCTATGAAAAACTACATATAATTATTTCCTAATTATTTGTTCAAATTTATTTGAAGAAATTATTGAATTATTTTTAAGGTCATAGAAAATAAGAGACTTTCAAACCAACTAAGGGCATGTTTAGCCAATTGTAATATATAAATAGAGATATTTTGTTAACAAATTAGAGTATGCATGCTAAAATACACCTCAAGTTGGGTTAACAAATTTCTCAACTTATTAATATCCACTTCACCTTCAAACAGTAGAATTTTAATCTTGGCTTCCAATTTAAACAAAAGCTTTTTTGGAAGAGTTTTTCTCCACCATACACACTTCCTCTTTATAGGAATTTTTATCCAATCTTGCTACAAGTAATTTCATAAGGATTTTCATGGTCTCTGTCGATTAAGAAAGGCTATTAATTGCACTCTCCATATTCAAGAACCATGCATTAAAATATTTGTATCTATCCATGCCTCTTAACTCTTTCTTCCACTTGAGATTTTCAATGTATCTCTCTAAATTTAAAGGCTTCTCTCCACTTAAGAATGTTATTATAATATACCTACAAAATACTCAAGAACATTCCCAAAAATGATGAACAATTTTTAATATCACTTGATCTATAAACTATCAAGGTTACCTCAAATTATTCATCAACTTAGAAAATATAATATTAAATCATGAAATCAATCAAATTGGTTTATTATTACATAAAGTCATACTACTGTAGCATCGTAAATTTTCACCTATGATAATTTCACACTAGATTTTTCTCCCTCCTATGTGCATGGACCTAATTGTACACCTAATTTCCTAAACTATGTATTCTATGGCCCATTTGAACATTTATCAAGAAATCACATGTACAAAACCAAAGCAAACATTTAATATTTTTCTCTTGACACTTTACACCCCATAAAATAGGGCTAGGACAATGAAACCCTGGGTAACTTTTTCCCCCTATTTTGGCTCCTATTTTTAATATGTTAGAGTTGGCATTTTATTATTTCAATTTCAAATTTCAAACGTTGACTATCAAGATTTATTTTTTGGGAAATTAGATTTATTGCATATAAATTCCTAGTCATTGCATCATTTGAAAGGGAAAATGACAATTATTAGAAATATTGGTGATCAAGCAATTATTATCAAGCCAAGAGCATTCAAGAGTAGATATATTGCAACATTTCATTATCAAAGCATCTTGTCATGTTTTATGTGAGTTTGTTCATCTTTATGCATATATTTTGTTTGCACGATGACTAACACTTGTAGGTATTCAAGGCAGCCCAAGCTAAATTGAAATCAAGCCTTGAAGAGATGTACATGACTTTCATCCTTCAATGAAATCAGATTTGAGTGGTGAGTTGCATCCAATTTTCAATTCATCATTCATTTATCATTTAGCCTCTATCCCTCAAAAGGATAAGCTCTCTATCATCAATTTTTCCATTGTGGAGGTGGAAACACCAACACGAGATTTGATTGAGGTAAGCCCCTATATGGCACAACCCTTCCTCTCTCTTTGAATGTGCAGGTTACAAATCTGAAGAATACTGGAGGAAGTTTGGAGACCAATTAATCATTGTTGCATTCAAATCCTACAACTTGACAAGATACGAAAACTCAATTATCTTAGCATCCAACGAAGATCGGATAGTGATATCCAAAAGGAAGAAGCCTCTGATTAGACACTTGAGGACTGTAAAGACATATTTCAAATTCAGTTACTCATAGGCACCTTGGGTGACATTTTCCAGTCAACTCAAGTGAAAAATTCAAACCACAGGTGCACAAAAGTATGCTTAGATTGTTTCTGATAATCAAATTTATCTATTAGTTTTTAGATTTTTTCTTTTCACATCAAAATTAGTGAATTGTCATTGTTAGCTAGTTGTATCATTGATTTTAATACAAAATTCATTTCAACATTTCCCCCCTAAAAAGGAATTTGGGACATAAGGTTTTATTGACTCACTTTCTAGGTTGTAAGTTAATCCCATGCCCTTGCCACCTCAAATTCTAAATGATATGCATGTGTGGAAAGGTATGAAATCCTAAGTTAATTCCTAGGGTTTCACTTTTCCACCTTATTAACTACAATTAAGAACACAAAATTAAATAACAATACCATAACAATGCAAACACATGAAATAATGTAGAGAAATCTTTTGTGGCTAAAAAAAACCCAAAAATAATTAAACTCACTTAAGTAATTCAAAGGCTTCAATACAACCAAAAAACATGGGAAATGTTCACCAATAGCTCCCAACACAAGAGATACAAGACTCTAAGCAAGAGCTAAAATACTTTTCAAACTACATCTATGCTTAAACCCAAAATTTCAAATAGCATAACCTTTCATCTCCCTTTTGTGAATTTTCACCTCCTATTGCTAGATGAAATAAAGTTTGTAATTCATCTCCCTTTGGAAAGATTAAAAAAGATAAAATGAAAAAATACAAAGTGGCGTGTCCATTTCTCTTTGATTCTCTTCTTATCCTCCATCTTTTAAAAACTACAACTTTTGCATAAGGGCTCTAAATAACATGCCTTTTTAAAAAAAATTACATAATTTTGTAAGAGGGATCCAAATACTTAATAATACTAAGGTTTTGATAATATGAAGTATAAAAATATAATCCTTTTTTCTAGATCAAAAGGTGATATAAGATCTACTTGTAGCCTCTAAATCAAGCAATATGCAAACAGCTAAATTATGAAAAGTACCTTGTAACTCTATCAAAGTGGCTTGGATATCTACCTCTAACTTGTCCAAAATTGCATAAATATTAGGCTAATTCCTTAAATCTCTCCCAATAACTTGATGGTAATCCCTCTTGAATTGATCTCCTCCACAAGTCCAACAACCTATCTTAGGTACTTTACCATATATTCTTGCCTTTGGTTTCCTACCATCAATTCTATTATTCTATGATGTGTGATGTTTTTTGTTCTTAAAATTCTCCTCGAATCTATTTATATTCATATTCAAAGGAGATCATGTTCTATTATTCATATTTTGTAATTTGAAGCCATTTCGTTCTCTATATTTTTTGTCTCTTCTTAAACTTGTTTTGTCCATGTTCTTCTACAAATATAGTTTCCTCTATTGGTTGTGTCAAGGTCATAGTCTTAATACATTTTGTAGCATAATTAATTTTCTTATTCATCCCCAAGATAAACTTACAAACACAGTCATTTTGTGTCTAGATAATACACATCTCAACAAATCCATATAATTAGCATTGTACTTAGTAACTATAAAAGTACCCAATTATATTGAATGAAACTAAATAAGCTTATGATCTCTATGGTGAGCTAAATATATTCTTGATTGAATTTCTTCTCAAATATTTCCCATGTTATAGTGGATATGTCATAATTGTTCATACTTTATAGGGGATTCCACCATAAATATTCTTCACCCTCTAAATTAAAAATAGCCACTCAAGCCCTAGTATTGGAACTCATATCCATAAGTGAAAATTACTTGCCCATGAGAATAAGGCATGTCTCTATAGTATCACCACCACCTAGGCTATTAAACTTAAGTTTATGCATCATCTTAAACTCCTTGAATAGTGGATCTATACTCTTCTTATGAGGTGATTCCTCATGATGTGAAGGATGAATTAGAACAAATTTAAAGCTTCCTTATTGTCATCATGCTTTTCACTACCATGTTGCTCATTCTCTTCCCTCTCAAGGAAATTTACTTATTTATCATACTTAAGATCCTCCTTGTCCCCCACCTTAATTTCAAGTTGGACCAAGCTTACTTTTTTCCTATGGCAATCTATAGATGATGCCAATTTGCAAGTACTTTCCTAAAAACTATCAAACTTCAAATCCTTGGTTAAGGAAAAACTTCAATTCATTTAACTACAACCTCTCTTATGCTTAATCTATTCTCACCCAAATCATATATTTTGTCAATGTAGTTTTTTTCATTACCACTAACAAACTATCTTGAAGGATCTCCTTTCCATTTTGGTTAATAAGTTGTTTGTACAATTGTTCTATTGCAATTTGACACTACTTTGAATGTTATTTTAGAATTTATTAGACTAGTTGTGATCAATCATTTTTAGAAGCTTTACTTTAACATAATTTCCTAAATGAATTCATTGACTAACCTTTGGTAATACTATTAAAGACAATCAATCAGTGCCTTGCCTAAAAGATACAACAAATAAAAAAATAAATCTTTAACTGGTAAGATATTCAAGACCAACTTCCCATATACATTAAAAAAAACACTATAAAAATCTGTTGAACATTTACTATAAATTCAAACACTTCATAACCAAGAAAAATTTAATCACACCACTCTACTTTACATCCAAATCATACAAGGAACAACATAAAAAAATAATATTTAAAATTAGCCATGCTAATCTAACTATTAAGAAATGATGTTGTTGTGGTCCAATTTAAAATTTGTTTTTTTTAACCCATTCACTAGGAATAAGTGTCTAGTAAAATAGCTTATACTATTTTTATTAAGACAATTTTTGGAGTACACGTAGTGAATACGACCTTTCTTTAAGAAAATGGTATACTTTTCTTCCTTCCATTTCGAAGTATCTTCCTCCCTTTGATATTTCAATCCAAATAACTCCTTATTTACACAAGTGTCTAGAAGATTAAGTTAGGTGTGAATAAGGTTAAAACAGATGTATAATTTTGACAACCCGTAAAGAGGATAAAAATAAATAAAATTGGGAATATATCATGATAAAAGAAGTTGAAGGGTATGCAATTTTATTTATAATATTGTTCCTTCATTTATGACACACTAAAGTACAAGAAGCATACTAAAGTGAAAGTAAATTAAAGCATATAATCATGTAAATATAGTGGATATGATATCAAAGGAGAGATACCAACCTTTAGGTTTATTCTTTAATTTATGTTCATGTACCTAGTCTTAGAGCGCACCAAAGAGAGTAATCATTATATGCATATAAAAGAAATGCTACTTATTAAAATATAGGAAATAGAGATATAATAATATGTTGAACATAGAAATATAAACATGGGAAAACATACAAGGGTAAAAATGATAATACGAAGACACAAACACAAAAATATTGTTACAATTAAAATATACTCAAAATGCACAAAATAGGACTTTCTTTTAGAAGGGAGAGTCTATGGAGATTAGCTCTACAATTAAGAGAGGGGATGTGAGAGTAGCTAGGTCATGGAAAAGGCAACTTGACAAATGTGCAATAGAAATGGGAAAATAGAGATGAAAACCAGATATTAAAATTTGCAAACTAGCCAATAGAAACAAGTCATGACAATAAGGGTTGTAAGGTAGAAACCAATATAAGGTCATACAAGGAAAGAAGGTAAATGTATCAATGATGATGATCAACAAATTAAGGTAAGAATAGTAAATGGTAAAGTTGGCTATATGCTTGTCACCCTTGGTTATATGTGGTTGCCACCCCAAATGTTGCCTATATGTGGTGTACATCCTCAATAAGGTCAACCCATGCCAAAAGATAAAAGAAGGAAAAAACATGATAATGCCATCAATGGTTATGTGGTAAACAAGAGATTGGATAAAAGGTAAGCAAATACCTAAGCTACAAAGGTTTTTTCTATCATTATGATGATAGAAAAAGAGTAAGAGTTGGGTAGTAGAATATAAACTAATTGGAAAATAGTGAAAATAGATAAATCAATATAAGATAAAGTGGTTTGTTGGATAAAGGAAATATTTCTAAGGATTTTATGAGAGGGAAAAGAGCACAGATAGAAGAAGGGGGGCATTTAGGCCACACCACTATATAGTGATAGGAGAAAGGGTCACTATGGAACAAGTGGCTCATGTTATCTAAGAGGCTTGGCTATCTACCTCTCAACTATCCACAACTACTTAAAACTTAGGTTAACTAATTAGATCTCTTCCAATAACTTTAGGATAAACCCTCCAAAATTGATCTTCTTTGTAACTCCAACAACCTGTCATAGATGTATCTCACCATATGTTCTTGATTTTGGTTTCCTACAACCATTCTTGTTATTCTATGGTGTTTGTTCTCCAAATTCATCTTGAACCTATTTTTATTCTTGTTCAAGGGAGGTCATCTTCTATTATTCATCTTTTACAATTTGAAACAATTTCTTCCTCTAGTTTTTTGTTTTTTCTTAAACTTATTTTCTATTTTTTCTTCTACAATTATAGTTGTCTCTATTGCTTGTGTCAAGGTCTTAGGATTAATACTTTTGTAGCATAAACAATTTTCGTATTCATCCCCAAGATAAACTTACTAACAAAATTATCTTATGTAATTAGACAATACACATATCTCAACAAAATCATATAATTATCCTTATTCTTAGAAACTGCAAGATTTTAATTGTATTAAATGAAATTCTATAACCTTATGGTCTCTATGTTGATGTAAAGATATTCTTGATTAAATTTCATCTCAAAATTTTCCCATTTTATAGTGGATATATCATAATTGTTCATAGTTTCTAGGTGATCCCACCACAAAGATGTTTTAACCTCTAAATGATAAATAGCAATTCTAACCATAGTATTGGAGCTCACATCTATAAGTGAAATTACTTACCCATAGGAATAATTCATGTCTCTACCATCACCTAAGCTATTGAACTTAAGTGGATGCATAATCTTAAGCTCTTTTAGTAGTGGACCTATGCTCTTGTTATGAGGTGATTCCTCATTATGCAAAAAGATGATTTGAAACTAAAGTTGAAGCTTCTTTATTACCATCATGTTTTTCACTACCATCTTGTTCATGCTTTTCCCTCTCAAGGAAATTTACCTATTTATCTTACCTGAGCTCCTCCTTGTTCTCCACCTTAATGTCAAGTTGGTCCAAGCTTAATTTTTGTCTATGGAAATATGAAGATGATGCCAATCTCAAGCACTTTCCTACAAGCTACTACACTTCAAATCCTTATTTAAGGACAAACTTTGATTCATTCAATTATAGCCTATCTCATGCTCATGGGTGATCCCACAATA
The DNA here is from genome assembly GCA_007258455.2 of Sequoia sempervirens. Lineage (NCBI taxonomy): Eukaryota > Viridiplantae > Streptophyta > Pinopsida > Cupressales > Cupressaceae > Sequoia > Sequoia sempervirens. Next base: position 153,912,485 of record VDFB02271358.1, read on the forward strand.
GTGGTTTACACTTTTTGGCCAAACTGGACATTGAGCTGATTTTTTTTAACTAAATATTCACTTTTTGGTAAATATTCAATTTGAAGATTATGCAAACTAGTGATTTGTGACATTTTATTTCTAGATTATATATATATATATATAATTGGAATAAAATTGCATTTCTTTTTCTATCTCCTTTGAAAACTAGTTTTTAACAATAAATACCATTTTTAAAGAGTGATGTTCACTGTAAACAACATAACTTTTTTCTATGAAGGATAAAATTCTTTATTTTTTTAATTTGGCTTTGTAAGTACAATATCTAGCATGTTCTTTTGGTTTTATAGTGTTTTATTGAATATTTTTCCTTAATTAAGTTTTGAAGTCAAACCAAATACAATTTAGACATAAGCAGACTATAAACAACATAACTTTTTTTGTATGTATCGAAATTCTTTTTTTTTTGTTGGATCAAGGGCATCAATACCTAGCACAAACATATTTGTCAAAAAGAAGAAGTGATAATCTACTATTTTTCCACATGTGCAAAATAGAGAGCTTGATTTTTGGTGAAAAACCTATGTTTCATTAAACTAAAAAAAATACATAATAAAACCAAAAGATATTAAAATTATATTTGATGGATACCTCGTTTTGAGGAATACCATCATCTAGTTGGGTATGTGAAGTTAATTCTATTTTCATTTTCAACCCAAGGTCGAAAAGGAAAAATTTTGCATAAAATTGCTAGAGAAGAGGGAGAAGAGCAAAAAAGGGGGGTTCAAGCGAACCCCTTGGACCCCTTCGAGAGAAGGGGGTCCCCCTTTTTTTGCAATTTTCCTTTGTTTTCATTAAAAAAAAAGTGCCAAAAAGGGGATGACATCACAAATGGGTTCATGAAGGGAATTGTAAACCAATATTGTGGGATGACCCTCAATTTATTCTCACCCAAAACATGTCTTTTCTAAATGCAAATTTTTTCATCACCATTAACAAGCTATCTCGAAGGATCTCCTTTCCATATTTGGTCAATAAGTTGTTTAGAAAGTTGTTCTATTGGGATTCAAAACCACTTTGAATGTTATTTTAGGATCTATTAAACAAGTTGCAATAAATCTTTTATAGAAGTTTTACTTTAATTTAATTCCCTAAAAGAATTGATTATCAAGCTTTTTGCAAGAGATTCTCAAGGCCAATCAATAGCTCGTCCAACAAATGCAACAAGTGCAAGAGTAGATCTTTAAGTAGGAAGCTATTGTAGCACCCCTCCGTTTATGCTATGCTTTCTGTTGATACTTTCTCATGTTGTTAGACTTATGTTATTTTGTTGGATACTTGGATCGCTGATTTTGAGCGATGATGGATTATTGTATGACATGATGATACTCTGTGTGATGTTTATTATTTTCAGACATGACATGATTTAGCGTAGATGCTTAATTTCAGTTGTTATGGTTATGCATATGCTTATGATGGACTAACAACATGTATTGAGTCAGTCTTCTGTGAGTGTATTGGTGTGGAGAATAGAATCGCATCACTCGCTTGCGAGTGCCCTGCGATATCTGTGATTTTCTCCGCACGGTGTGCCTGTTTACTGCTTTATATTTATATGCATGTATGTACATTGTTTGTTTGGTTGCAGGATTTGCAGGTACATGACACCGACTCCACCTGTGTAATCAGGTCTGAGCATGTCAAGACTCAACGGAAAATGTTGAAAGGGAGATAGTAGTTAGGTTAATCCTAGTCCGGTCTTTAACCCTAGTCTTAGTACAATTTCAGTTTTCAGTTTTGAGTCATAGGTTGTAATGCGTTTCTGTTGGTTAAATTATTTCAAAAAGGTAAATGTTGGTTATTTTTAATGTTAATTGTTGTGTTTATTTATTGTTATTAATTTAATATTTAAACATAATTGAAATTTATTTATTTAATTATTTAATACATTAGTTAGTTTAATTAGTTAAATAGTTAATCTTTAAAAGGATTTAACTATTTAATTAAATTAATTAATTGATCAGATTAAATTATTAAATGCATAAATTATATTGTGTTTAAATAGATTAGAAAATTAGAAAATAAATTGAAATAATTTGCATGTGAATTAAATTGTGTTTGGAAATTTATTTTTAGTATTTAAATTAAATAAATAAGTTAATTGCATGTGATTTAAAAATTAGAGTTTTAAAATTTAAATTTTAAATTAATTAAATAAATTGCATGCAAAATTTAATTGGCAAAAACTTGCCGAGAAAGGGAAGATATTTTGATAACCTCTTCTCGACAAGTGTGCCAGTGCTTTTATGAGGTTGTTGAAAAATTGGTTACGGAGAGGTTATTGTGGATCTCGGGAAAATTGACAGGGGTTATTCAATTTCCTCACGGGGAAATTTTCTGTGTACGAGCAAAATAATTTACTGTGAAAAATATTGTTATTCTTAGAATCTGTTACCTCTCTGTTGGGGTTGTGATTTTTGGTGGTGTTTCTTGGTGGGAGATTCTTGGTGGATCTCTGTGTGATACAAGCAACAAAAGAAGATTTCATTTCTTTCTACTATCAAGTTTTAAGTTGCAGACAACGGAAAAGTACAGGTATTTTTCTTTGTGTAATTGAATTTCTATATGGTTTAGAATTTCTTGTGTTTATTTAGGAAATCTTAGAAAAGTTTTTTTTTATTTAAACAGAAGAAAAAGATTTATGAGATTGTTTGGGTGAGGAAGAAATAAAATTTCTGTTATAAATCATCTGAGTTCTGTTAATAAAATTTATATGTAGTTCTTAAACAGCAGAAATTCTACATGTGAAATGGTAAAATTATAGAGGGTTTCAGAATGAAATATATCTGGATGCAATAGAAATAAATTAGAGATCTATTACTATTAAAAAAAAAAATTGTTATTGATCTCTGTGTATATTCTTATTCTTATTCTGGGAAGAAAAATAAATTTGTACAGGAAAAAATATTTATATATATATAGGATTACTGTATTATCTATTGAAATGCACAGACCTGTTATTTTACTGTTAATGATATTTAAAAATATATGTATAAATATTTTATACATTAGATTTCTATCACATATTTTCATGCCTGGTAAAATTCTTTACAAAATATATGCACAGGCGTTTTTTTTTTAAAAGGATTTTATTTTGTTTTTAAATAATTTTCCGGATCGAAATCCGTATCGCGGATTCGTTTCCGCAGAAATTTATTTTAAAACTTTAAATAAGAAAAAATTTTAAACAAATGGGTATTGGGAGGGCCAAACCCTCCCCTACCTCTTGGACGCGCCTCCAGCAGCACGCCACCGCCCCGGGCAGGCCTGTTCTCGGGCGCCCCTCGGGCTCGGGTGGCTGCAAATCCCCAAATGTGGGAAAAACAAAAAAAAATGAAATTTCAATGTTTTTTTTTAAAACGAATTTTATATTGCGAAATCTGTATTCTTTTAATTCGATTTATTTCGAAGTGTTTTATATTTTATTAAAAAAAAATATATATATATATATATATATTATGGATATGAATAATTGCAAATATATATATGTAAATTTAGAAAAATAAATTTGATAGATTATTTGACATGAGAAATTGTTTTTATGGATAGTTATTTCTTGTTATAGTTAGAATAAAATTGATTATTTAATATATATATTTATTTGTTATTAAAATTGGGAAAATCAATCTAAAATAAAATGGTGCAATTTCTTTATGAATTAGTGAATTTAATTTTAGTTATTTTTGATTGACTGAATGGATTTAGCATATCCAAATGATAGAAGAGTTTTGCCTAAAATTGTTTTATTTCTTTTTGTAAACGGGCAAAATGGGAGAGTCTCTATTAATTAAAGTCGTCCAAACCAAAAGGGGTAAATGGGAAAATTGTGATTGTTAAGATTAAATCTTTCGTATTTTCTAAGTATGTGTACATGGTTTTGTTGGGGATTGACACCTGGTTATGAACCCTGTTTGTTGTTCATTATAACGTATATAGGCTTTTTTTTTATATTGATTCTGGTTATTTGTACACTTGTAAACCTTAGACAGAGAACATAGTCTTTCCCACATTATGTTTAGGGGAGTGGCTAGTCGTAAGGGCCGACACACAAAGTGGTGTCAGGGTAACTTACGATTAGTTAAGTAACTCAGTGAAAATTAAAGTACACATTAGTTAGTTTAAAACTTGTAACAAGAGGAATATGCCTCACTTTTGACTCTTGAGCTTCCATAGTCTTGAGTATAAGTAGAGAAGGCATGGAATGGCAAAATCAGTGTCTCGTTTCCTTAAGAGGCATTCGATTTCCGCAAATGCATGCAATAGGGGCCAGGTTTCGTAAGAGGTTACCAGGGTAACCCAAGGTTTTGGGGGCCGGGACCTAGGAAGAAACACCAGGGTAACCATTGCATCATTGTGATGACACTCCACCTAGAATAACAGTTAAACCTTGTGATTGTGTATTAAATCAATTGTCAAATCTGGAAGCAATGTAACCTATAGATTGTATGTATTAGTGTCTAGGGTTAGAAGATTTGGTCTAGGTAGCCTTATTACTATCTCCTAGCACGGGGGGTGGACCTACGGGTACCACATGGTTGGGTGGAACGTGCACCTTACTCCGTTGGGTCCCCAGTATGTTCGATTGTAGCATTGAGCGCTTCAAGAATGGAGAGCTTGCATATGGACTTCTTTATTCTTCATCATTGTATACTGTAACTTGTAATGTAAAAACATCCCTCAATTGTATAAGAGGAGATTCTTTGTAAATTGTATTTGCTATTGAACTATCTCATCAGATGGATGAGCAATGTAATATCTTATAAATGCAATGTATGGAAAAGTATATGTACTTTAATATATCTTGAATGGAAATTTTAAATTATGTGCAATGGTTGTTTTATGTTATGTTTTTAAATTGGGAGCAATGCGAAGTACATAAGTCGCTTAAGGAGAACTTAAAGTAATGTAACGTCGTTGTAACCTAAGAATGTATGCAACTAATTAACATATTATTAAACACTAAAAAAAAATTTATTACACTTTTATTTTACCTTGCAACATTCTTAGGTTATTTAGACGGGGCATTACAGCTATTCAAAATAGACTTGTCAAACACACTAATAGAAGCACTATAGAAATATCTTCTAAATCTACTACAAATTCAAAACTTCATAACCAAAAAAAAACTAATCACACCACTACACCTTACATCCAAATCATACGCAATAATAAAACTTAAAATTAACCATCCTAATTTAACTATTAAAAAATAAAATTATTATATTTCAATTTAAAACTTGGTTTTAACCCTTACAATTGTAAATGAACCATTCTTCTTAATCTCTTTAAACAACTTTGTTGGATAGCCCAAAAAAAAAAAATCCTAAAAAAATGCATCTTATGTAAAAAAATTCATTTAAAATACCTCGAAAGCATAAAAAATTACCTACTACTTTCTCTATAAAATATTGAGAAAGCTATGCATTCTCCCCTCTAAGATGGAAAACGTTCACACAAATCTATTCATTCCTTCCAAGAAAGTTCAACCTTTGATCCAAAGAAAATTCAACAATTCATTCATAAAGGAAAGTTCTGGGTGGGTTCGTAGGAATGCTTATACTTTTCAATCTACATCATTTCTTTACACAAAATGAATTAATGATGGAGGCACGTCGGAATGTTTGCACTATTTTTGTTTGGTTATAGACAGTTTTGGAATACATGCACGAATATGGTTTTTTTCTTTAATATAATATGATGGATAAGGTGATTGACTTTTGTGGCTTGTATGGTCCCATTTCAAAGTATCTTCCTCCCCATGCTAGTTTAATCCAAATAACAAGATTTATGAATGTCTAGTTCTCCATAAATGCAAAAGATTAACATGTCTAATGAAATTTGCAATATATTATTCTTCAATCCCAATCAAAATAAAGCCTCTTTCCAACTCAAATCATATCCAAAAGTTGTAGGTAAATCTCTAAAAATAGAGGATCACAATTTCTTAACATCCTTGCTGTTTTAGAATAGGTGTTTCATAATTTCATCTACGTGATAAAAAAAATAATAATGAAATGGACATGCAAGAATTTTAGCCTCTTGTTAATTGGCAATCCATAGTATAAAAAATTTCAACCAAACATTTATGCATATGAATTAAATTTCAGATTATATATTAGAGAACTCAATTTAGACCAATTTTATGATTGATTTTATATTTTTATTTGATATTAAGTATGGGTACTAAGGACATTTTAAGAATTTAAGGAGGTATGCTTTATTTAATGCAAAGAAAGAAAAGAAATGAGAAGAAAGCTAAAGTCAATTCTTCAAAAAATTGCAAGGGGTTGTGGTGCACAATTTTACAATTAAATGAAGTGGGACCAAAGGTTACATAAAAATAAGAAACTTCTAGCCCAAGCTTTCAACCATCTTTCATAGTTATTTAGGAATTACATTCTTCACTCTATCATTTCTAGATACTTCATCTGAGACCCAATTCTTATTGAACTTGAAACTAAAGAACATCTTGAGTAGCTTTACTTTTCTTCTGAATCGTAAACAATAATTATGAACAATGGTAGAATGTGGTACCAAAAGAAATGACAATTAAATATAGTGCATATTCTGCTTATGACCAACAAACCTTAGAACACAGTGCATATTCCGCTTATGAGCAACAAACCTTAGAATGCTACCGCATACATTTGCAAACTTCTGCAAAAGTAGTAGGCATACAAGAACCACCAATTCAATATGCACCCAAACTTCCTACATTTCCTTTTTTTCAATAATGATAACATTAATATCTGCAACATTTGCAACTTACATTCCACTTTGACATTTCATCAATATTCTCACTATTAACATACCTTTGACATATATTTGACATCAATGACAACACTATGTTCAATAGTTGAAGTGTCTTAAAAAAAATCTCAACTAAGCTCTATGAAATTATATTTTTTTGTGAACATGAATTGCATAAAGCATTAAATTTGACATTTTTGACAAGGATATTAACATTAAATAGTGATTCTTTCAATAAACCAGAGTTCTTAGTAATGCAACAAATTTTAGAATTTGTTGTCACATGAAATCGCACCTTGCAAAACTAATTTTAGCTTCCAATGACACAATGGGACTGATCTTAGCTGTGGGACCCTTGTTGTTGAGATTAGACTCTAGAGAAGGCCGAATTCATTTCTAACCTAAATGCACCAGTGTCGGTACAACCTAACACTAAATAACTCTCAATTAATCCTACAACTAACATCTTGCAAAAGGAAAAGGATGGAGAAGAGAAATGAAAATGGAAAAGGTGGTGGTCATGCACCTAAGCTAAAAGTGATTATTCCACCCACTATATCACAATTAATCAATCAAATTATTGAGAAATTTACACAACTCTTTCTATACTAATATTTAGAAGTTTGTAAGGAGGTTAGGGTTTAACAAACACTAAGAGGGAAATAAATAATCCACATTTAGCTCCTAAAAAAAATTAACATAGCTTACAAGTATAGGAAACATAGAAAATAATCATACTAATGTAAAGGAAAATGAGTCTAAATAATACACTAGAATTGAGAAATGGTAAGGTAACAATTTCATTCATCCAAAAGCATGGGGCCTATTTATAGTTGGAGAAAATGCAAAAAAAATGTCTTTGCTAGAGAAACTAGAGAAGAACCATTATAAATGAGCCTCAATCAAGCTTTATTTTGAGACAAAACACCAAAACTCTAGAAACCCTTGTCACCTACAAAATGAATGGAGAGTAAACACTTATTTGGATCCATCTAATGTGAAGGTCTGGGAAAAAATTCCTAACACTTGGAATGTCTCAACGTTCATGATCTCGAGTAGAAGTATAAGAAAACCCACATAGAATCCACAATAGAATGCAATCAGGGATGACCCTCTAATGAAAAAGGGATACAATTGTTAAAAGGGGCATGGAAACCACAAAAAATTATCTATAAGCACTCAACATTGTATTAAAGGTGGCTTTGGAGGTCATAATTGTAGTTAGGAGAGTCATTGAGAATTCATTTTTTATCCTTGCAAGCTAGTGGTATTTGTATGTGTAGACATCGAAAATATACAGATTGATATCGCACACTAGATCTTGATCTACTAACATCACTTCATCCTGAATTAGCCCTCTATCTAACCATTTAATCAAATAGCCTTATTTGATTAAAGTCTTCATAATTCTCCCTTTAATTAAATAAATCCCTCGATTTAATTAAATCATCATCTCTTTGTAATTAGTTAGGTCATTTCATCTTCCTATCTTTATTTAATTAAATAATCCATATTATTTGATTAAAATCTCAAAATTCATCTAATTAAATTAAATAAATCAAACATTTATCTAATTTAATCTAACATCACCCCTTTTGGTTAAATAAATAAAAAATATTTATTTAACTAAGTCTAAATCATTCTTTTATCATTTTGAGTTATTTAAATCCTAAAATCTAAATCAAATTGTCAAATCAGCTAAATATCCCCTTAAATTAATCAAATCATGATCAATGATAATCGTAATCCATCAAATCCTCTAGATTTTGCAACTTGCACATGAAAATCAATTTAATTGATTTATAAATCATCTATTTTCATTCAAAAAGGCATCAAAGATGGAATATTCCTCAAATTTGAAATCTCCCCAAAAGGACTTGTCCATCCAACAAAGCATTTAAAGCTCTTACATTGTCTCTTACATGTCTCCCACTTGGCATTTAACTCATTTTTCATCCCCCCTAAACATGTCATCTCATCAAATTCAAATTTCAAACTTGCACATGGATCAAAACTTGCTCAACCTTCATCCTCTCACATGTTGACAAGTGGCATCATATCATTGGTTGAATCTTTGTCCCACATTGATCAAATTTGGACATCTCTTCAACTTATCAATCTATAAATAAAGAGCTTATATCCTTATTTCATCATCCACATTCCAAGCAAAGTTACCATGCTAAAATACTTAGCAATTCTCATCCATCATTTGAGTTCTTAGCTAGGCTTTTTTGCAGATTTGGCTTGGAGTCTTCATCATTCATCTTCAAAAGTGGATCAAAGTTCATCATCAAATCTACATATCGAATCTTGCATCTTAGGGATTGGGAAAGGGCCAAATTTCCACATCAAATTGGCACCAATTCCCCCATGGGATTGAGAGTTTGCATGCTTAATTAGGATTCAATCTTTATTTTGTGATTTATTTTGTGTTCTTCATTATTTTCTTCCTAATTTGAGCTATGTTAATGAATCTCATGGGGAATCCTTGCTTATGCTTGCAAAATCTAACTTAAGGTGTTTATTGTCTTTGTTTTGCAGGTACATAGATTGAGGGTTCACAGTATGAAAGTTTGAATCCTAGTCATTTTCTCAAGTTTAAATGCTAGTTGTTGATCCATTTTTAAATGTTCTAAATGAACAACCCATATATGATCACAAGAGGTTTTGGTGAATTCATGTTATTAAGATATAACGTGCTCGAGTAGAATTAAGATACCTAGATAAGTGGGATTGAATCATGTGGTGGGCTCCATAGAAGTGGGCGGGCCTATAGACACACTCGAAGCTCTCATCTCCATGGATGCAAAGTGGAAAAAAAATAATAGTGTAACTTCAAAGAAATATATCTTTTAGAGCTTGTGCTATGAAGGACTAGCATGTTGCAATGAAAAATCACCACCTAGAAGGCCTTTGTTCGTTTGAACCTTTGAGTCATTAAGGAATTTTCTCACCATAGATAATGCAAGATTGATGAAGAGGTCACATCATACCACATCACCTTGAGGGTGATACATGGTATCCAAGTGCATGAACACAACTTTGAAAGGATGAGCACTAATGAAGTTGTGTTGTGAAGGAGTTATGTGATGAAATAAAACTATGCCATCTATAAAGTTACTTTTGAGTCATAGGGTTGGCCTTGCACTTTCTATTGAGACTTTAGAATGGAGTATGTCATTCTGATCCACCTTGACATCATGGAGGACATGTGTCAACATAGTGCACTAGTACAATTTTGAATGGCTCTTTCTTTTACAACTCATGCTAGGAAGAAAGCTTGTGATGCAACGAGGATACGATATATGGTGAAACATAGTCCACTAGTACAATTTTGAATGGCTCTTTCTTTTACAACTCATGCTAGGAAGAAATATTGTGATGCAATGGGGATACGACATATGGTGATTTGATACTCTTGTTGATATTTGGAAATGCTGAAAATTTTACGCAGGCCCATGCTGAGTAGATGAAACATGTCATTCCAATGCATTAGTGCATGTTTATCCTTTTGTCTCCTCAAGAAGTTGTGCTAAACTAAATGAATGCACTACCAATAATAATTTTCCACGTGAAAATGATGTAACCTTTATGTGTTACTCAAATATGAGTTGCTAAGAGTGACACATGGCTATAGAGTGAACAAATGCAACTTCAATGGGTTCGTTCAATTATAACTTCTGCTGCAAATAATTTGTCCACTACCAATATTAATATGACCCATTTCAAAATTTTATCAGACCCATAAGCACAATACAATTGAGACTACCACCAAGAACCCATGTGTTGCTAGAGCATGAGAGTGCAAATTTGGGGCTAGTGCGCATCGAGAACTTGCGTTGTTACTTTGTTTTGGATATTTTTATTACTGATATTAGAGCGATGGTGGATTTATTTTGTGATGTGATGATACATTGTATGGTGATAATTAATTTCTGACATGCTTTATGTTAGCATAGATGTTTCCTTCAGATGCTATTGATATATATATATATATGTTTATGGTAGATTAGTTGCTATTTTATTTGTCAGTTTGATGTGATGTGTATTGGTGTGGAGAATGGAGTTGCATCACTCGCTTGCGAGTGCCCTGTGATTACCGTGATTTTCTCCGCACGGTGTGTTTGTATAATGGATTATATATATATATATATATGTATGTTATTTGTTTGATTGCAGGATTGCAACTACATGACACTGACTCCACCTGGTTACTCAGGTATGAGCATGTCAAGACTCAACAGAAATGTTGATTGGGAGGTAGTAACAAGGTTCTTCCTAGTCTAGTCTTAAATCCAGTCACAAGTATGTCGTCAGTTTTAGTCTGGTGTCTTTGGTGGTCTCGTTTGTGTTTGATTGATTTATTTGTTATGAAAGAAAAATATCGTTAAATTAATGATAGATTAATATGCTTTTAATTTAATGTTTATTTAAATAAATTTTAAATGTTGAAATAAAGATTTACATTTTATTTAATTAATTAATTAGTTTATTTTGTTAAGTAATTTAATCATTGAGTTTAAAATTATTTAATTAAATAAATTATTTAATTAAATAAATTAATTAATTAAATTAAAGTTACTTTAATTGTGAGAATAGATTAAATTTAAATAAAATTGTTTTGTGGGAAATGGAATTTTAATTATTTAATAAATAATTAAATAAGGAAAAGGGAAATTGTATTTTGAAATTTGAATTCTTTAATTCTTTAAATGCATGAATTCTTGATAAGGAAGAAAGAAAGAATCGTTTGAGAGGTTGTTAGAAGATATTTTCTTCTTGACATGTGTGTTAGTTAAAATTAATTGCTTCTTGTTGAGGATTCTCTCAGAAGATATTATGTGATTTGGGGAAAATAGGAAATCACTTCACGGGAAATGAAAAGAATAGGGTTCTATTAAAAAAAATGATTTTGAGAAAAAATTGTCATTTCCTTTGTGATTTGCTGTATATTTCTGGAAGAAGTTCTCTCGTTTAGTATTTGCATATTCTGGGATTTGGTGTTCTAGAAGGGCTTTGGAAGTTGCACACAACAGGGAAAGCTTCTCTTCACCAGCCAAGTTCTTCAAGCTACAGAAAACAGTTATTCTTCTATTTAAGTTAATTTGTCTTTTGAAAGATTGTTTGTGTAAGTATTAGTTTTGTGCAAATTTGTTAAATTGTGAATTTAAAAGATTTCAAGAGGAAACTGTTGTGTTTGTGGTTTCTATATTCTTCTCGGTGAATTATGTGAAAATGGCTTTGTAGAAATTTGTTATTTCTCTGTGAGTTTTACAAAACAAAATATTATAGTGAAATCAGAGGGCAACACAAAGATTTTTTTTAACAGTAGTAAAATTCACAGAGGAAATTCACGTAATTTTTGTAGGATTTTATGTTAAAATCATCTGTTAAATCCAATGATAAATTTTGGGGTTTTGAAATTAAAAAAACCCCTCTATTATTGAAACAATTATTTGGGAATAAATTGTTTCAAATTTATAGCTTTCCCAATTTCTTGTAGAAAACCATGTTGAAAACAAATGTCCAGTTACAGTATTTTATTGTTATTTTTAAATTATATATATTTATATATATATGTATTTATATATATATATGTATTTATATATGTATATATATTATATATATATATATGTATTTATATATGTATATATATTGGTGTTAAATATATATATACATATATACAACGATTTTAATTAAAATCGCAGTGATTATGTTATTTAAAAATCGTCGTTCGTGATTTTAAATCTGTTAGAATTTTGTGTTTTTAAAAGAATTAAATTAAAGGAAATTTCCTATGCATTGTTTGGCCGGGGGGTTTCCCCACAGCCGGCCCTAAGGGGCAATGGCTGTGGAGGTAGCCGCCACTGCCCTCACAGGCAGCGCACGACTACAGACATAGCCACTGCCCTTAGGGTGGGCTATGAGGGTAGCAGCCGGTGGCGGCTGTGAAAGGCCGTCGACTCCCCTGCCTGCAAGAAAATATTTAATTTTGAATTATATTTTATTTTTATTTCGTTTGTTGTATATATAACATTTATAATATATATATATATGTATATATGTGTGTGTGTGTGTATATATATATGTAAATTTAATTTCATGAAACTTATAATTTGTGTATAAAGAAGTGAGTGAATATGATTTTGTTATTTGGGCAATTTAGAATATTTATTTATTTATATTTGTATATATATTTAAATAAATGATAAAATTATAATTGATTTGATATGCATTAAGGAAAGAGTTTTTTTTTTAAAATGCAAGTAAATGAAACTGGAGTTAAATGGTAGTTCTAATCTTCATATTGTTTGAGAAATGAAGTTATGTTTTAGTTGATTAATCTCGTGCTTATATTCTTGATTTGATTGGATTTAGTAAATCCTAAAATTAGATGATTATTATGCCTGATTTCTTTTAAATTATTTTAACTTTTGATTGGGAAAATTGGAGATTATTTGTGATATCAAGTCTTCCAGATAAGTTTGTTTAATGTGGGAGTTGTTATTTGTTTTAAATACAATCTTTGAGTTAACTAGGGTAGTGCACATGGTTTTGCATGGTGTTTAGACACCTGGTTCTATGAACTAAATTTGATGTCCATTGTGATGTTTGGTATTATGTGTTGATTTTTGTGCACTTTGCCTACCTTAGTTAGTGAACTTAGAAACCTTGTGTTATATTAGGGGAGTGGCTCTTTGTGAGGGCTGACACACAAAGTGGTGTCAGGGTAACTCATGTAGAGTTAGTTAATCAATGAAAACTAAATCAACACATTAGGTATTCTAAAATATTTAATTGGATTAATTGTGCCTCACTCATGGACTCAAGAGCTAGCTCAGTCTTGAGAATGAGTTGAGAAAGCCTAGAATGGAAAAGTTGATATCTTGTTATTTTTAAAGATATTCGATTCCGCAATAGTTTGCATGAGGGGCCGGGTTTCGTAAGAGGTTACCAGGGTAACCCAAGCTGGGGGTCGGAAACTAGGAAGAAACACCAGGGTAACCTTTGCAACATTGTGATGACACTCCACCTAAAATAACAGTGTCTTTGTGAACTTAGTATATTTGATTATCCTAATTTTGGAAGCAATGTAACCAATAAGTTAAGTTGATCTTGTATAGTTTGTCCATGGTTTTACTTGTGTCTAGGGTTTGTAGGTTATGTCTAGGGAACCTTATTACTATCTCCTAGCATGGGGGTTGGACCTACGAGTACCACATGGTTGGGTGGAATGTGCACCTTACTCCATTGGGTCCCCAGTTCTTGTTCGTGGTAACGAGTGCTTCTTGGATGGAGAGCTCGCATGTGGATTTATGTACTTCCTTATTTGTGACAATGGAAACTATATTTGTAAAACACTCCTCAATTGTTGATGAGGAGAATATTTGAAACTTGTAATTGTAACTATTATTGATCTACCTCATTTGGAAAATGAGTATTGTAAAAGTTACTTCAAATGCAATGTAAGAATCTTATTTGAACTTTATACTTTCATGGATGGAATTCAAATGTTATGCAATGTTTACTTTTAAGTTTATGTTAACTTAATACATGCAATTCTAAATACTATAGTCGTCTATGGGATTTTCAAGTAGTGTGTCGTCGCGTATCTTAGAGAATGTATGCAACTAATAAAGTTAATATTAACACTTAAAAAAAAATTATTACACTTTCATAGTTAATGCATCATTCCTTAGGTTACAAGACAGGGCATTACAGATTGGTATCAGAGCCAAGGTTCTAACACTGTACGCTCTGGGTAATTGAGAACCCATTAGGTTGACCTAGTATGAAGTATAGTTTTCAGTTAGCCTTGCCTATTGTGTATCTGAGAATCGTTTTTGTTTTATGTGTAGGATCATGCCTAGGCATCATACTAGAGGTTGTGGTAGAGGTCAAGGAGGAGGTCGTGGGTCAATCCCTCAGATTACTCCCCCTCAGAGCTCCCACGAGTGCGAACATGTTGAACAGTTGGGTCCTCAATTGGAACAAACAAGTGAGGAATGGATTCTGATACAGCCAGAGGATGAGGGAGCTCAGTTGCGTCCCCTATTAGAAGAGGTACTTGCTAGACTTGGACTGAGGCAGGAAGTTGATCAGGAGGTAGTTAGGGAGCGTGATAGATCTCCTAGGAGGATTGTTAGTACTACAGAGCAGGATGCCATCATGGCAGGACATATGAGGGATTTGTTGAGGGAACGTCCCCCTACTTTTGATGGCACAGGTGGTGGTTTAGAAGTAGAGACCTAGTTGTTGGACTTGGGTAGATGTTTTGCTATGCACCCATATAGTAGCAATACCCGAGCTAGATGCGCTATAATGCATCTAAGAGGAATTTCTTCTACTTGGTGGCACTTGGAGGAGCAGAAGCTCCATTTAGAGATTGGGTCAGTTTCTTGGGAGATGTTTCTAGAGAGGTTTAGAGCACGGTTCATATCTGAACATTGGAGGCAACAACGGGCTGACGAGTTTCATGATTTACGTTAGATGGCTCTATTTGTTGAGTAATATGAATGTAGATTTTATGAACTCAAACAATATGCAAGAATTGGAGATGATGAGGCGATGCTGGTATAGCATTTTATCAGGGATTTGAATGCCTGCATTAGTGGAGGTGTTAGAGTCTTTGAACCGAAGACCATGGAAGTGGCTATTGAGAAAGCACGCATCGTGGAAGAGAATCTAGCTCTAGCATTGGGTGGACATACAGGTGTCCAGATAGGTAGTGCTCCTATAGCAGGTTTTGGTCCATGTGGAGGTTAGATACAGATAGGAGGTTCCTCTAGGAACCAACAGACACCCACTAAGGGTGGACAGCAACAACAGCAACATACTCCTTAGAAGAAAAGTAATTCACAGCCTCAGTTGGGTAATAGTTTTCGGTCTCAACATGGTGGTGGATGGTTTTAGAATGAGAGAGATCAGAGTGGGTAGCGAATGCAGCATGATCGTTCTAATCAGCCTGCACAGAGTTCTCAGTCTGCAGTTAGTGGAGGTGGTTTTCCACAGTCTAGTGTACCATCAGGTGATAGAGAATTCAAAAGGAGTATAGAATGTTTTACTTGTGGCCAATAGGGTCACATTGCTCGTCAGTGTCCTCAAAAGGGCACTTCTGGGTTCAGTCAGAGACCGGCGGCTTCAGAGTCGATAGTAGGAGATGTAGGCAGGTCGCATAGGGCGTTTACCTTGGTGGATAACCACCAAGTTGAGCACCAGGGTGCAATGGAGAGATTCCTGGTGGAGGACTGGCATCGTTCTTTGGAAATCGTGCACGTCCTTCTAAATCGAGAGTTGATCCTTAGGGGTCAAGACGTTGACTGAGTACTAATCTAGAGGGATCCTAGTGGCTAGTCTTCTATTTCTTGGGAGGACGTATTCTAGATGTGTGTGTTATTTATTTTTTGTTTACAGGCTTCCAAAAGTAAGCCTAATCCTAGGGGGAGGATGTAGTACCCCTCCGCTTTGCTTATGTTTTCTGTTAGCATGTTTTCACTATGATAGACGCTGGTACTTTGTTTTGGATATTTTGATCACTGATATTAGAGCGATGGTGGATTTATTTTGTGATGTGATGATACATTGTATGGTGATAATTAATTTATGACATGCTTTATGTTAGCATAGATGTTTCCTTAAGATGTTATTGCTATATATATGTTTATGGTAGATTAACTGTTATTTTATTTGTCAGTTTGATGTGATGTGTATTGGTGTGGAGAATGGAGTTGCATCACTCGCTTGCGAGTGCCCTGTGATTTCTGTGATTTTCTCCCCACAGTGTGTTTGTATAATGGATTATATATATATATGTATGTTATTTGTTTGATTGCAGGATTGCAGCTACATGACACCGACTCCACCTGGTTACTCAGGTCTAAGCATGTCAAGACTCAACGGAAATGTTGATTGGGAGGTAGTAACAAGGTTCTTCCTAGTCTAGTCTTAAATCCAGTCACAAGTATGTCATCAGTTTTAGTCTGGTGTCTTTGGTGGTCTCGTTTGTGTTTGATTGGTTTATTTGTTATGAAAGGAAAATATCGTTAAATTAATGATAGATTAATATTCTTTTAATTTAATGTTTATTTAAATAAATTTTAAATGTTGAAATAAAGCTTTACATTTTAATTAATTAATTAATTAGTTTATTTTTTAAAGTAATTTAATCATTGAGGTTAAAATTATTTAATTAAATTAAAGTTACTTTAATTGTGAGAATAGATTAAATTTAAATAAAATTGTTTTGTGGGAAATGGGATTTTAATTATTAAATAAACAATTAAATAAGGAAAAGGGAAATTGTATTTTGAAATTTGAATTCTTTAATTCTTTAAATGCATGAATTCTTGATAAGGAAGAAAGAAAGAATCATCCGAGAGGTTGTTAGAAGATATTTTCTTCTTGACATGTGTGTTAGTTAAAATTAATTGCTTCTTGTTGAGGATTCTCTCGGAAGATATTATGTGATTTGGGGAAAACAAGAAATCACTTCACGGGAAATGAAAAGAACAGGGTTCTGTTAAAAAAAAATGATTTTGAGAAAAATTTGTGATTTGCTTTATATTTCTGGAAGAAGTTCTCTGGATTAGTATTTGCATATTCTGGGATTTGGTGTTCTGGAAGGGCTTTGGAAGTTGCACACAACAGGGAAAGCTTCTCTTCACCAGCCAAGTTCTTCAAGCTACAGGAAAATAGGTATTCTTCTATCTAAGTTAATTTGTCTCTTTTGAAAGATTGCCTGTGTAAGTATTAGTTTGTGCAAATTTGTTAAATTGTGAATTTAAAAGATTTCCAGAGGAAACTGTTGTGTTTGTGGTTTTTTTATTCTTCTCGGTGAATTATGTGAAAATGGCTTTGTAGAAATTTGTTATTTCTCTGTGAGTTTTACAAAACAAAATATTATAGTGAAATCAGAGGGCAACATAAAGATTTGTTTTAACAGTAGTAAAATTCACAGAGGAAATTCACATAATTTTTGTAGGATTTTATGTTAAAATTATTTGTTAAATCCAATGATAAATTTTTGGGTTTTGAAATTAAAAAAAACCCTCTATTATTGAAATAATTATTTGGGAATAAATTGTTTCAAATTTATAGCTTTCCCAATTTCCTGTAGAAAACCATGTTGAAAACAAATGTCCAATTACAGTATTTTATTGTTATTTTTAAATTATATATATATATATATGTATATATATATATGTATATATATTGGTGTTAAATATATATATATATATATACATATACAAATACATATATACAACGATTTTAATTAAAATCGCAGTGATTAAATGTTATTTAAAAATCATTGTTCGCGATTTTAAATCCGTCGAAATTTTGTTTTTTAAAAAGAATTAAATTAAAGAAAATTTCCTATGCATTGTTTGGCCGCGGGGGTTTCCCCACAGCCGGCCCTAAGGGGCAATGGCTGTGGAGGTAGCCGTCGCTGCCCTCATAGGCAGTGCACGGCTACCGACACATCCACTACCCTTAGGGTGGGCTATGAGGGTAGCAGTCGGTGGCGGCTGTGAAAGGCTATCGGCTCCCCTGCCTGCAAGAAAATATTTAATTTTGAATTATATTTTATTTTTATTTCGTTTGTTGTATATATAACATTTATAATATATATATGTATATATATATATATATATATATGTGTGTGTGTGTGTATATATGTAAATTTAATTTCATGAAACTTATAATTTGTGTATAAAGAAGTGAGTGAATATGATTTTGTTATTTGGGCAATTTAGAACATTTATTTATTTATATTTGTATATATATTTAAATAAATGATAAAATTATAATTGATTTGATATGCATTAAGGAAAGAGTTTTTTTTTTTTAAATGCAAGTAAATGAAACTGGAGTTAAATGGTAGTTCTAATCTTCATATTGTTTGAGAAATGAAGTTATGTTTTAGTTGATTAATCTCGTGCTTATATTCTTGATTTGATTGGATTTGGTAAATCCTAAAATTAGATGCTTATTATGCCTGATTTGTTTTAAATTGTTTTAACTTTTGATTGGGAAAATTGGGGATTATTTGTGATATCAAGTCTTTAGATAAGTTTGTTTAATGTGGGAGTTTTTATTTGTTTTAAATACAATCTTTGAGTTAACTAGGGTAGTGCACATGGTTTTGCATGGTGTTTAGACACCTGGTTCTATGAACTGAGTTTGATGTCCGTTGTGATGTTTGGTATTATATGTTCATTTTTGTGCACTTTTCCTACCTTAGTTAGTGAACTTAGAAACCTTGTGTTATATTAGGGGAGTGGCTCTTTGTGAGGGCCGGCACACAAAGTAGTGTCAGGGTAACTCATGTAGAGTTAGTTAATCAATGAAAACTAAATCAACACATTGGGTATTCTAAAATATTTAACTAGATTAATTGTGCCTCACTCATGGACTCAAGAGCTAGCTCAGTCTTGAGAATGAGTTGAGAAGGCCTAGAATGGCAAAGTCGATATCTTGTTATTTTTAAAGATATTCGATTCCGCAACAATTTGCATGAGGGGCTGGGTTTCATAAGAGGTTACCAGGGTAACCCAAGTTGGGGTCCGGAACCTAGGAAGAAACACCAGGGTAACCTTTGCAACATTGTGATGACACTCCACCTAAAATAACAGTGTCTTTGTGAACTTAGTATATTTGATTATCCTAATTTTGGAAGTAATGTAACCAATAAGTTAAGTTGATCTTGTATAGTTTGTCCATGGTTTTACTTGTGTCTAGGGTTTGTAGGTTACGTCTAGGGAACCTTATTACTGTCTCCTAGCAGAGGGGGTGGACCTACGGGTACCACATGGTTGGGTGGAACGTGCACCTTACTCCGTTGGGTCCCCAGTTTTTGTTCATGGCAACGAGTGCTTCTTGGATGGAGAGCTTGCATGTGGATTTATGTACTTCCTTATTGGTGACAATGGAAAACTATATTTGTAAAACACTCCTCAATTGTTGATGAGGAGAATATTTGAAACTTGTAATTGTAACTATTATTGATCTACCTCATTTGGAAAATGAGTATTGTAAAGTTATTTCAAATGCAATGTAAGAATCTTATTTGAACTTTATACTTTCATGGATGGAATTCAAATGTTATGCAATGTTTACTTTTAAGTTTATGTTAACTTAATACATGCAATTCTAAATACTATAGTCATCTATGGGATTTTCAAGTAGTGTGTCATCGCGTATCTTAGAGAATGTATGAAACTAATAAAGTTAATATTAACACTTTAAAAAAATTATTACACTTTCGTAGTTAATGCATCATTCCTTAGGTTACAAGACGGGGCATTACATGTCTACTCTTAAAAATTAGAAACTAGGGCAAAAAAATTAGTCAAAGGGTTTAGGGATTTAACAAAATTCTAAGAAATTAACGAAACTCTAAGAAAATCTAGGACTATGGTATTGAAATTGTATAAATCTATAAAGATTGACACAATTCACATAGAATTATTTTAGATCAATTGTCTTTAGTTTAAAGTGTAAGGGGGGAGGAAAATTTTGAGTACATTTTCCATATTTTTTAGGATGTTTGCATGATAAACATTGTAACAAGAAGTCTCATTAGTCATTTGGTCATAAAGTCACAAAGGGAAACAAAACGAGATGAGGCTTACCTTGGATAGTCATAAAAACATAATTCAACACTAGATATAATATGCAAATTGCACTTGGAGGAAGGAAGACAAAAAAATAAAATAAATCTAATCTAACCTCAACAGCCTAATGGGGAAAATACTTCTAAACAAATCCATTGATCAATTTATCAAATTAGCTTCATTTTCTAATAAGCTTGGGGGATTTACTTGTTCATGGATAACCAACCAAAAAAGAAAAAATGATATGTATCTAACAAAATTTTGTAGCTCCTTCAAAAAATAGAGAACAAAGAATATTACCCATCAAAAATGACTGTGAGTATAATCCTCTTGAAGTGGATGGGAAAGCTCCTCCTATTCTCTTTGGTTCTCATCCTCATTCTTGGGAACAATCATGACCTAGGGTGACTTGTCGGTCTCCAACTAAGCTATATGCCTAATGTGACATCCTCTTGAAGTGGAGGGCAGGTCCAACTGTTTGTCAGGTCAGGTCCGCCTCTCTGTGAAAAATTTGCAAAAAATTAGTTTCTAGAGTCTGTGGAGGGTAGGTTTGCCCCTGGGCAAGGTCAGGTCTGCCCCTGGAGGTTAGGTCCATCTATTTGTCAGGCCAGGTCCACCCCTGGATGGTCGAGTCCAACCCTTTGTAGGTTGGGTCCGCCTCTCTGCAACTTGCACTTGCATAAAGTGAAAAAAATAGCAAACGTGAAAGATACAAACCCATTTGTGAGTCCCACAGGCATGCCAAAAATGTGAACGGGTGAAAATATGTGTTAGAAAATGAGTAACAAACAAAAAAGTGCAAACAACGAATATAAACACCCCACACCTCAAGATTGGGCAATCGTTTAATTTAACAAAGCAAAATGGAAGATTTCACCTTGTCAAACTGTCCTTTGGTTGGCCCTTCGATCTTCGATGTTGTATGTTCCTTTGATGGTGGAAAATGAAGATGTAAGATGGTTGAATTGGATAAAAATGAATGAAAATGCTATGGTGAGTGCAAAAAAATGATAAATTTGACTAAGTATAGCTCAAATGAAAAATTTGCAAGAATTTGGCTAGCACAATTATCGCCCCCAAAATGAGAGAAAAGGGAGGGTATTTATAGAAATTTTTTAATTATCTAGAGAAATGGAAAGTTGAGATTAAACCAACATGGCCAAGATGTAGGGCTATGGTGAGTTGAGAACTCACAAGCCCTCACATCTTGACATGTGGCATGTGAAGTGGCTTGAAAAAGATGATGTGTAAATGAGTTGGAAGGAGAGTACATGACATGGAGGTACTATATAGTACATTGGAATTTGGACAAGATCTCTATATAAAAGAGGTCATTGTCCCCATGTGGGTGAGAGGACATGTGAGCAATTAAAAATTTCTCAAATATTCTCATGGAAATGACATAAAGAATTTAAAATTCTTTGAAATGTATTGGGGGATTAAATGTGAATTAAAAATTCACATGGGGAAAGGGGGTGCCTTTTCCAAAAAGAGAAGGTATTTAATAAAGTTGACTTAAGACACATTCCATAAATGATATGGAGATTAGGTTGAACTAATTAAGTGATTAAGGTTGTGCAAGCACCTAATTAGACAAATTAATGACAATATTAGAGGCACATGGGAGATTATGGAGGATGTGACCCTAATGATGATTAGGGGTGAGCACATCCTAATCATAAATTAATTATGATTAGAATAGGGTTAGATGAATAAGGGGAATTAGAGGCCAACTTGCAAAAAATGGAGGATGTGACAATGAGAGAGAAATAGGGAATTTAAAATTGATTTAAATTCAAAGACATTATATGACTAAATTAAATAAAGTGGTATATTTATTTAATTTAGAGAGGAAAGAGGGTAAAAATATTTATTATATTAAATACTTTAAGAACCTTATGTAGGACATGAAATATTAATTAGATGCATGATTTAATTAATACCGGAAAAGAGGATGAAATAGACGAGTAAATGTATGAATAAGAAGACATCTTTGGCCATATGGAAGTGGTCAAATTTGGATGTCTATAGTATCTATCCATACATCTTAACTCTTTCTTCCACTTGAGATTTTGAATGTATCTCTCTAAATTTAAAGGCTTCTCTTCCACTTAAGAATGTTATTATAATATACCTACAAAATACTCAAGAACATTCTAAAAATGATGAAGAATTTTTAATATCACTTGATCTATAAACTATCTGTATACCTTGATATTTTATGCTACTCTAAATGTGTGAATCTAACTAAGAAACATGAAAGACAAAACACCAAGGACACCTCAAGATTAGCCAAAAGAGAGTTACAATGAAAAGGAATGCAAATAAAATGAAACACAAACACTTTTACCTCCCTTGTTGTTGAAACTTCTTTGATTGGCCCTTGCTTGGATGGGTTGTGTGCTCCTTAGATGATAGATTGAGTGATTAAAATGCAAGCTTCAATATGCAAAATGATGGACAAAAGATGGTTGAATGATCTAAAATGACTTGGACAGCATGTAGTTGTGAGAGTGCAAAGTGTTGTGAAGGCAAAATGGCAGCATAAGGTTATGAAAATCAAAAGTGTTGTGGAAATGCCCTTGAGGAGGGGGTATTTTAGAAGAATTTGAATTCTCTAGAGAATTCAAGGGTCAAGATTGACCTTGGTAAATGAAATGTATACCTTGATATTTTATGCTACTCTAAATGTGTGAATCTAACTAAGAAACATGAAAGACAAAACACCAAGGACACCTCAAGATTAGCCAAAAGAGAGTTACAACGAAAAGGAATGCAAATAAAATGAAACACAAACACTTTTACCTCCCTTGTTGTTGAAACTTCTTTGATTGGCCCTTGCTTGGATTGGTTGTGTGCTCCTTAGATGATAGATTGAGTGATTAAAATGCAAGCTTCAATATGCAAAATGATGGACAAAAGATGGTTGAATGATCTAAAATGACTTGGACAGCATGTAGTTGTGAGAGTGCAAAGTGTTGTGAAGGCAAAATGGCAGCATAAGGTTATGAAAATCAAAAGTGTTGTAAATGCAAATGGGCAGCATGTGGGTGCTCAAAATGAAGAAGTGTTGTGTAAATGCCCTTGAGGAGGGGGTATTTATAGGAGAATTTGAATTCTCTAGAGAATTCAATGGTCAAGATTGATCCAACAAGGCCAAGATGAAGGGCTATGGTGGGTTGAGAACCCACAAGCCCTCACATCTTGACATGTGGAGGGTGAATGGACAAGAGGATATGAGGTGGAGATGAGTTGTCAAGAGGGTACATGAGGTGGAGGAAGTACAAGTACCTTGCAAGTACATTGGGAGATGGGAAGAATCTTGGGTGAATAAAAGTGAATTTTAAATTCACAATGATTGGAAGAATCTAGAGGGTAAAAGGTGGGCTCCAAAAAGGTGGGACTTGGTCACATGAAGATTGTGACAAGTCCAAGGCTGGTCACATGTGGTGATTGTGACAAGTCCAAGGTTCTAGAAGCCTTGGAAGGATGGAATGTGAATTAAAAATTCACATATAAAGGAGGGGAATCTAGGATAAATAAAGGAATTAAAAATTCCTTGGAGAATGATTATTAATTAATCAGTAATTAGAGGATAATTAGGGGCTAATTAGGATTAAAAGCCAACTTGCAAAAGTTGGAGGATGTGACACATCCTAATCAAGGATTAGGCATGTGCACATCCTTAATGAAGAGATTAGGAAATGGATTAGGATTAGATGAAAATGACATGTGAGGAATTAAATAAATTTAATATTTATTTAATTTTTTTGATGAAAGGAGGATTAAAAGAGGGTAATGTATTTAATTATTAATTAAATACCTTAGGGATTTGGCAGAATTAAAGATATTAATTAAATAATAGGGCATGTGCGGATCATGGTATGCCAACAGCCCTTAAGTGGCAAAAATTAGAAAAATCGGTGTTAGGCAACTTGACGTAAATATTTGAATAAGTTATCTATATTATTTAAAAATATGTAAGAATAGAATTTGTAGAAAATTGAATGTAGTTTCTAAAATACTAGGTTTATTTAAAAATAAATAAAATCTATTTGGTGAAAATTTGAAATTTCAATGCAGAGTACTTAAATTTTAGGGAAAAAATAAGAAGTAGGTGTCTGGACCACCCTAACCATAATAAAATGATAATATTTTTTGTAAGATTTTATATATAAGTAGAGGACTCATGTCCGATGTGATGCATATTTTTGTAATTTTTTCCAAGTAAATAATTAATTATGAATTTTTTATTACAACTTTTAGAAAATATAAAACTCGCCCTGTCTGACCACCTTAACTTGGTCAAAATTCATGAAATTTAATTTTTCTTTTTAATCCTATAGTATGTAAAGCATAGAATGTGACGCATGTTTTGGATTCAAAAATATGATACCGCTTTGAAAGTTATAGATGTTTTTCAATCAGCCTATCGATCGACTTTAGTCATAATTTAATAGAAAATGAATAATAATTATTTATTAAATTCAAATTAAATCATAATTTATATTTTTGGAAAGCTGAGAATCTCCTCTAAAAACCCTTTTCATTTCATTAATTTTGGGTGAAAAAAAAGTCGTCAGCCACATACCCTACAAATATTGCCACTTTTTGGCATACCATGATCCTGCACATACCCAATAGTAATATTATTTAATTAACTAGGATAAGAGGATGTTTAGATGAAAAGTGATAAATTTGGATAAATTAAGTGTCCAAATTTGGATGTCTACACTATCAAGCTTACCTCAAATTATTCATCAACTTACAAAATATAATATTAAATCGTGGAATCAATCAAACTGGTTTATTATTACATATATTCATACTACTATAGCATTGTAAATTGTCACCTATGATAATTTCACACTAGATTTTTCTCCCTCCTATGTGCATGGACCTAATTGTACACCTAATTTCCTAAACTATGCATTTTATGGCCCAGTTGAATATTTATCGAGAAATCACATGTAAAAAACCAAAGCAAACATTTAATATTTTGCTCTTGACACTTTACACCCTGTAAAATAGTGCTAGGACAATGGCACCCTAAATGACTTTGTCCCCCTATTTTGGCTCCAATTTTTAATATGTTTGAGTTGGCATTTTATTATTTGAATTTCAAATTTCAAATGTTGACTATCGAGATTTATTTTTTGGGAAATTAGATTAATTGCATATAAATTCCTACTCATCACATCATTTGAAAGGGAAAGTGACAATTATTAGAAATATTGGTGATCAAGTAATTATTATCAAGTCAAGAGCATTCAAGAGTAGATATATTGCAACATTTCATTGTCAACGCATCATGTCATGTTTTATGTGAGTTTGTTCATGTTTATGCATATATTTTGTTTGTGAGGACTAACACTTGTAGGTCTTCAAGGCATCCCAAGCCAAATTGAAATCAAGCCTTGAAGAGATGTGCATGACTTTAGTCCTTCAATGAAATCATATTTGAGTGGTGAGTTGCATCCAATTGTTGATTCATCGTTCATTTATCATTTAGCCTCTATCCCTCAAAAAAATAAGCTCTCTATCATCAATTTTTCCATTGTGGAGGTAGAAACACCAACACGAGATTTGATCAAGGTAAGCCCCTATATGGCACAACCCTTCCTCTCTCTTTGAATGTGCAGGTTATAGATCTAAAGAATATTGGAGGAAGATTGTCCAGGCCAATTGATCATTGTTGCATTCAAATCCTACAACTTGGCAAGATACAAAAACTCAACTATTTTAGCATCCAATGAAGATTAGATAGTGATATCCAAAAGGAAGAAGCCTCTGGTCAGACACTTGAGGACTGTGAAGACATATTACAAATTCAGCTACTCAGACATAGGCACCTTGGGTGACATTTTCCAGTCAACTCAAGCGAAAAAAATCAAACCACGGGTGCACAAAAGTATTCTTAGATTGTTTTTGATAATCAAATTTGTCTGTTAGTTTTTAGATTTTTTCTTTTCACATCAGAAGTAGTGCATTGTCATTATTAGCTAGTTGTATCATTGAATTTTATATAAAATTCATTTGAACATTCCCTTCTAAAAAGGAATTTGGGACACAAGGGTTTATTGACTCACTTTCTAGGTTGTAAGTTAATCCCATGCCCTTGCCACCTCAAATTCTAAATGATATGCATGTGTGGAAAGGTATAAATCCTAAGTTAATTCCGAGGGTTTCACTTTTCCACCTTATTAACTACAATTAAGAACAAGAAATTAAATAACAATACCATAACAATGCAAACACATGAAATACTGTAGAGAAATCTTTTGTGGCTAAAAAAAACCCAAAAATAATTAAACTCACTTAAGTAATTCAAAGGCTTCAATACAACAAAAATACATTGGAAATGAATAGCTCCCAACATAAGAGATACAAGACTCTACGCAAGAGCTAAAATACTTTTCAAACTGCATCTATGCTTACACCCAAAATTTCAAATAGCATAACCTTTCATCTCCCTTCTGTGAATTTTCAACTCATATTGCTAGATGAAATAAAGTTTGTAATTCATCTCCCCTTGGAAAGATTAAAAAAGATAAAATAAAAAAATACAAAGTGGTGTGTCCACTTCTCTTTGATTCTCTTCTTATCCTCCATCTTTCAAAAACTATAACTTTTGCATGAGTGCTCTAAATAACATGCCTTTTTTAAAAAAATTACATAATTTTGTAAGAGGAATCCAAATACTTATAATACTAAGGTTTTGATAATATGAAGTATAAAAATATAATCCTTTTTCTAGATCAAAAGGCGATATAAGATCTACTTGTAGCCTCTAAATCAAGCAATATGCAAATAGCTAAATTATGAAAAGTACCTTGTAACTCTATCAAAGTGGCTTGGATATCTACCTCTAACTTGTCCAAAATTGCATAAATATTAGGCTAATTCCTCAAATATCTCCCAATAACTTGATGGTAATCCCTCTTGAATTGATCTCCTCCACAAGTCCAACAACCTATCGTAGGTACCTTACCATATATTCTTTCCTTTGGTTTCCTACCATCATTTTTTTTATTCTATGATGTATGATGTTTTGTGTTCTTAAAATTCCCCTTGAATCTATTTATATTCATGTTCAAAGAATATCATGTTCTATTATTCATATTTTGTAATTTGAAGCCATTTCTTGGTCTATATTTTTTGTCTCTTCTTAAACTTGTTTTGTCCATGTTCTTCTACAACTATAGTTTCCTCTACTAGTCGTGTCGAGGTCTTAGTCTTAATACATTTTGTAGCATAATTAATTTTCTTATTCATCCCCAAGATAAACTTACAAACATAGTCATTTTATGTCTAGATAATAAGTGTCTCAACAAATCCATATAATTAGCATTGTACTCAGTAACTATAAAAGTACCCAATCATATTGAATGAAACTAAATAAGCTTATGATCTCTATGATGAGCTAAATATATTCTTGATTGAATTTACTTATTTATCATACCTAAGCCCCTACTTGTCCCCCACCTTAAATTCAAGTTGGACCAAGATTTTTTTTTTCCTATGGCAATCTAAAGATGATGCCAATTTGCAAGTACTTTCTTAAAAACTATGAATCTTCAAATCCTTAGTTAAGGAAAAACTTATATTCGTTTGACTACTACCTCTCTTATGCTTAATCTATTCTCACCCAAAACATATCTTTTGTCAATGTAACTTTTCTCATCACCACTAACAAACTATCTTGAAGGATCTCCTTTCCATCTTGGTCAATAAGTTTGAAAAATTGTTCTATTGGAATTTGACACTACTTTGAATGTTATTTTAGAATTTATTAGACAAGTTTTGATCAATCATTTGTAGAATTTTTACGTTAACATAATTTCCTAGATGAATTCATTGACAAACCTTTCATAATACTCTCAAAGACAATCAATGACTTGCCCAAAGAATACAAGTGAAAAAATAGATCTTTAATCGATGAGATATTCAAGACCAACTTCCCGTATACATTAAAAAAACACTATGAAAATCTCTTGAACATTTACTATAAATTCAAACATTTCATAACCAAGAAAAATTTAATCACACCACTCTACTCTACATCCAAATCTACTCTACATCCAAATCATACAATGAACAACATAAAAAATAATATTTAAAATTAGCCATGCTAATCTAACTATTAAGAAATGATGTTGTTGTGGTCCAATTTAAAATTTGTTTTTGACCCATTCACAACGCTTCTATCAGTTGGTGGGTTCGTAGGAATAAGTGTCTAAGAAAATAGCTTATACTTTTCAATCTACATCATTTCTTTACAAATGAATTAATGACTCCAAGCTGGCCCTACGTAGGAATATTTACACTATTTTTATTAAGACAGTTTTTGGAGTACACGTAGTGAATATGACCCTTCTTTAAGAAAATGGTATGCTTTTCTTCCTTCCATTTCGAAGTATCTTCCTCCCTTTGATATTTCAATCCAAATAACTCCTCATTCACACAAGTGTCTATAAGATCAAGTTAGGTGTGAATAAGGTTAAAAGGGATGTATAATTTTGACAAACCGTAAATAGGATAGAAATAAATAAAATTGGGAATATATCATGATAAAAGAAGTTGAAGGGTATGCAATTTTATTTATAATATTGTTCCTTCATTTTAACAAGTCGATGACATATTAAAGTACAAGAAGCATACTAAAGTGAAAGTAAATTAAAACATATAATCATGTAAATATAGTGGATATAATATCAAAGGAGAGATACCAACCTTTAGGTTTATTATTTAATTTATGTTCATGTACCTAGTCTTAGAATGCACCAAAGAGAGTAATCATTATATGCATACAAAAGAAATGCTACTTATTAAAATATAGGAAATAGAGATATAATAATATGTTGAACATAGAAATATAAACATGGGAAAACATACAAGGGTAAAAATGATAATACAAAGACACAAGTTACACAAAAATATTGTTACAATTAAAATATACTCAAAATGCACAAAATAGGACTTTCTTTTAGAAGGGAGAGTCTATGGAGATTAGCTCTACAATTAAGAGAGGGGATGTGAGAGTAGCTAGGTCATGAAAAAGGCAACTTGACAAATGTGCAATAGAAATGGGAAAATAGAGATGAAAACTAGATATTAAAATTTGCAAACTAGCTAATAGAAACAAGTCATGACAATAAGGGTTGTAAGGTAGAAACCAATATAAGGTCATACAAGGAAAGAAGGTAAATGTATCAATGATGATGATCAACAAATTAAGGTAAGAATAGTAAATGGTAAAGTTGGCTATCTGCTTGTCACCCTTGGTTATATGTGGTTGCTACCCCAAATGTTGCCTATATGTGGTGTACATCCTAAATAAGGTCAACCCATGCCAAAAGATAAAAGAAGGAAAAAACATGATAATATCATCAATGGTTATGTGGTAAACAAGAGATTGGATAAAAGGTAAGGAAATGCCTAAGCTACAAAGGTTTTTTCTATCATTATGATGATAGAAAAAGAGTAAGAGTTGGGTAGTAGAATATATTCTCCTCTTAAACTAATTGGAAAATAGTGAAAATAGATAAATCAATATAAGATAAAGTAGTTCATTGGATAAAGGAAATATTTCTAAGGATTTTATGAGAGGGAAAAGAGGACAAATGGAAGAAGGGGAGCATTTAGGCCACACCACTATATAGTGATAGGAGAAAGGGTCACTACGAAACAAGTGGGTTGTGTTATCTAAGTGGCTTGGCTATCTACCTCTCAACTATCCACAACTACATAAACCTTAGGTTAACTAATTAGATCTCTTCCAATAACTTTAGGATAAACCCTCCAAAATTGATCTTCTCTGTAACTCCAACAACCTATCATAGATGTATCTCACCATATGTTCTTGATTTTGGCTTCCTACCACCATTCTTGTTATTCTATGGTGTTTGTTCTCCAAATTCATCTTGAACCTATTTTTATTCTTGTTCAAGGGAGGTCATCTTCTATTATTCATCTTTTACAATTTGAAACCATTTCTTTCTCTAGTTTTTTGTTTTTTCTTAAACTTATTTTCTATTTTTTCTTCTACAGTTATAGTTGTCTCTATTGCTTGTGTCAAGGTCTTAGGATTAATACTTTTGTAGCATAAACAATTTTCGTATTCATCCCCAAGATAAA
The DNA here is from genome assembly GCA_007258455.2 of Sequoia sempervirens. Lineage (NCBI taxonomy): Eukaryota > Viridiplantae > Streptophyta > Pinopsida > Cupressales > Cupressaceae > Sequoia > Sequoia sempervirens. The sequence goes on from VDFB02271358.1 coordinate 153,943,024, forward strand.
CTTACTAACAAAATCATCTTATGTAATTAGACAATACACATATCTCAACAAAATCATATAATTATCATTATTCTTAGAAACTGCAAGAGTTTAATTGTATTAAATGAAATTCTATAACCTTATGGTCTCTATGTTGATGTAAAGATATTCTTGATTAAATTTCATCCGGATAGCTCGGTCTGAGGACTACCATCATCTAGTTGGGTATGTGAATTTGATTCCATTTTCATCTTCAACCCAAGCTCAGAAAGGAAAAATTTTGCATAAAATTGCTAGAGGAAAGGGAGAAGGGAATAAAAGGGGGGTTCGAGTGAACCCCCCTAGACCCCTTCAAGTGAAGGGGGGTCCCCCTTTTTTTGCAATTTTCCTTTGTTTTCATTAAAAAAAATGTGCCAAAAAGGAGATGACATTACAAATGGGTTCACGCGAAGCAGGGGGTTCGAGCGAACCCCTTTTTGGATTCATGTGACCCCCCCTTTCAAGAGAATCCCTAAAAACCTGAATTTTTTTTCTTTGGAGCGTTTTTGCAATTTTTCTTCATGAAGGGAATTATAAACCAATATTGTGGGATCACCCTCAATCTATTCTCACCTAGAACATTTCTTTTGTGAATGCAAATTTTCTCATCACCATTAACAAACTATCTCGAAGGATCTCCTTTCCATCTTTGTTCAATAAGTTTATAAAGTTGTTCTACTGGGATTCGAAACCACTTTGAATGTTATTTTAGGATCAATTAAACAAGTTGCAATCAATCTTTTATAGAAGATTTACTTTAGCTCCATTTCCTAGAAGAATTCATTGTCAATCCTTTTGCAAGAGATTCTCAAGGCCAATTAATAGCTTGTCCCACAAATGCAACAAGTACAAGAGTAGATTTTTAAGTAGGAAACTATTCAAAATAGACTTGTCAAACACATTGATAGAAACACTAGAGAAATATCTTCTACATCTATTACAAATTCAAAACTTCATAACCAAAAGAAAATTAATGACACTACTACACCTTACATCCAAATCATACACAATAATAAAACTTTAAATTAACCATCCTAATTTAACTATTAAAACATAAAATTATTATATTTCAATTTAAAACTTGTTTTTAACCCTTATAATTGTAAATGAACCATTCTTCTTAATCTCTTTAAACAACTTTGTTGGATAGCCCAAAAAAAATCCTAAAAAAATGCATCTTATGTAAAAAAAATCATTTAAAATCCCTGGAAGGCATAAAAATTTACCTACCACTTTCTCTATAAAATATTGAGAAAGTTATGTTCTCTCCCCTCTAAGATGGAAAACGACTTCACACAAATCTCTATGAGAGTGTTTATTCATTCCTTCCAAGAAAGTTCAAAGGAAAGTTGCAAAGAAAGTTCAACAAGTCATTCTCCAAGGAAAGTTCTGGTGGGTTCGTAGGAATTAGTGTTTAATAAAATAGCCATTGGAGTGACACTATAATGCCTATACTTTTCAATCCACATCCTTTCTTTAGACAAATTGAATTAATGATGGAGGCACGTAGAATATTTTCTCTCTTTCTTTTTGTTAAGACAGTTTTGGAATACATGCACGAATATGTCTTTTTTCTTTAATAAAAATATGATGGATAAGGTGCTTGACTTTTGTGGCTAGTTCAATCCAAATAACTAGATTTATGAATGTCTAGTTCTCCATAAATGCAAAAGATTAACATGTCTAACTAAATTTACAATTTATTATTCTTCAATCCCAATCAAAATAAAGCCTCTTTTACACACAAATCATATCTAAAAATTGTAGGTAAATCTCTAAAAGTAGAGGACCACAATTCCTTAACATCCTTGTTGTCCTAGAATAGGTGTTTCATAATTTCATCTACGTGATAAAATTTTTTTTAATGAAATGGACATGCAAGAATTTTAACTTCTTGTTAATTGGCAATCCATAGCATAAAAATTTTCAACCAAACATTTATGCATATGAATCAAATTTCAGATTTTATATTTGAGAACTCAATTTAGACCAATTTTATGATTGATTTTATATTTTTATTTGATATTAAGTATGGGAACTAAGGACATTTTAGGAATTTAAGAAGGTATGTTTTATTTAATGCAAAGAAAGAAAATAAATGAGAAGAAAGCTAAAGTCAATTCTTAAAAAAATTGCAAGGGGTTGTGGTGCACAATTTTACAATTAAATGAAGTGGGACCAAAGGTTACATAAAAATAAGAAACTTCTAGTGCAAGCTTTCAACCATCTTTCATAGTTATTGACGAATACATTATTCACTCTATCATTTCTAGATACTTCATTTGAGACCCAATTCTTATGAAACTTGAAACTAAAGAACATCCCGAGTAGCTTTACTTTTTTTTTGAATCGCAAGCAATAATTATGAACAGTGGTAGAATGTGGTGCCAAAAGAAATGACAATTAAATATAGTACATATTATGCTTCTGAGCAACAAACCTTGGAACACTACCGCATACATTTCCAAAATTTTGCAAAAGTAGTAGGCATACAGGAACCACCAATTCAATATGTACCCAAACTTCCTACATTTCCTTTTTTTCAATAATGATAGCATTAACATCTGCAACATTTGCAACTTACATTCCACTTTCTCAATTCATCAATCTTCTCACTATTGACATACCTTTGATATATATTTGACATCAATGACAACACTATGTTCAATAGTTGAAGTGTCTTAAAAAAATCTCAACTAAGCTCTATGAAATTATATTTTTTGTGAACATGAATTGAATAAAGCATTAAATTTGACATTTTTGACAAGGATATTAACATTAAATAGTGATTCTTTCAATAAATTGGAGTTCTTAGTAATGTAACAAATTTTAGAATTTGTTGTTACATGAAATTGTACCTTGCAAAACTAATTTAGGCTTCCAATGACATAATGGGACTAATCTTAGGTGTGGGACCCTTGTTGTTGAGATTAGACTCTGGAGAAGGCCGAATTCATTTCTAACCTACATGCACTAGTGTTGGGACAACCCAACACTAAATAACTCTCAACTAATCCTACAACTAGCATCTTGCAAAAGGAAAAGGATGGAGATGAGAAATGAAAATGGAAAAGGGGGTGGTGATGCACCCAAGCTAAAAATGATTATTCCCACCCACTATATCATAATTAATCAATCAAATTGTTGAGAAATTTACACAACTCTTTTCTATACTAGTATCTAGAGGTTTGTAAGGAGGTTAGGGTTTAACAAACACTAAGAGGGAAATAAATAATCCACATTTAGCTCCTGAAAACAAATTTAACATAGCTTACAAGTATAGGAAACATAGAAAAGAATCATACTAAAGTAAAGGAAAAGGAGTCTACATAATACACTAGAATTGAGAGAAGGTAAGGTAACAATTTCATTCATCCAAAAACATGGGGCCTATTTATAGTTGGAGACAATGCAAAAAAAAATGTCTTTGCTAGAGAAACTAGAGAAGAACCATTATAAATGAGCGTCAATCAAGCTTTATTTTGAGACATAACACCAAAGCCCTAGAAACCCTAGTCACCTACAAAATGAATGGAGAGAAAACACCTATTTGGATCAATCTAATGTGAAGGTGTGGGAAAACATTCTTAACACTTGGAATGTCTCAACATTGATGATCTTGAGTAGAAGTATAAGAAAACCCCCATAGAATCCACAATAGAATGCAGTTAGGAATGACCCTCGAATAGAAAAGGGCTAAAATTGCTAGAAAGGGCATGGGAACCGCAAAACTTTATCTATAAGAACTCAACATGGTATTAAAGGTAGTTTTGGAGGTCATAATCTTAGTTAGGAGAGTCATTAAGAATTCAATTTTTATCCTTTGCAAGCTAGTGGTATTTGTATGAAAGTTTGAATCCTATTCATTTTCTCAAGTTTAAATGCTAGTTGTTGATCCATTTTTAAATGTTCTAACAAACAACCCATATATGATCACAAGAATCTCTTGAGAGGCTTTGGTGAATTCATGTTATGAAGATATAATGTGCTCAAGTAGAATTAAGATACTTAGATAAGTTGGATTGAATCATGTGGTGGGCTCCATAGAAGTGGGCGAGCCTATAGACACACTCGAAGCTCTCATCTCCATGGATGCAAAGTGGAAAAAACCATAATAGTGCAACTTTGAATAAATCTATCTTTTAGAGCTTGTACTATGAAGGACTATCATGTTTCAATGAAAAATCACCACCTGGAAGACCTTTGTGGTATCCAAGTGCATGATCACAACTTTGAAAGTATGAGCACTAATAAAGTTTTGTTGTGAAGGAGAATTTCATTGTGATCCACCTTCAAATAATGGAGGACATGTGTCAACATAGTGCACTAGTACAATTTTGAATGTCTCTTTCTTTTACAACTCGTGCTAGGAAGAAAGTTTGTGATGCAATGAGGATATGACATATAGTGATTTGTTACTCTGGTTGATAGTTGGAAATGCTTAAAATTTTACGTAGGCTATAGAGTGAACAAATGCAACTTGAATGGGCTCATTCAATTATAACTTGTGTTGCAAATAATTTGTCCACTACCACTAATAATATGACCCATTTCAAAATTTTATCAGACCCATAAGCACGATACAACTTAGACTACCACCAATGATAGAACCCATGTATTGCTAGAGCGCATCAAGAACTTTCGCTATTAAGGGTAGATGTTCTCAAATAAGGGAATGACATGTAGAATGATAATGAGACCCACTACAAAAGCACACAATATTGAAAGAACTTAAGCAAAATGGCTTGGTTGATAATGTAAGAAAAGGGATCGGTGGAAAGACAAATTTTGAGACTTGAAAATACAAAAGTGATCTACAGTGGGGTAAGTTGGTCTACTCAGAATTAGAAACTAGGGCACAAAAAGGAGTCAATTGGTTTAGGGGTTTAACGAAATTCTAAGAAACTCTAGGAATATGGTATTGAAACCGTATAAATCTATAAGGATTGACAAAATTCACATGGAATTATTTTAGATCAGCTGTCTTTAGTTTAAAGTGTAAGGGGGGAGGAAAATTTTGACTACGTTTTCCAGATTTTGTAGGATGTTTGCATGATAAACATGGTAACCAGAAGTCTCATTAGTCATTTGGTCATAAAGTCACAAAGGGCAACAAAACTGGATGAGGCTTACCTTGGATAGTCATAAAAACATAATTTAACACTAGATACAATATGCAAACTGCACTTGGAGGAAGGAAGACAAAAAATAAAATAAATCTAATCTAACCCTAAACCAACTAATGGGGAAAATACTTCTAAACAAATCCATTGATCAGTTTATCAAAATAGCTTCATTTTCTAATAAGCTTGGGGGATTTACTTGTTCATGGATAACCGACCAAAAAAGAAAAAATGATAGGTATCTAACAGAATTTTGCAGTTCCTTCAAAAAATAGAGAACAAAGAATATTACCCATCAAAAATGATTGAGTATAATCCTCTTGAAGTAGACGGGAAAGCTCCTCCTATTCTCCTTTGTTCTCATCCTCATTCTTGGGAACAAGCATGACCTAGGGTGACTTGTTGGTCTCCAACTAAGCTATATGCCTAATGTGACATCCTCTTGAAAGTGCCAAGTCCTAACAAAAAGCACTAAACTGATTTTCAAGCTTTGCCTCTTTGATCTCTTGCTAGCCAGCATGGGTTGGTTTTGATGAATCATTTGAAGGTATGGGAACCTTCTCTTCAAGTTCATTCTACTCAAGATTCCTTGACTTAGGAGGTGAAGCATTGATGACCAAATCTAAATAAAAATCATCTATTTCATCCCAAAGAAGGGCTTCATCAAGCTCCTCCTACTCTCTTTGGTTCTCATCCTCACATTGGTTTTCATGGAACATCAACTCATCAAAAAATTCAACATTTCCTTGTTGCTCCAAGTTTGTTATTAGTGTGGTATAGATATGATATTCGCATCCTCATTAATAAAAATAGGAAGCTTATCAAACAAGAGTTCTAACTCCCCCTTTCTATCATCAATTTGATCAATTATATGTTGCTACAATAGGTGATTCTCATCTTTCTCTTGTAGTGAGATCCAAATTTTATCCTTCATAGTACATGAGGGCTCACAAACAATAGACAACTTCTCCTCATTCTTAAAATTTTCTCTTTCTCAACATACTAGTCATCTCTCCAAACAATAGGCCCACCCTTGAAGAGTGAAATGGTGTTGAAGGATAAGCAGATAGATCAATTAGGGGGCCTGAAAAGCATATTGGGTTCCTTGAGTGGGAAAAATCTCTTGTAGAGATTTCTTCTATGGAATAACAAATTGAGTTTTCATAGGAACATGTTCATGTAAGGGATGAAGACTCCTAAAAATTGAAATTTTAAAATGAGGAACCTGGGAGGCTAATTTAATTTCTTGCATTATTTTTTTCTCCCTAACTATCAACTATTTGATTTTTTCTTCCTTGGAAACAATTTACCTTGCAAGACACTCCTCATGATGTTTTGTCTATTTTCCATTTATTGATGATGAATATGAGCTTGATAGAAAAGCTCCTCCTATTGTAGATTATATTATCGCTCCTTCTCAACAACTCTCAAATTTTCTTGTAAATTTATCATTATATATTCAATGCTAATAATCCCCAAGTTGTTGAGATGTTGGGGTTGAATTTGAGGATAAACATGTAGATTGGGAGCAAGGTGGGCCTCTTGAATATGATTATAAACATGAATAGTTTTCCAATAAGGTTGAGCAGGGGTGGGTGGCAGGTAAGCACTAGGAAAGTATTGATAAACTTCTATTTATGGATATCTAGGATAAAACCAGCAATATTTCCATCTTGGTATTGTTGGTAGGGAGGTATGTAGTTTTCATGGAATGGAATGGAGGGGGGAACATGTATTGACATGCTGAAGCATAAAAGAAGCTATTTTTTTAACAAAACTTAAAAATAGAGCAAATGAATCTTCTCAAACTAGAGAACTGGGTACATACTATTAGTCACCAAAATTTGAACTTGCAAAGTTTCCAAGTGCTTGTTATAAATTCTCTAAAAGGATAAGTACATTAAAGAACACACCAAACCTTCAATGAGTGATGTCAAGCTCACAAAACCAAGTCCTACTTGCATGCTATAAACTTGTGTCACATTAAATTGTAACCTATGATTAGTCCAATTGTGTCATTGGAATGTTGGACCTAGTTCAACAAGGTGCAATTTCATATAACATAATCCATATTATAATCATTGATAATCTCCTTACTCTTAGGAATTTCAAAACTGAGATGAGCATCTTTCAAACCCTTCCTTTTGTGTAGGATATTTTCAAGATGTAATTTCAAAAATGAAGACTCTACATGACCATCCCTACCATAATGATCACAATGTGTAGATTTATTTTTTAATACTTTATTATTGTTTTTAAAAGACTTATCATTGTTGGAATTTGAATAGTTAGAACAACAATCTATCTCAAGATATTGAGCACAAGAAGATGCTTAATCTATGCTAATTATCTTTGATAGAAATACAAGAATACAAAGATGAATGTGCAAACCTCCTATGTACTTCACTAATATCTGAACATAAAACATATATTTACCCATTTGAATTTGTTTTCTATGAAATTCATTGATGTATTATTGAAAACTTTGATTTTCTTTTTATTTAACAAACTACCATTCCAAAATTTTATCTTCCTTATAATAATTAGATATAATTATTAACTAGTTGTTTAAAATTATCCCACTAACCTATTGAAGTATTGTTTAAGGCCATAGAAAATAAGAGACTTTGAAACAAAATAAGGGTATGTTTAGTCATTCATTGTCAAGAAAATGAGATATTTTGTTTGAGAGTTAGTGTATGCATGTTAAAATATACCTTAAGTTGAGTTAACAATTTATTTAACTTCTCTGCATCCACTTCACCTTCAAATGATATAATCTCAATATAGATTCTACTTTAAATGAGGGCTAGTTTGAAATACTTTTCTCCACCTTAGGTACTTCCTATTCTCATTGGAATCTTTATGCAATATTTCTACAAGGAATTCCATAAGTATTTTCATGGTCTCCAAGTATTGAGAAAGGATATTGATCGCACCCTCTATCTTAAGGAACCATGCATTAAAATTTTCTTCTTTATCCATGCATCTTAAATCCTTCTTTCACTTGAGAGATTCTACAAATCTCTATAAAGGAAAGGATTTATCTCCTCTTAAGCATGTTGTGAGAATGTACCTATAAAATAATTACAATAACGTACCAAGAAATTTACTAAAACTAATGAACAAACAATCATGCCACTTGATCTTTAATCATCAAGGTTACCTTAAGTTACTCCCCAAATTACAAAATGTAGTTGGATTAAATATGAAAGAAATTAAATTAGATTATTACTACACAAAATCATATTAGAGTTAAGAACAAGAAATCAAATAGTAATACCGTAACAATGAAGACACATGAAATAATGTGGGGAAACCTTATGTGGTTTAAAAATATACAAAAAAAAAATCAAGCTCACTTAAGTATTCCAAAGGCTTCAAGACAACCAAAATATGTGGGTAATTCTCACCAATAGCTCCAAGCATAAGAGCTAAAGGACCATGTGTAAAAGATAAAATATTGTAAACTATATCTATGCTTAAAACTAAGCTTACATTACATATATAGAGAAAAATTGCATCTCTTTTGCGACTTTTCACCTCCTCTTGTGGATTTAAAATCCTTAAAGCTCCCTCTAGGTTGGTATTATTGTTTTTGCATAGCCTCGGCTCACGCTTTGTATGTTGCATATTTTAGGCCCCCTTTTGGTAGCGCCTTCATCCGCTTGCACCATGTGTAGACAACGTGTGCCTTTGGGAACTCTTTTCCCTAGCTTCTTCTCTGAGCTTCATCCATGTGCCACATTGCATCATTCTGCAGTCACCTTTTGGGCGGGCCCTGCAGTCAAGGCTTTGTGCATAGTTTGCTCGTGTCACCTTCGCGGGGATCATGGTTGCAAAGAAGGGAGGAATGAAATAGAATCCTTGCCTCTATGCCAAGTGTCACCTCTACGAAGAATTTAGTCTCAAATGATGAAAGGAAGAATTAGAATCCTCGCCTCTGTGTCATGTGTCACCTCAGCAGAGACTTTAGTCTCAAATAAAGAAAGGCATAATTAGAGGCCCCACCTCTACGCCATGTGTCCTAATCGATTCTTCAAACAGTTAGACACATGTCTTCATGAGAATTTTGTTGTTTCTCCTCCGAGGCCACATCCATCATTGTGAAGGGCACACTTCATTTGACGAAATTGAATGCCACATTTCAAAATCTTTTCTATTATGTCAGTTTTGGAGAATCATTGTGACGGGTGGCATGGCCCATGCCTGGGGAATCTTTTCGGTTATTGGATTTCAAGCATTGGAAGGATCTATATATACTGCTTCGACTCTCTCAAAAAGGGTTTGAATATACACAGAAAAAAGTATTGAAAGATTGTAGGCCTTCGTATTGTTTTTAATTATTGTATTAAGACTCACAAACTATGCCAATTTGTTCAGCCTCTCTGTTTCTTAGTTAATTGATAAGACATTATACTGTGTTGTTTGTTGTATTGAGTATTTTATTTGCAAGACTTCTATAATTTCAATATAAATTGTTGTTTCAGATCATGTCTTGAACTCTTCTTGTTCAGTGAATGTATATGGAATTTATGTTATGTTATTTGATGGACTTCTTAGATTTTTTATCTATGCTTTATGTTATTTCAGACATGCAGATTATTGAACGAGCCCTCAAATCTCATCTGAAAGGAAGATTTCTCGTGCCTATATACTTAAATCTTGGCACATCGCCTTAGATTAGATTTTATTTTAATATATATGCTTCCTTTTCCCTTTTCAACCCCCCAATACATGGAAGAGCCATATTCATTAAAACCTAGAGGTTACTCAGTTTAACGCAATTGGTCCCCCCATTAACTGAGTTTCCCATAAGGTTATTTTCCTACTAATTTTAGGCATCAACAATTCTTTTTCTGGAACACCCGATGGGACTGTGTTTGAATGTATCTAAATTCAAAGTGGGTGTATGAGACATAGGCCTATTACTAGATCCCAGACAGCGAATAACCCTAGCCTGCTAGTACCACCGCTAGTAATAGTACAAGCAAGAAGCTGTCTAGTGAACATCCTGACCCCTCCTCCGATTTCGTTACCAATGGCTAATAGAAATTTTGTAGCATGGGATGTCATAATCCCTCTCATAGCACCAGTAGCACTAGTCGTTTAGGCTCCTATCCCAATGATAGCTTTAAAAGATTTACCAAAATTCACCAGTGAAGGCTCAAAAACACCATCCAATCATCTATAAGATGTGGTGAACGTGTGTTTGGTGCATGGTATAATTGATCAAAATGTAGCATTGAGATTGTTGGCAACCTCTTTCAAAGGCAGGGTACTAAATTGGTACTATACTTTGGAAGCCAATACCATTGGTACCTGGGATCAACTCGGAGAGCCTTTTTACGAGCGGTTTTCAAACAATGGATATCGGTCTTCGCTATTCTAGCAGTTGATGACCATAAAGCAATCCCCTCAAGAGGCCATGACCAACTTCAATGCCCAATTTCACACAACTTGGCAAAGGATCTAGATTGCTATTCGCCCTCTTTCCAATTTGGCGTTCATGTTCTATCTAAAGTCTCTCAACACTGACATTTTGGTTATGATTCAATCCCTTGGTGGGAACACTTTGTCAGATGTGTACACCATTATTGTTAAGGTGGAGAATAATTTGATCCATGCTATAAAGCTACCTCCTTGGCCTACTATGCCTATATTTGCAGAGTTGTTAGTTTCCACCCAAGAGATAGCTTCCACTAGTTCACCTGCTCCTCCCCAATCTATGTACACATATCTGAGTGCACCCCAAAACATTGCTTCTACTTCTAATCCTTCAAAGGATGAGATGAGTGACCTCAAGGAATTGTTGTGAAAATTCTCAAATGAAATAACTAGTATCAAGCGACAACAGTCCATGCCTTCGAAGCCAACTTGCCAAAATTACTAAGGTAGAAGACCTTCCTACTAGCAAAATTAGTTCCAAGGAGGTGCGCACATGAATCCATAGACTTACAAATAATCAGATAGTATAGATGCCTACTCCACTACAAAATTTTCACCCAAGTTCGAATAGAGAGCTGGTAGCAAAACACAATAATCTCACTAATGACATCAATCCTTGGTGCTTCCCCTGCAACGAAGCATATATGCCCCGAAATTGTCTGCATGGAAATTTATAGCAAAGAGTGGAAAAATAGTGTAGTCAAGGAATCACGTCAGACTCGAGGTTATACATATGCCTCTCCGCAAATTGAAAATGTGGTACTCACCACTCAAATGCAAGGAATGTCCTTAGAGCAAAAAATAGATATAGCTCTCAATCACGCGCTTTTCTCATTGATGGAAGAAGAAGAGGTGGTGTTTCCAAATGATGTGTCTAATCAAAGGCCCTGCAAGTGCAATCATATTATAACACTCACTCAAAGAGGAGACTCACGATTGAACCGGTCACTCAACAACCCAAAAGTGTTCCCAACCAAGCTCCTAATACCTCCGTAATTGCACAACAATCCCAGCCACGTATGGAGATTGTTATAAAAAAGTCTAAGGAGCATAAGTCTTTGAATCTGCAACCATTCAATGTGGTGGAATAGTTGAAGAAAGCCTCTACTAATGTATCTCTTTGGGATATCTTAGCTATTCCAAAGTAGAAGTCGTAGTTATAGAAGTCCCTACTAGAAGATGCAAGCATAGAGCCAACAAAGCAACCATCCAAAGGAAAGATCGTAAATTCATCATCTCAAGCCAAAGTCCTCACAAAAAATGGAGAGGAATCCTTTTTTGAAGTAGAGGTAAATTGAAACCAAAACCCTTTTTCTTAACTCTCATTGTGGGTAAGAAATTGTTGCATAATTCTATGATTGACTCTGGTGCTAGCACCACAGTCATGCCCAAGCAAATAGTTGAAGCCTTAGGACTTAGCTATGAACCTTTAAATAGATGGGTTGTGCAACTTGATGGGAATAAGTTTGAAACTATAAGTGTCATTGAGAACCTCCCCTTGACTCTATTCTCCTACCCTAGCATCACAGTCCCACAAGATACCATGATCATTGATGTTCCCCCCATATTTTGTCTTTGCTTATCCCAAGAGTTCACTGCTAAGATAGGTGGGTATCTTTCCTTAGATTGATCAAACTTGATTCTTAGGACCAAGCATGGAGCTAAGATGAAGATAGTGTCTGAACCTTGTCATTTGAAATATGTAGCATATGAAGCCATGATCAACTTTGAAGCTACTCATACCTTTATAACCAAAGATGACATGTATTGTACTGAGTTACTTGAGGATGAGAAAGTGACTGGAAACCAAACTAATGAAGAAGAGGTCCTCTTGAGTGAATTCATAGACACTGATCCTTTCAATAATTATCATGCCACCGGATTGGGAACTTATGTCATTTATGATGAAGATCAAGTAATTTTGAAGGTGATGAAGGAATCCAAGGGTGGTCAATCCTCAGAGCTGTGGATGTTGCATTTCAATGGAGCAAGATGTAAATTTGGTGCAGGAGCTAGGATATGTTTGACATCCCCATCCAATGAAAAGGCACTCAGATATTTTCAATTTCAATTTTCCTATTCAAACAACGAAGTTGAATACAAAGGACTTGTGCAAGGTCTAATTCTTGCAAAGTAGATGGGCGTTACACAAATAATGGTGTTCAAAGACTTTGAGCTAATAGTCAATCAAGTTTGAGGTATCTCCATAGAAAAGAATGTCTGCATGCAATCCTATAGACATAGAGTTTGGGACCTAATTGAAAGCTTTGAAGCTTTCAATATCTAGACAGTGCCCAAAGAGTGGAATGCAACTGCGGATCGCATAGTGCCAATAAGGTATCAATTCGACCCTATTTCTAACTTAATTGAAAACACAAAGAATGTGCAAGTGATTTTTCGACCCGTAATCCCAGACAATGACTATTGTTGGCATGTGTTTGAAAGTGACAAAAAAAATTCCTCATTTATTGAGAACTCTAGAGATTTCGCCGATTAGCTCCAACCAAAAATTGCAGAAGCTTATGAAGGGAAAATTATTCAGCTGAGGTCTAACAAGCTTTTGAAAGGACTTGTCACTCTCAAAAACCTATTCGATTATGATGATGCAAGAAATGACAAGAGGAAATTTTTAGTGGACAAAGGCGACTATGCAAATCTTCAGGTTGAAGATGAAAGGAAACTTAAAGTCGGGAAGATGTCCCACAACATGATAAAGACAGGCTCAAGAATTTTTGTGAAAAATATAAAGAAGTAGTAGCCTAGTCATACGATGACTTCAAGGGATATGATCTCAAAGTAATCTAGCATACCATAGAACTGACGGAAGAATTAAAACTTGTCCACCAGAAGCAAAGGCCAATAAACCCAAAAATTGAGGCACTAATGGTGCAAGAGCTGAGGAAGCTAATCCATTCTTGGATTTTCTTCTCAATCAAATATAGTACATGGGTGTCCAATCTAGTTTTGGTCTAAAAGAAAAATGGGGATATCCACTTTTTTGTTGATTTTCGAGATTTGAATAGGGCATTCCTAAAGGACCACTACCCATTTCCTTCCATGGAATCTATTTTGCAAACAGTGGCTGGCTCATAGATGTTTTCTTTGTTGGATGACTTCTCTGGTTACAACCAAATACAACCAGATCTAGGTCAAAGAGGAGGACCGACACAAAACAACGTTCACTACTAAGTGCGGAATGTTTGTCTATGTGAAAATTCCCTTCAGCCTCTCAAATGTGAGAGCTACCTTCCAACAAGCAATGGACATTGCCTTTAGATAACTAATCAATAAGATCATCTTGATCTACTTGGATGACCTTATAGTATTATTTAAGTCAAAAGATGATCATTTTGATCATCTTGAAATGGTTTTTAAAAAATGCTAGGAGTTCGAGATATCCTTGAACCCAAAAAAAAATATTTTTGGAGTACCTCAAGGGAAATTATTGGGGCATGTAGTGTCCAAAGATGGGGTTGCTATTGATCTGGATCAGGTGAAGGAAATCAAGGAACTACCCCTACCAATCAACAAAAAGGGATTCCAATCCTTCCTGGGAAGGCAAATTTTGTAAGAAAATTCATTTTGGATTTTGCAAGTTTAATTAGACCAATCACCTTGATGCTCAAGAAGGATCAATTGTTTAAATGGACAAAAGAGGCCAGAGAAGCCTTTGATAAGGTCAAGGAGGTTATTTCCTCAGCTCTTGTACTGGTGAACCCAAACTTGTCAAAGCACTTCATACTGTATGTGTTTAGGAGAAAATCTAACATCGCTACTATTTTGAACCAAAAGGATGATGAAGGAAAGGGAGAACATTCGATAGCCTTTCATTCCCAAACCTTAAAAGACTATGAGACAAAGTATAACTTCTTCAAGAGGCCGGTGTTCACCATTGTTAAGGCACTCAAAAAATTTTGACACCTCATAGCTTGTAACAAGGTAGTTGTATATGTAGCGCATTCCAATGTGCATGAGTACATAATGGAGGGAGAAATCACAGAAAAAAGGGCCAACTAGATAACCAAGATCCTTGAATATGACATTGAGGTCAAGCCCACAAAGATTGTACAGGGGAGAGGATTGTGTGAGTATTTGGAACATGATGAAGAAGTGGTAGCTAAGGAAGCACAACCTGGGCTAGTTCTACTTAATGAATCTAAGTTTGAAGGCTACTGGTTGGCATAAAAAATGAGATTCATGGAGACTGGGAAATATCTAGCGGGCCTCCCTTCTGAAAAGAAGAGGTTTTATAGGTTGCAAAATATCGGGTATGTGCTTATTGAAGGGGTTCGCTTCAAAAGGAACTTCAATGGTGTTCTTCTATGGTGTGTCACCCAAGAGCAAGCGCACAAAATTTTAAACATATTTCATAATAGTCCCATGGGAGGACATTTCTCTGCAAACACCACTACCATTAAAATTATATGTATGGGGTAATTCTAACCTACACTATTCAACAACTCACACTCTCTAGTTAAGTCCTACAAGGAATGCCAATTCTCCAAAGGAAGGAGGAAGAACTCGGCAAGCCTCTAAATTTGATAGTGTTTGAAGAACCCTTTTCTCAATGGGGCCTTGATTTCATCGAGATGATTAATCCCACCTCTAGTGCCAAAAATAAGTGGATCCTCATGACCACGAACTACTTTACCAGATGGGTCAAGGCCATGCCCCTAAAGAATGTGACTGAAGTGGAGATTGTGAATTTTCTTGAAGAACTGGTATCAAGGTTCGGCCCACCCAAGATCATCATCTCAAACAATACAAATGCCTTCCTAGGTTCGAAGGTATGTCAATTTTCACTTAAGCATGGCATATTCTTAAAGACATCTTTGAAATATTACCCATAGGGAAATGGTCTAGCCGAGTCAACTAATAAAAATTTAGTCTGACTCATCAAAAGAATCGGGTCAAAGCACTAGAGGGAGTGGAATTTTAACCTTAAAGCGGCACTCTGGGTGGACCACATAACTCCCAAGCAAGTCTTAATAACTTCTTCGTACGAGCTGGTATATGGGAAGGAAGCACTATTTCCTGTCTCTATGGAAATTCTCGCCCTACAACTGCTTAAGTCTTTGGAGGTAGAAAAAAATGGAGCCATGGAGGTCTGGTTAGCTGAGCTATTAGAGGTACAAGAAAAAAGGGAAAATGTGTGAACGGTCATGTGTAACTATCAACTGGTGGTTAAAGAGTGGTTTGACAAGAAAACCTCTGACCAAGGTCTTAAGTGTAGAGATTTGGTGCTCAAATTCAAAGAGAGAGCTGCAAAGTCTGGCCAGCATGGAAAATTTGATAGTCTATGGGAAGGTCCTTTTCACATCATTAAATGTAAGAAACATAATGCATTTGAATTAGAGAATGTGGAAAAAGAAGCATTGGGAATTCTGGTCAATGGAATAACCTCAAACTTTTTAATTATCTTCATTAACCTTTTGATGGTGTAAATATGTAAATGTGTAATTATTTTTTGTGCATTTTTTGTTCAACTGAATATTTTAGTTAGTGGAACCATTTAAAGAATAAAAGAATCCAAAAACAATGCAGACAAAAACTTGATAAAAGAGCTATATGTTCATTATATGGTAATATATACTTTGGGTATTACAATTCAAAATGGCTCTTAGGCCAGGCTTTTCGAGAATATATATATTAAGAAGATTTTTGAGATATATATACAAAAACAAGAGGAGAAAACATTTCATTCAGGAGGGAGGGACAACATCATCAACAAGGGAAACATCATTAATAGGGGTAGCGAAGTCAACAGGGGCAGCAAGAGCTTTGACAACAACAACGACAAGTGGAGGAGGATACACCAAGTTTTTGAAATCGACATACCACTCCACATCATAGAAAATATCTACATTGTAGCACCTTATCAAGAAGTGGCAGGCACGAGACACCCTCTATCAATGTTCCCCAATGGTCATCATGCAAAATCTGCTTAGAAATGGCACCTAATGCACCACCGCATCCTCTTCAATGTGACGACAGAGATCACTTGTTGAAATTCCAAGGCCATAGATGACATTCATTACAATTTCCCCAAGGCCTCCGAGATAGCACTTGGGAAAGATCTCCATGGTAAGCCTCAATATCATTTCCTTTGACACCTAAATATCAAGCAAAGATGCAACAAAATGAGAAAAAATATCAATGTTTACATGATACTTGTCCTCATATTCTATACAGTCCCTCCCTAGTACCCATTTCATTGCAATTATGGCCAAAGAATGCTTATTCTTTGTCATACACTTCAAAAACCTACTAGAAATTTCTCCTAAGAAAGTTGCATGAGACCTATTGTTAGTTAACCTAATGGGAGTATCCATTGCCTCTATCAATAGCCCAATTTCCAAGTGTGAATTTTGTGGTTATCCTTAGGTATATTTACAGAGATAGCTGAGGTACAATGAGTGCGATAAGCATGATGTTGATCGAGGTACAAACTCAAAAATCCCACTAGGTTGTGTGTGTTGCATGTGAATTAAGATGGGGTAATTAAGCAACTAAAAATTGCAACAACTGCAAGTGGTATTCCACACAGTCGAATGCTAAGTGTCAAGTAGTGGACACTTTTCAGTCTCCAAGGATCAACTCAAATATTTTTTGGTAATTATTACACCCTTTTGCTTAATCATTCTTCTAAAGTTATTAAATGAAAAAGCATGTGAAAGGTCTCGTATTCCTTCAATTTGTGGCTCAATTTCCCAAGAGGTGGCACTTTAAGGCATGATGGCTAATCATCATTATGAATTATTATCTTTTCAAAGGAGTAGGAATTCATTTTTCATTCACGCAAGAGTTGACGGTACG